>JAFISE010000045.1:0-203727 GCA_022560025.1 Stagonosporopsis chrysanthemi | reverse complement strand
GGGGGTGGGGGGGGGGGGGGGAGGGGGGGGGGGGGGGGAGGGGGGGGGGGGGGGGAGGGGGGGGGGGGGGAGGGGGGGGGGGGGGGGGGGGGGGGGGGGGGGGGGGGGGGGGACTGTGGAAGATAGAGACAAGTCCCTTGAGCGTCACACGGACAGTCCCGTGAATAATGAACCAATGAATAAATCTTGAGCAAAGCAAACATGACTTGTGCGTGAGTTACTGCAAATCAGAAACGCCCCAAAAGGCAGACGGTGAGAGTCGTCTTCTCCCTATCTTGCTATGACTCTAGCCTACCTATACTCATACTGTTCATCTATGTACTCTACTCGCGTGATTCCTGTTCTCACAGGGCTCATTTCCATGCTCAGAAACGTGTGATGGTGATGGTGAATCATGTCATGGCATGGAAACGACGATACGAGTGGCGGATTGGGACAAAGCAGAGAGGATAGAATATCACAATGGAGATAGAGCAGACAATTTGATTTTGAAGGTTTCATTCGCAAGGGCTATGCAAGCGCAAACGCAAAGCGTTGTTGTCAGCAACGTTTTATCCTACTTTGCTCAACGATGTCGGTACTGAGCCCAGGCTGTACCAGAAGGTCGGAAGCCAGTGCAGGTTGTGTTGACGGTGACTCGAGTTTTGTAGACAGTTCTAGGAGCTCGATCCCGTCAAAACATTTAGAAGCATTAGACCACAAACATGCAATCCTGGCTTGTCGTGAGTACAATGCAGGCATCCAGGTCATTTCAAATCGATGTGTTCATGTGAAATATGGTAACGCCCAGTTTGATGGTGAGAAGACGCGGTTCCAGAGCGTGAACGATGTGGCTCTTCAGATTGGACGACTCCTCGAGCGGTCTGGAAGACCGGAAGACTGCACGTCTTCCATGTCCTCAGTTGGTGGGGTGAAAACGAACGGGCGCTGGTAGTTAGAGCCGCGAGTAGTACCTGACTCGGGCGCGTTCTGGATCTGGAACTTGTTGAAGTGCTCGTCAAGGCACTGCAGACCTTCGAGCAACGCCTTCTTCTTTGCGACAAGAATGTTGCGGCGTTCCAAACGCTCGGGTGACTCCGCAAGGAGACGTTGAGCATTAGAAGGACCTACAATGTTGTCAGATTGCGCATGCAAAGTCGGACCAGAATATCGGACACTGACCTGTAACTTCGTCGTGTATACCGAGCTCATCCTGCAGCTGGTCACGGAGGTTGGTGCGGAGTTGCTTGAAGAACTTCGACTCAATTCGCATCGTGATGGAGTCGTGAAAGCGACGGGAAGCAATCATGTAGTATGTAGTGATGTCAGCAACTAGTTGGATCTCGTGTATGTATGGCTCTTCTTTGATGAGTGACATCTTCTTTTCGTCCTTGCGGATCTTGTCTTTCTCGGCTGGAGAGATCTCTCGGCCATAATGCTCAGCAGCATCTTTTATGAAAGTATTAAAACGAGCGTTTATGCGCGCCTGGATGTATCGCTCCATCGTGGCTCGCTTCTCCCTGCTGAACTCATCCTTGTGGAAGATGTGTGGGCCTTCACGTTCGTCATCGTAGCTCTCTGTAGCCATTATCGTGCGTTGCTGGGAGAGGTTGTTGTCAAGGAGACCTTCGACGGCGGTGAACGACGCTTTGTACAATTGCGAGCCTCTCCATGCGTTGAAGTGTTGTTTGAACAAGGAGAGCATGTGCTGTTTCAAGCGATGCTCGAAGTCATCGAAGAATTTGTTGATGACGTGCGGCCAGTGCTCCAGTGCAGACAACATCATCTCCTCGCGGACCTTTGGATCGATCTGGCCTGGAACTCTGTTCTTTGAGTTATGCCTCACGTACAGAGCTACATTGTCCAGGTGGAAAGACTTCCTCAAGGCAGCAAAAGTCTCTGACTGAGTTGATGACATTTTTGGGGACTGTTGGTTGGCACCCTTTCTGACGGGCTTTTTCGGCGTGCGATACGGCGAAGGAATGGGCGCTGAGCTCTGGGTCTCGCGTTTTGGTTGCACGCCCTGCTTTCGTTTCTTGCTTGGTGTTTCTGGGACATTTGACATAGGCTCGTCGTCGTCTGAGTCGATGACAATCGAATCGTGAACCGATTGTCCGGGGAGGGTAGTACCAAACAAACCTTCATCAAGTTTCGCGACCGTTATCAACGTTGGCTTCAGTAGCGACAGCGCATCCCACATACTGTCCTGAAGGCTACCCCAGGTGTTGCTCCACGTCATAGAACCGTGTTCGCCCATCATCTCCTTTCGTACCGTATCAGCAAATGCTTGTACTACATCGTCGACTGTACGGGTTGCGACATGCGGAAGAATATCTGGTATGAGATTGAGTTCCGCCTCTACCACGGTCAAGCGGTCCTGGATTTGGCAGCGAATGTCCGGGAGCTTCGAGAGGACCTGGTTGCCAAGCTGTGTCGACAGGTATTTTTGCAGGCGGAGGGTACCAAAGCGCGAATGGTAGCGTTTCAGGTCGGTCGACCAAGGCGCCACTGACGAGAAGAACTGCTGTTCCAGTTGGCGGGCGTGAAGGTGGGTCAGACCTTGGCGTATCTGGTCCGAATTCAGGTTCTTGACTACAAAGTAGCCATGGCCCATAGCGAAGTGACGGCCTTCAAGGATATTCGCCAGATGCTCGGAAGACTCGCCTGCGGGGAGACGATCCGGCTTTGTGAGTACGCCTATGAAATGTTAGATGTAGGGATAACCGGAAAAGGAAGCAGTCAACATACCCAGGCAGCGGTCCTTGACATTGGTCCTAGTTGCCAATCCAGCAGCGACTGAGTTGTGCACATCTGTCTCTAATGGACACGTCAACAAGACGAGCGCTTCCGGGTCCCGGATATACTTGGTAACGAGTCGTCGGACCAGCGTTACAGTGAATTCTTCCTCTTCGTTCTCCGCAAAAGAGATAACGCCTGGCAGATCGTAGAAACTCAGCGGTGGCAGCTCCGGCTTCGAGACGGAAATGCATACAACGTTAGGGCTGAACAATGTCTTATGTATGTTCCGGTCATCGAAAGATGGGTCGAGAAATGACTTGGGGTTCTCCAGAGGGCTCAAAGTGGCACGCTGAGCACAGCGAATGAGGGATTCGAGTTTAGCAGGGTCGTTTGTCTCAGCAAAATGGACTGGCCTCTGGGCGACAGCTGGGACCCAACCTTGGAACTCGATATCCTCGCTACACTCACGAGGGTGAACATCGACATCGTATTGACGCATAAGAGAGATTCTGGCATGCCAGACGTCGCTCGGATTGGCAGACGGTTGAAGCTCAATGAACAGTGGGCATCGAGTGCATGTCCCGGTGTCTCGAGGGGTTTTGATGCCCGAGATGGCTTCGATGACAGACGACTTGCCTGTAGATTGCTGTCCTGTGAAACTTTAGCATTGTTTGTGCAACAACGCTGAATAACATACCGAGGACTATGCACTTGGGAAGCGAAATCTCTTGCCTATCCAGGCCAAGCTGCTCAAGCCTGCTAATGACCTGAAGAGCTTGAATGACGCTGGTGCCCAGAGGAGCGATTTCATCGTGAATGGGGTCTTGCAGCGTGGAACCTAAGTGTGGCTTAGTGTGTGTTCTACATCAGATATTGAACTGCAGCTTACCAGGTGGAACATCACCTCCATGCTGTTCTATACCAGTGTCGCTAGGTGGTGTAACCGGGATTGGTCCTTCCGCAATGGTGCCGTCATCACTGAGTGCAGGTGACTTGGCGATGAAGCCGCGGCTGCGGCCGCGTCGCTGCGTCGCGCCCGCCATGTTTGCTTGCTCGTGGTGGAGTTGTCAAGAGCGGATCGAGAAGGCGCAAAGAGCGTTTTGTGAGTTGGTGGGGCTGGAGTACAAGTACAAGGCAGCCGCGCTATGACCGAAAGAGCAGAGGGCAAACGGTGATGGTGAGGTGAGCTCGGCGTCCGCGTGCCACAGCAACACAAGGCGACGGTGACGTTGCGGGACCTAGCAGCCTAGCGCGTGGAGGCCTAGGCAACGGTTCCAGGCGCACGTGCATACTCGCAAGTATCAGAGGCCAGTACGCGTGGAGACAGCCATGGTACGAAGAGGTCGAGAAGGAGCAAAGTCGTCCAAAGGACAAGTTCTGTACAGTGTGACTTAATGAAGCAGACAATTTACGGGAGAGCTTAAAGGTTCAGACCATCAGTGGGTAAGTAGCTTTCATGATCTGAGGCTCGACGCTAGGAGATTAGTGCTGGTGGTAGTGGTGAAGGTGAAACAGTGATGGAAACTATCACCGAATTCGCACCTATGTTGCTAGAATATCTGCTACATCTGCAAACAATACAAGCGCAAACCATCTTGTGCTTGAAAACTCATATCTTCAACGATATGCGACATGTAGTAGTCCGTGCACGTGATATTTTGACTCTTACGACTTATGATGCGTAAGAATCTTGAATGCAACTCAATGCTTACTATTGCGCCGACAACTAAATCATACTTTTCATGCAAGAAACAATCGAATCAGATGAAAATTCGCCCAGGACGTGATGATACTGTCTAGGTGCAGTGGATGGTCGTCGAAGGTCAGGGAAATGGCGCCCGCCGTAGTTTAGCCGAATGGAGTAGCGCAGGAAAAGAATTGGAGCGCATCATCGTTGCTCTTCGTTTCACAGTCGTTCGGCATCACGCTCGCACCCATCTCCGTCCTCGTCTGTCGTCGCCAGCTCCGTTAGTCCCGCCATATCATAATTCAAGATGGATCACTCCCGCGATCCCTGTCCCTGGGTCATCCTCAATGACTTCGGTGGTGCCTTTGCCATGGGTGTATGCAAGCATGCGCAATTCAGTTATCTGCATTAACTGACATATTTCCAGGCTGTCGGTGGTGCAGTATGGCACGGTGTGAAGGGTGTATGTCCAGGCAGCTCCGAGGCGCCACACACATACTGACAACATTGGTAGTTCCGCAACTCCCCCTACGGCGAGCGACGCATCGGCGCCATCACAGCCATCAAGGCGCGCGCGCCTGTACTCGGCGGCAACTTCGGTGTCTGGGGAGGATTGTTCAACACATACGACTGCGCCGTGAAAGGCCTACGGAAGAAGGAAGACCCATGGAACGCCATCATCGCAGGGTTCTTCACCGGCGGCTCACTCGCGGTACGAGGAGGCTACAAGTCAATGCGCAACGGCGCGATATCGTGCGCCATTCTGCTGGCCGTCATCGAAGGCGTCTCGATCGGCTTCAACCGCATGATGGCCGACAACACAAAGCTCGAGGCTCCCCCGCCACCACCTACCGACGTCGGCGCGTCACCGAGCGGCGGTCTCGCTGTGGCCGCATAAACTCTTTCTTTCGATGTAATGGCCCAAAAAGTGGGAGTTCTATAATTTCAAGACGTTCAGCATGGGTTCCGGATGAGTGGATGTTATTTGGATGGTTTGCATATACCGCGCATCAGATTTGGTGGCGGTCGGCGTTCGCACTCTCCTCAGCTTCTGTGCTATACCTTGTATCATACTCCGACATGATCTGTACAACTAGCGGCGGTGGCGTCTCGAGAGGGAGACACGAGCTCATGGAAAGCTATTTAGCACTTTGATCCTGCCCACCTTTCTTCCCAGTCAGCTCTTGGTAATCTGAAACAAGCTCACAGTACTAGGTAGCAAGCCGAAATCTCCCAACGGCTCGCACGACGCACGCACATACACGATAGACAGCCACTTCGAGAATCCTCGAGCAACCCCGCCAATTGCCAAGACACGATACAGGAAGATATGAAGCAGACCACAACGTCACGATCTGAAAACGTCACATATACGCAAGTCAGTGCTGGAGGACCGGCCGGCGTACTTCCAAACTGTATGCTATTCGCTCTCAACGACCACGGAGGATTCGGACTACTTGCAACTGTGACCACGACATCAGGAAGACACGAGATCATCGCGGAAGCAAGGCGAAGACGAAGATAAGCGAGACTGACTTTTGTTCAAGTGCAACCTAGTATCGCTGCACAGACCATGTTTTCCGGTCTTTGGGCCCCATTTATATCTCTCAAGATCTCCCCAAAGCTCCGCCCGCCATTGTTTGGCATCTAATGCTGCCGGCTGATCATTGATTGACAGATCGCAAGCTCTCTCCAAAGTCGAGCCCACCATTGTTTAGCGTCTACTGCTGTCGACTGATCATCAACTGACAGATGGCGCAGTTCCTGCAATGACGCACCTGGAGCAACTGGCTCGAATTCGTCGGCATCCTCAAGCCCCAGCGCTGCTGCTGCGACAGATCTGACCTCTGCATTTGCTGGCTGGAAGCGTATTCAACGCGTGAACCCTCGCTGCTTTCCGCTAGTGTGCCTTCCGCTGGTGTTAGGTTTTCGTGTGCGGTATAGAACTCGGTGTCTGATGGCGTACTGGTTGGCAGGATTGTCACGGCTGGACGCGGGCCTTGCGATGCGGTTGCAGGCGTGCGCATGATCTTGGGGTTAAGATGCTCGAATCCTGGAGGCTGTTGAAAGGGGGTGGCATCGGGACTGGTGGGACTGACCTTCGCAGATGGAGCATGGTAAGTGCTTGCGGCGGTGGCACTTTCGGTAGGGCGAGTGCTCCAGATGTTCTGCCCCCATTGCAGAGAAGATGCCACCGGCGGCAACGGCTCCTGCGGTGCTTGTTCGACCACTGGCGCCAATGAAGGTGCATGCTGCTCTGCGGCTACGCCAGACGCGATATTGGCCCAGCTGACACCGCTATCCTTGCAGACCTTGCGCGCCTCCGCAACAGGCATGTCGACCGCATGTGCCGCGACCTGCTCCGCAATCGACAAGTCCATCTCCTCCTGCGCCTCCTCATCCGCATCGTACTCCTCATAGTCCTCATACCCGTCATACTCCCTCTGTCCACTCTTCCTCTTCCTTGCATCGCGCCTACCAGTGGTCGACTGCTTCGCATTATACCTCTCGACACTGATCACGGTGCTCGCGACCCTCAACCCGTCCGTATGGCGCAGCGCCTCCTCCGTGGCGCCCACGTTCGGCAGAGCAATCATGAACGTCGTGATGCGGCTGTCCGGGTACAGGTTCTTGGTCTCGAGCGGCTTGTACGGCAGGAAGAGGGCGTCGATGCGCATGGCGGAGTCTTGTGGTACGTTTTTGACGAACAGCATCTGGCGAGGGTTAAACTTGTGTTGAGACATGTTGGGCGGTCGGGTGGAGCGCGAGGGAGGGAGTGCGTGGTATATGGGGTGGGGGTGTGCTGGTGCAAGGGCTTGAGTCGTCTGCGTTGAGATTTTTTGGTGAATGTGGGTGACGGTACGGTGCTACGTCACGTGCCGGCTGAAATGCGAGTGAAAGGCAGTGAAAGGATGACGCGAAGACGCACAGACGTATTTGAGGCTTTTTCATGTATTTTTGATTCTCGAAAGAGACTAAGTAAGGTGCAGTGTTGGAGTCGTTTTTCTCAAAATCAAGATTGCTATGTGAGACAGGAGGAAATCACCATTCATTGTCGCTGTTTGTGCACGCCGCGACGTTATGCGCTATACACCGCGATAGCATCATCAAAAGACTGCTCAAGGATGCCCTTCCCTAAATCAAGTAGACCCGCATTGTCTGCTGTAACTTTTGCCGTCAGGGCGGTAATCAGGTTTCCAGTATGTTTCTTCAAGATCTTAAGGTCCAGCAAAACAATGGGAGCAGTCAAAGTCTTCTTGAAGGCAGGACACTGTAATTTTGTCAGTCTGAGATACTTTACGGCGCCTGGAAGCTGGCACCTTTTGCTTCAGTGCGTCGAGCGACGCTTGGATGGGCCCAATGCTGCCGGCAAGGGTATTGACAATGTTTGTGCTTTCGTCTGCTGTGAAATTGGCGCTTTCGTCTGCGATATGGGTCGCTTTTAGAATAGTGACATCCAGTTTGACTTCTGCCTTCAAAACGCCCAAGGCCTGGGGCAGCAATCCGAGCAGAGAACCATCGAATTTGTTGACTGCTGTCGTGAGGCTCGTCACTGCTGTGTTTAGGTCATTGATGGTTGAGAGCAGTTGCGGCGCAAGGCTTTGTTCTTGACGAGGCTTGATTGGGAGCGCTGATACTACTGCTAACAAAGACGTGAAGATGATGGTAAAATGCATGTTGAGTTGCTTGAGTTCCGGTGTATCGCATAGCCTATGTCGAAGTTGGTCATTATGAGAGACGATATGTAGCGCAATTATCCTCTATCAAAATTTCACATGGAGTTCTTTCATCTCAACAGTTCCGAGGCCGCTCCAGGTGCAAAAGACTTTACCGAGGGGGCAAGACCTTGTTAGTTGCAGGCCCTCGACGCTCCAATAATTGTCGCCGATGATGAGCAACCTTCGCCGATCATCAATCTAACGTATCTCAGGCAGTCGGTACGCGCGGATGGTCCATCCTGTTTCGTCAAATTCCCGTGGCCTTGTAGAATCTGGGTCTTTTTTGCTATACTATGCTGGTGGAAAACGCGGGGCCCCGCCTTTCACGGGCACCAGCCTCGGCATCAGGTACCACTTTGCAGCACATGCTCTCATGACACCATACATGCCAACTCTTGTGATATTCAACCTGAATTTTCAAAGTCACTCCGGAAAGTCAGTCTGCGTAGATGCTTCGAACGGTGAGCTCTGTGCAAATCAATCTATACATAACCTTTCCGTGCATGCGCGGATTTGATTGGTCGAAGACCAGAAATATAGGGCAAAACCTCAATCTGAAACTATGACCATCTCTGAAGGCCTCTTTGATTCAAACGGCTGTCTTACGAGGCCAACATAAATCAGCCCCTGTCGTTGTTCGGTTGTGTTCGGTGGTGCTTCGAGCACTATAAAAGGCAATGCCTTGGGCGGGCCATATATCATCGGTCGCAACGAGCGACACATCGAGCAAGCAGACTGCGTTAATCTCAAGGTGGGCCAAGCAGATTCAGGGCAAACTTGTCTATCGTGAAAACGATGAGTACTTGAAAAGTTAGTAAAATAAAGAAGGGAGTTTTCGAGAATGTCTGCATTTCCAAGTATCAAATTAGAATCCATATCTAGCTACAATACACTCAAGTTTAGTATCGAGTTTTAAATTCAACGTACGTTCATCGCTATGGTAATGCCATCGAGATGGGTTTGTACGATGGAAAACATCTGTTATAACCTATTGGGTATACACCTCAATGCAGAACATAATCAAATGTGCTGACCCTGCCCTTTTCATAGTCCTCAACAGTCTTGTCGTGCATGTACTGGTCAACGTAGATATCTCCAATATATCGAAACTCTCCCAGCGCGCCTTCCTGCCTCAGCACGATCGGCGTGGAACATCCAAGCGGCACCACGACGACATCGTCTATACCAATGAAGCCAGACCCCATACCCATCAGTCTCCCGTCGTCCAAGAGGCAGAACCGCCGCCCCACCATGTGCCGTGAAAACTTGCCCAGAAACTGAGGGCAGTCCTTGGATGCGACGACGTCGTTGAGCTTTGCGTGATACTCAAGCTCGTTGTCGAGCAGGAGTTGGGGGAGTTTGGCTACTAGCAGCGCGCCAAAGACGCGATAACATACCGTTTTCAAATCGAAAGCATTGTCAAATGACGGCAGCTGACCCAGGCACAAGGTGCGGCAGAAGATGTAAATGAGCTCGTCTTGGTCACTGGCATGCACAAGCTTGGCCTTGTCGAGCAGTAGAGCACGCCAGCTAAGAAAGGCAGTCAGATGGTCTACACTTGTGGTGAGCGTGCCGACCGCGACGCCGTGTTCACGCACGGTTCCAACGTAGACAGCTTCGATCTTCAACTTCAGCTGGCGCTCTCCGAGGAATTGATGGCGTGCTGGGCGACCCTTGGATGCTGTAAACTTGCCGACGTTCCGGAGCGCCTTGGTCGCAGGCATGTGGTACCAGTCTGGGCACCAAGTAGGTAGACTAGCGTTGCTTGTGTGCAGTGGGAAGTGGATTGCCTCGCACATAATGCCAAGACGCTTTTCGTCGACAGCACGTGGTCGAGAACCCGGACATACAGCGCTTTGACTGACGATTGATAGTTGACGGGAAAGTCCTCTTGAACGTGCTTCGGCAGCAGACCCAAGATCCCGTACACCTTGTCTAGAGGATTCGCCGTAAACTTTTCGCAACACAAACGCATAATTTCCAGGAGTGGGTGCAGTCCTAGGTTCTGAAGATCACGATTGGGAAGACTCGTTGGGCCCTGCATGGCAAGAACCTGCGCGAAACTGTAGTGCTGTTCTGATACATGGTGACGAGGGCCGTGGTCCTTGTTGCCTGGGAAATAGCGGTCGATGGTATCTTTGCATCGCTCCAGCGCGGTCGAAGCTGTTTTATAGGTGGCCCACGTGTTGCTACGCTCTCCACAATAGACATGGACGCGATCCGGAGTGGGGATTAAAACTTCTTGCACAACCCACAATCTCTTCCAGTGATCTCTCTCAAAAAGCGAAACAAGTGATGCAAATTCGGTATTACCAGCGTACGATGCAATTAGTCCGGAAACATCTCCACCTGCCCGATCTGTTTCAGCTATCTTTTTCAAAATACGCAAGGCAGTGTTACTGTCACTTTCCTCAGGACCGAGCCATATAGCCACCAGATTAGCATGCCTATAGATGATGGACATTTGCTGCACTTGTTGGGCACGCTCATCGTTGTTGTCTTGGTCGATACTCAACCCGTCTATCCAAACTAATACGTCCTAATCCTCTCTCCTGAGAGCTTTCAGTGCCCCTCGTAGATTGACTGTGACTCGGGATGGAATAGCTGTATCATTGCGGTCGCCAACACGACAGGGTTGTGATTGGGTGACGATACGTTCTGCATGAACGCGTCCGACCAAGACTTTGGCTTTTGAATCCTTCTCGTACTATGATGATGACGCTAAGATCAACACCAGTGAGAGCTGAACAGAATGTTCTTCGAGTCCGCCGATGATTTGAGTACGCGCGATGAAGCTTGTGTTTTCAGTCCTTTAACCAGGGCTACCGAACCAGAAACCTGTCTGCCTCAGCCCCGCGGAACGAAGGTCGAAGGTGGCCACATCGCGAAGCGGCAGAAGATGACTAATCCATGAGTGATCCCATTGTGACTGCTTGAAGGTTGTGACCATGTTCTTCGGAAGACTTTGATAAGGACAGCATTCAATCTATTTTGCGCCATGACTGCTTGCGCCTACATCGGCGCAATGGCAGTTTTCCGTTCTGGACGCGAAACCCTACATATATCTAGTATCCGCCGGTATGTTGCTTGAATAAGGCTGAGCGAACGAGAAGCCTTGTTTTCAACGTCCTAAGGTCATATGTGGAAGACGAAACCCAAGGGTCTGAGCGGCAGCGGACGGCCTAGTCAAAGTCGTGGGACCTCTCCTCATTCAAGGCTCTCGATGAGACCATCAGAGGCGAGAAAGGGTGCTTAATGCTTGTAATCATATAATCGCGTAGGTTAGACACTTAGGCAGTAATCTTCACTGGTGAGGCGAAGAAGCCTGCCGCCAGCAGCAGGATATGGAAAGATAGATGACGTGTGTGAGCGAGCGAGCGAGCGAGCAACGGACGAACACGACGAGCTGCCAAATGACCCCAGTTCGGAGACCGTACTTGGAACGCAATGAGGATAAACATGTCTTTTAGGCTCGTCGTAATACTCTTGATGAAGAAATAAGGGTCATGAGAGATACCTTGTCCGCATCCGGCTAGCGCACCGGGTTGTCGTTCTCAGGATCCCCGAGCTGCGCCTCATCTTTCGCTCACCGACAGCACCTCAATGCATTCGCAGCTTCCGATCATTGAGTACGCAATATGCATCTTCTCGGCACTTATACTGTGATACCCGTAATGTAAAGTCGAAATGGCGTCCCAAATGTGGGACTGATAGCTGGAAATAGCTGGATTACCATCTACCTTTGTGTGCTTCAGTGCCGCCCTTGCCCATGAGACAAAAATAGACACCAAGACTGACACAGGCTGTAAAATCAAACAAAGCCGGCATGCGTACATCTTTAACTGCTGGCGACCGTTGCAGCAACGCTCCAGTTCTCCGTCTGAGCTGCAGTCTCAGACGTACTCTTGCACTTCGTCCAAGATGAAACTCACTTTGCCTTGCCCGGCAGCGGCTACCCATCTCCTGCGGCGAACTAAGAGTCCTCCATACGATGGGAAGACGATTCTAAATGTTATTTCCTGGATACTCCTTGCGGTTGTCATCTGCACACTGTTAGCTCGCTTCACTGTGAAGCTCTCGAGAAGAGCGACAAGGAAGATACTGACCCTGGATGATGTCTTTCTGTTGCTAGCAGCCGTGAGATACATCGAATCTTATGCTTGATAAGACTGCTGATCAATGTCAGCTGTTCAGCTTTGGTCAGACGATAGCCGTCTCGGTACAATGGAGAGATGCGGCCAACCAGCAACTGATGGATCTATCGATAGGTAAGAGGACCGTATACCAAAAGGTACGATGCGAGAAACCTATCTGGAAGAACGTGCGCTGATTCGACAGGCTATCTACGTGTCAGGTATCCTCTTCATCGCAAATATGGGCTGTGCCAAGATCACCTTAGCTTTGGTCATACGGAGACTGTTCAACGGACGTCTTTTCGAATACACATCCTACGTGCTTGCGCTGTTTACTGCCCTATGGACGATCAGCGGCGTCCTTGTCACTGCTTTTCAGTGCAGATTGCCAACACCCTGGGATATCACGCGGACGCACGAATGTGTTGACGTTCTTGCTTTTGGCAATTACCTTGCCTCAACAAACGTTGTGACTGAGGCCCTACTAGTGTTGGTGCCACTTGCCATTTGGACCCAGAACACTCCAGTCGGGAATCGATTATTTGTGTCTGCCGTCTTTTGGCTCAGATTGAGGTTTGCAGATTATTTGGTTTTTTTGCACAATAGATCCTGACTTCCATAGCATCATCGCAGCCGTCGGAACGCAGATCTACTTCTTCAACGCACCCACGACCGGTCCCTCAACAAATAATGACTGGGCCATCACCCTTTGCATGCAAATCGCTCAAACACTGTCCGTTGTGAGCGCATGTCTGCCAGGGTTACACCCCCTTGTTGCTAAAGAGATGAACGACACGGATTCCGTAGATACTACACCGAGCGAGCACGGGTCGCACTGGGACGTGAAGAAGTTTGGAGTACTATCTTTACACAAATCGCAGTCGAGTGTCGACTCAAATGGTACTCTCGAGCCTGTCGGGTCGCCATACTGCCGCCCACTCGCAACTCACGGACTCGTACGGTCGTCACCCAGCTGCGACTCCTACAACTTCCCTCGTCTGCCTTCAAACATAGCATTGCCACTCTCGACACCGGAGCCTCCTGTGAACGTCTTCAATCGTCTCATCCGAAGCTCATCGTCTCTGGATCTGGACCCTCTCGGGACACCCAAGAATGTTGAGGAGCTGGGCTGTCTACCTGTCCCTGACTGGAACGATGAAGAGGACGAGGACTCAGGAAGGGTGGGTCCAGAAAGAAGGCCAACTTCAGACTACATTTTCCAGCGATCAAAAGTTATATCAGTGCCTGAGGATAGGAGTATGTTCGAAGTTGGGAAGGAGTGGAACAGGTTCGTGCCACCGTTACCAACACCTCAAATATTGAAAACTCCGCCAAGGGCGTTTTGATAAACAATGAAGACAGCAGTGTTCATTTGAGCTCCTCAACTCGCCCACAATCACCTGCAATGTAAACCAACAAAGTCGCCCATTGAATGCTAACAGAGTCTGCAACCAGATTCACAATGTCATATGCAGGGCCTCATAAAGTCTGTGATCTTCACGCCCTCATCCCATAACACAATCTACCGACCAAGAAGTGTCTCACAGCTTACCTAAGACTACCATCAGCAACCAAGTTGCAGCCATGTCTCACGCGAACATCTCACACTCCGACCACTATGACGCTATGCGTCGTTATTTCCAGCAGCTGGTCTTGAACCCCACGCACAATATTGACATATACTCTGGTTGGGAGTCAGCTACGTCTTCGTCCACAAATACTTGGCGCTACCTTTACAACAATGGGAATGGAGAGCCAGAAGAAGGCGAGATCCTCGAAAACGTGTCCAGCGATGACGATGACCCATTTGCACCCGCAGGCTTCCTGTGCCACAAGGACGACGGTAAAGCCGTATCCACTACCGGTCGTTACCTCATTCTCCCTCCTACTCCCTGTCCCATCCGCGAAGTCGAGTTCTACTACACCGAGCATAACCGACGCATCCATTTCATCCGTTCTGGTTGCCGGATACGGTGTAGGGGGACGGAGTGGTGCTGGAGAGCATGGAAGGTGAACGCTGTATGAAATTGCGCCGCAGGTCGGCGCTTGTTTATTTTGACAATTATCTACGCAACAAACATGCGCCTCTACGTTACAAAGTTATGTACTATATATTGTGAAGACCAAGTGACCATTACCCAGTCCTTCTACACCACCCTCCTCCTAATCCTAGCAGCAATCTTACCCCTTGGCCTCGCAGTCCCAAACGCACTCTCAAACCACACCGGATCCAACTCCCTCGCGCCCTCCACATCCAGAACCTCGACCTCAAACTCCCCGGCAAACACAGCCAACATCACCATCCCGATATTCCTTGCCCAAAACCGGCCAGACAATGATGCGCACCGCCGCCAAAACTCGTCCAGTTGCCCACTAACCCAGCATCGCTGAGCCGCTCCTTCTCCCTTTCTTTGTTAGTGAGGAATCGCTCGGGCCAAAACTCATCCAAGGGCTTCTCAACCAGCGATGGCCGCACGGCAGCCCCCCCGGGCGTATACTGTCCCGCGTGCTTGCTGGGCATGATGATCGTGGTCCCCTGGGGAACGACGTATTTCTCGTCGAGTGCGAAAGTGGGGACTACAACGCGGCGCGCGGGGATAGTGATGCCATACTTTCTGCACGTTTCGGCGTGCAGCGACTGCAGGAAGGGCGTTGCGCTGAGGAGGGAGAAGTCGTGGGTGTGGGTGTGGGGGTCGAGGCTGGCATTGAGTTCGCTGTTGACGCGGGCGTAGAGAGAAGGGGTGCGCAGGGTCTCATAGCACAGCCAGAAGGAGGCGAGGACGAGGATGCTGGTGCTGGCGTAGAGGATGCCGAGGGTTTGGGCGGCGCGGGCTTCGAGATCGTGGCCGGGGAGGGTGGGGTACATTTTCTCGCGCTCTTGCATAAGGATCGAGCCGGCGGTGGGGTACCATTCGTTGTTTAGTGCTTTTTGGGCGTTCAGGGTGTCGTGGTTGTGGCTGAGATGACGAAGGTGCTTAAGCAGCCGGGCTCGTGTAGCATATGATTTGGCGTTCAGAAACTTGGGCAGGCCCATCAAGAAAACATCTGTATCCTCGATGAAAGTCCACATGTCTGCAGCGAAGGTTGGGTATTTCTCGACGATGTCTGAACCTAACAGTGTTTCCATGATTGTACGGGTGGCCCGATCTTCAAAGAAGGCATTCAAGTCTGCGATTTCTGTCCACTCGCTATTGGGCGAGACCAACTCAGAGACGTTGCGGACTAATACATCAAACATCCTCTTGTCAAGTGCAGGGAGGGCTGCGCCAGTACAGAGCTGCCGGACTTGTACCATCTGATCGAAATCAACTGTGCTTTCTGGAGACTTGTAGTAGTCGACGGCAGCATGGGGACTACCCATCAGCTGGTGCATGATCTCTTCATGAACAAACGGATTGGGGTCACACTCATGTGCAGATCGCAGCACATGCTTCACATGCTGGGGGTTGGCCAGAATCAGAACCTTCTCTCCTGCTCCGTCGATAAAGAATGGCGTGTCGCATCCATACTTATTCCTGAGTTCATTAGCATCACTAGCGATGATTCGACTTGGAGACTTGTAATGAGATCCTGCAAGCACTGAGCAACAAATTGCTTTGCGCTCCACCCCATGTTGAGGCCATGACGGAGCCCCGGTATCCAGTGTGGTAGTGTAGTGTTGGGGGCGTAATTCTAACTGTTCGGCCGTTCTTGATCTTGCTGAAACGATACCCCGAAATGACCCTCGTGCAGACGCAAATTAAGACAACAACAAAGAAGAATTGAATGCACGCGTTCTGACGGAGCAAAAACAAGAAGACAGAGCGGCTTGCAGCCGTTGCTGCTGCCAAAAGCGCCATGGATGACACAACGACGCAACGTGACGCGGTGGCACAGCTGTCAAAGTCTGCCGACGACGCCATCTCGCGCCCCCTATTTCCCGCCGCAGACCAAGCGGCAGGTTATCTCCGCAGCGGGAAAGCCTTTCCTGCTCGGGCGTGGGTCGTGGAGTTTGTGTCGGCCGTGCGAGAAATAGGCTCGCTCGGTGGGTCTACACTAGCGCAAGATTATGATTGGCCCTTGTAGCACGAGGTCGAGACCACGAGATGCGCAGCTCCACGTCCCTCACCTTCTCGACCTTTCTTCTTCCTGCACACAACGTGCTTGCTTTGCTTTCGAGCCTACTATATATCTTCGCGCAGACGCTTTCGCAGTCTTTTATAGAGCCCAAATCGCCAACATGCCCGGAGTCCGTAAGTAGCAGCCTACTGAAGTGTGTCATCTTGAACGGTTGTTTATGGTACCGCACGCTTTCACCATGACAGCCTTTGTTTGTACCTAGGAGAAAGCTCCTGCCCTCACGACAGTTCCACGAGAGGCCCTGCTAAAGCACCTTTCTGTGACTTTGCCGCTTCCCGTACAAACATTTCTGACATGCTACCCACAGCTCCCGATGCGGTCGATCAGTTGAAGAAGGCCTTCAAGGGTCTCTTCGGCAAGAAGAAGGCTAAGAAAGACGAGCCCGCGCCCACTGCCACCACCGAAGAGCCCTCTGCCAGCACCACGCAGCCCACCGAGACCACGCCTGCTGCACCAGCTCCCGCTACCGCTCCTGAGGCAGTTCAGGGCGAGACGGCTCCAGCATCGACTGGCACCGCCCCAGTTGCTGCTCCGGCCCCGGCTTCAGTCGCGGCGCCCGTTGCTGAGCCCGCTGCCGCCCCTGCACAAAGCGAGCCCACGCAGGAAGAGCCTGCTGCCTTGGCTGAGGTCAAGCAAGCCACGCAGAGTAGGTCCACTTCTCTTCACCTGTGCGAGAGCCGCGAACATGGCGACGAAGGCTGCTTGGATAGTTCCAGGCGGCGTCAGAAGGTTGCGTTGGATAGTGACTGGGAAAGTCCTGTCTGAGAATCCTCCTCGTCCGCCTGCGACATGATTCGTTTGTTGTCTGTCCGCCGTAGTTGTATCGCCTATGCGCATCGGCTCTGATCGTAAAGTCGTTCCGTACGGCGCGTTTCTTCTTGCCCTTCGTCGGCTAGACTGCCGCTTTCTTTGTTTCTTCGAAGACACCCATAGACTGACGACACCTCCTTTTCAGCTCCCGAGCCTGCTGGTGCTGTTGCGCCTGCTCCCCCGACTGCTGTCTCTGAGCAGACACCCGCCAGCGATGCTCCTGTAGCTACTGAAGCGAAGCCCACTGAAGCACCTGCTCAGGTTCAGGAGCCTGCCCCTGCGCCCACCGCAGAGCTACCCGCCATCCCTACCACACAGCCTGCTCCTGGCATGTCGGCCACCAGCGGCCCTTTGGATGAGCCTGACTTTGGAGCCGAGCAGAAGCCCGAGCCCACTGCTGCGCCTGCGCCTGCCGCGACGCCTGCCGCCAGTGCTCCTGCGCCTGCAGCTGCTGCGCCCGCAGAGAAGTAAGCTCGCCCCATGAGCACACCAACATTGGGAGATGTACGGCGCTTGTATACAGGCTGCTCGGTGGTCGTACTTTCAGCTGTTCGAGCAATTGTTTTTGATTATTCCCTTTCCCTAATACTATACCCAATTACATGTCAGCAAGCGAGTCCTGCAGATGACCCGGGCAGAAGCGATCGGCGTTGGGAGTAGCGAATGAAGGCAATCAAACCAGTGTTTACATGAAGCCTCGTTCATACTGACTGTGATGTGTTGCGTTTTCCGAGTAGTTTTGGCTATTGATGTCATGGTTCCTGGACTCGGTGGGGCAAGCGCAGTCGCGCACCACGTCAACGAGTGCCCCACCAACATTTAATCGTGTACAACATATTCAACCCTCTTACTGTCTTTCGCAGGCTGCATACCCCAGAAATCTACCCGTAGCTTGCGTTCGCCCTTCAACACCACCCTCGCACACGTCTTCCACGATACCCACACGGCCTCAGCATGCAGCGCACACGAAATATCGACTATGACGATGACGACCTGTACGACGATGACTACTATGAAGAAGAAGAGGCGGAGCCCATGTCGGCGGACGACAAGGAACAGATGCGGATAAGCACCGTCAGCGCACGGGAGGCGCTGGGGAGCGCAGGATCGAACATCAGTGACGCGCAAATACAAGAGGCGCTGTGGCATTACTACTACGACATTGGGAAGACTGTGAGCTACTTGAAGAACAAGTACGCAGCACCTGAACCCAAGAAAGAGGCACAGCCAAAGAAGGAGAAGGCTACATCGCGTTTCGACCAGGCTGCAAGCGCGGCCGTTGAGAAGGCGCCCGTCCCTGCCGGTAAGCACTCTCATGCACAGTATAGCTACACACCGTCAGCCTACCCTCTTGCGCCGAGTTTCCCGTTGCCGCCCGTCACGATGCCGTCGAACGCTCAACACTTCTTCTCCGATGTTCCCTGGGGCAACGTCCCGGCTCACAGACTTGGCGTCATTACCGTCAACGAGCCCCACTTCAGAGGCGGCCTCCTTGGTGGCTCTTCAAAGCTGGCAGCACTTGCGGCGAAGCGCAGAAAGGAGAGAGAAGCGGCTGAAGCTGCGTCCAATGCCAATGGCGAAACGGATGCTGCGGTCGCCATGCTGGACAAGCTCACCGTCAACGGCAAGGCGAACGCCACACCAGCTGATGAGACCGACCGTCCCTCGCGCATTGCGAAATACACATCTCGGAAGCGTTCGCCGTCCCCCAAGCCAGAAGCCCCCATCGAGCCAGTCGACGTTGAGCCAGAAGCCCCGAAGCCAGCCATCGAAGTCGAGCACCCAGCACAACGAGCTACAGCTTCCATGTTTGCCTCCACTCTTTGTGGTACTTCTCGTCCTGTGCAGTCCCAAGCTATCATCGAAGCGTTTCCAGTACCTTACAGCTACTACAAGGACTATCAGGACGCGAAGCCTTTCGACGGGCCCAGTCCTGACGACATCGTACGAGCGGCGCAGGCGAACAAAGGCGCAGGCACAGGACGGCGTTGAGCGTGGCAGCACCTAGCACCTCAAGGGCTTTTCTAAGGCATACAGGGACCACACCAAAGAAGAAGAAACCCGCGGCTCAAACAAATGGAGACAAACTTGCAGACTCTGTGGAAAAGCTGGCGGTCGACGAACCAAAGGTCAGAAGTAAGAATCTGAATGTGTTGGAGGAATTCCAGAAGAGCGGCCTGAAGAGAATGGCCAACTTTGTAGTCGTTGGTAAGTATAGCCATTTAGCGTTCTATGCTGGCCAGACCATGTTGAGGTGATGTGAACTGATCGTTTCCAGGACACGTCGACCACGGCAAGAGTACACTCATGGGCCGCTTGCTGTATGACTTGAAAGTCATTGACCAAAGATCGATCGACAAACTCAGGAAAGAAGCTGAGACGATAGGGAAGTCGTCGTTCGCTCTGGCATGGGTCATGGACGAGACGAGCGAGGAGCGCAGCCGCGGTGTGACTGTCGATATCGCAACGAACTATTTCGAAACCGACAAGTCGCGCTTCACTATCCTGGACGCCCCTGGACATAAAGACTTCATTCCCAACATGATCTCAGGATCCTCGCAAGCAGACTTCCCGGTTCTGGTCATCGATTCTAGCACGAACAGCTTTGAGGCAGGCTTGAAGGGGCAAACAAAAGAACACATTCTCATCGCGCGAAGCATGGGAATGCAGTACATCATTGTTGCCGTCAACAAGATGGATACCGTGGCTTGGTCGAAAGCGCGGTTTGACGAGATCACGAAGAAGATGACGGCTTTCCTGACCGAAGCGAGCTTTGTTGAGAAGCGCATCACGTTCATCCCGCTGGCAGGTCTCACAGGTGAGAACGTCGTCAACAAGATTTCCAATCCCGCAGCAGAATGGTACACAGGCGAAACACTGCTGGAAGCCCTCGAGCGCATCGAGCTTCCCCAGCGCCACCTCGAGAAGCCCTTGCGTCTCTCCGTCGCAGACGTATTCCGCGGCGACATGCGCTCTCCCCTCAGCATATCCGGACGCATCGACGCGGGCACACTGCAAGTCGGCGACGTGATCCTCGCGCTGCCCGCCAACGAGACCGCAACCATCAAATCCATCGACGTGCAAGACACCCCCGTCGACTGGGCCGTCGCAGGCCAGATCCCCACCCTGCACCTCGCCGACATCGACCCCGTCCACCTTCGCCAGGGCGACATGGTCTGCGCGCCCAAAAGCCCCGTCAAGCTCGTCAAGGCCTTCACCTCCAAGCTGCTCGCCTTCGAGCATGTGCTCCCCATGCCTGTTGAAGTGTTTAGGAGTACGCTCAACAGTCCCGCCAGCATCCGCACGCTCAGCGCCAAGCTGAACAAGTTCACGGGCGAGGTCACTAAGAAGAAGCCCCGCATCGTTAAGCCGGGCGAGGTGGCACGTGTCGTGGTGCAGCTCGAGCGCGAACTGCCGATTGAGGAGGGGATGCGAGTCGTGGTGCGGGAGAGGGGGAGGACGATCGGGGCGGGGCTGATGGAGAATGTGGCGTAGGGACGTTGAGCGGAGCGCAGCAGAGCGTAGAAGGATTTCGCGTGGAGGAGAAGAGAAGGGCAGGATGGTGTTGAGCACCTCGTCGAGCAGATATAGAGACACGCATATCGTACACAATCAGTCACATTCTCCGACCACAGTACCCACGATCCCCACGTCATGCCACATCCGCAATCTCGAGTCACCCATGACGTCTTCAACGCTCCATACCCTTCTTTCTCCGGCGCCTTGTTACGCCCGGAGTCTCATCAGTCGTGAGCACCGCCGTACATCCCCTGCTACCTCCAAAAAAAATAAAGCAAAGGCCACCGTGCAGATTGTTGTGAAAAAGTCTCCATTCATATAAACACTATCAGCAACAGTATGAGTATCAGTACCAGTATCAACAACAGTAACAGTAAGAATAACAGTAACAATAACTAGCGACCCTCCAGCCCAGCCCAATCAAAGCGAGGGAATAGCATGCATGGTATATCTACAACAGCAACGCAATGTAATGCAAGACGCAAGATACTCCTTTTTCCGTTTCCGTTTCTCGATACAAACAAAGAATGAACATGTTCTTCCTTTTCAACACCGGTAGGGAGGATAAAAAAATACCGCCGAAGCGAAAGGGGTGGAGGATATGTACACCGGACGCCTGAGCCCGATAGGGAGCTGATTGTCTTGCTGATGAAAAAAAAAAAAAAAGGGGTGGGGGGGGGGGAGGTATATGTAGTAGTAGTAGTAGTAGTAGTAGTAGTAGTAGTAGTAGTAGTAGTAGTAGTAGTAGTAGTAGTAGTAGTAGTAGTAGTAGTAGTAGTGAAAGGGTAGATGTAAAGGTAGATAGCTGTAGGTGGATGGACAGGTGTGATGTTGGGTACATGTGAAAGGGGGAAGGGAGATGCAGTGATATCTTCAGCAGGCCGTACAGCCTCACAGCCGCGCGGTGCCTTCCCTTCCAGTTGATTTCGTCGCGCCAACGCTTGACGGGTGGGTGTCACCCGCGAAGACAGACTCCGCGGCGCGGCAACCTCGCTGCTCTGTCGCGGCCTTCGTTTTTCTTTTGCTTGAAAAAGAAAGGCCTACAACAGAGCAGGACGGGGGGATGACTCTCCTCTCTCTGCGCAGAGACAGAGCTCAGACAAACTCGGGCCAGTAGTTGTAGGGCGCGAGGTTGGGGCCTGTCCATTTCTCGCCGTACGGGTTTGTGCGCGCGCGCGCAAAGAAGCCGTCTTGGGCGTGTTCGAGGATGGAGAGCCAGGAGGAGGGTTCGGGGTGCTTGAGCCACTGCGGTTTGTGTTAGCAGGTGTGCGGGTGTGGGTGGGTGGGGCGTGCTGATTGGGTGGCAGGTTCATGCGACACCCGATGTGTAAGGGGAGAGCTAGACATGCAGGGACGCGGGGATGCGGGGTTGGGGTGGCGAATGTTCATAGCCCAGAGAGATGAGGAAGGGGGAGCTTACTTGGTTGTGGATGTGGTATGTCCAGGCGCCGCGGAAGAAGTTCTCCAGCGTGCGGTTGTTGGGCGGGAACTTGTCCTCTTCAAACTTGTAGTCGGCAATGACGCCTGCCTTGCGCAGCTGGGCTTCTTCATCAAGTGTGGCCTGGAATGAGTCGGCGTGCTCCTTTGCGGGCGTTGCGGCGGACGACGCTGGGACGTGCTCTTCATCCTCGTGGCCACGAGTCTTCAGCTCTTTGCGCGTCGCCTTGTCGAGGTCGATGGGCTCGAGGTGCGGGCCGTCGTAGCTCTCCCACTCGTCTTTGAGGGAGCCCTTCTTGCCCTTGAACGCAGCGCCGTAGTCGCGAAGGCATGGCACGGTGCAGCGGCCTTCGCGGTCCCAGTTGAACTCTGTCCAGATGGGGTCAAACGCGCCTGTCTCGAGCATCAGGAACTCTTGGTCGCGACCATCCTTCCAGGCCATGCGGCCAAGTACTCGCGGGTGGAAATTGACGCCCATGCGGATACCGCCGTAGAGGAGGTAGGACGAGAGCGAGGAGTTTGCAGTCAGGGACATGATGGCGGTGTTGTAGTCTCCGGGGTGCGGGTGCGCAGCCCATCGCTCAGCAAAGGCGTGCTCCTTGGGCAAAAGCAATGGCCGCATGTCTCTGAGCATCAGAACGTCCATATCAAAGTATGCACCGCCGTGGATGTGCAAGACGATGAATCGGACCGCATCTGAGACAGCGACAGGCAGGAATGTCATCTGTTTCGGGGTGAGGACCAGCCACTGCTGGCCGTTCTTGTCCTCAACAATGTTCTCGGCCAGGGCCTTTTCGCCTTCTGCGTTGGGTCTCCCGGGCGTGGTGTAGTATCCGAAGCCGTTCTTGTCCCCGTCATCCTTGGGCAGGGGGATGCGCTTGGGGAAGTTCCAGGCCTGGAGGACAACGTCGCCGCGCTCGACCAGAGGCAGGAAGCGAGCAAAGAGGGCATCCTTGGTCAACATGTTCTTGACGGCATTCGGGTTCTTGTCGCTGTCCAGCCACAGCCAAAGGCGAGAGCATGCCAGGTTCTGTGTGTACAGGTAGCTCTTGATGAAGACCTCGACGCGCCATGTGGCGGGGCCAGTCCAGTAAACGTGGTATGGGATGATGGGGCCTGGGCAGGAGCCAATGCTCGAGCCGTTCGCAGCGATGGCTTCGTTGACCGGAAGGTAGCTCTCCAGTGTGTTGTCGTGCCCGTCAGCGTTGACGTATTCGGCTTTGCGAGGGTCCTGGGCACTGGCGCGGGCAGGCTCAGCGGGCAGCTTGTAGTAGCGGCTCTCGTCGTCGGCAAAGAACTTCAGACAGTCGAACACATTCCGCATCTTCTCGATGCCATTGTATGTGCCCCTGCATTCCTCCACCAGCATGTGCAGGTCCGCCTCGGTGTCGACGTGGGGGCGGGGGCCCATGTAGTCGTCCTTGATCTTGACAGCGGTGACGGGGCGGTTGAAGACATTGGCGTGCGGGTTGATGGTGACGGTCTTGGTGGTGCCGGCGAACTTGACCTGCACACCTGCCTTGGTGGTCTTGATCAGCTCCGTCGGCCCAGCCTTGTCCAGGAAGGCGGGGATGCCGAGTTTCCCCTTGGTCGCGACGCTGGGGTCGCTCACCAGGCTGATGATGCCGTATATGGCTGCATAGAGAAGCGCGGCCAGGAAGAGGTTCTTGGTGAGTGTTGCGGCCGCGCGGACCTTGGACTGCTCGGCCATGGTGGAGTGCTGCGCCGGGGTGAGCCCGTCGCTGCGTGTTCGAGAGGGCTACCTGGCAGGCGCCAGACTGGTGGCTATGTATGCAGGTATTCGAGTGCGCTCGTCGGCGGGGGGGAGGGTCGTGGGATCGTGCGAAAGCTGGGCGCGAGAAAGCTGTTGAGGGGGCTGATGTGCCGCGGCGGAGGGCAGTCGCTGGCAATTCGGTGCGACGGTCGGGGGCGCAGAGGACGAAAGGGAGCGCCGGCGATTACCGTGAATAGGACGGTCGAGGGCCAAGTGCTCGGGCGCGCAGCGAAGAACGGCCCCAAGACTCGGTGTGCAGCTTTGCGAGGCGGTGCACCGTTCGCAGAGCGGGCGGAGTGACGACGGGCGATCGGTTCGCGCTGTGCAATCAGGGGTCCAACCAGCTTTCCAGGCGTCCAGCAGCAAAAACCACAACAAGACCGAGCAGGACGCACGCAACAAGGAGAAACGCGAGGAGAAACGGGAGGAGAAACAAGACTACAAGCAGCGGCGCGGCGTAGAACTGTACTCGTAGCCCGCGGGAGCTGCATACCCAGACGTCGGCGGGCCTCTGTAATTTCCTCGGGACATGGCCATTGCGCCGCCCGCCCCTGACGACCAGGTCCTGTACCACAAAAACACGCCTTCCGCGCAGGTTCGAGACCTTTTCCGCCTTTGGCGACCGTATTCCGTACCGCCTTCTGTCCTTATGTCATCACCCATTGTCGTCCTTTTCATCAGCCTCACTATCGCGCCTTGATGCTGTTTCGCTCCCTTGTCCTTAGAGCGCGTGCGCCTATCAGGAACAGCGCATACCCAGCACCGTCATCACAATGTACATTGGTCAACGCACCTCTCAGTCGCGCCTACTCTGTCGTCACAGCTCCACCGCGAGAGGAGCATTTTGACGTGCCATGTCGATCAAATGGCTCCATCAAGCTTGATGTCTACCACGCCCTCGATACATCGGCACCCATCCTGCTTTACTTACCACCAGGGCCTGTAGTTCCACCAAGCCCTGAGTCGGAGGAAGGTATCATTGCTGCACTACGCGCTTCAAGCGCGGCTACCATAGTCCGTGTCAACTACCGTGCATCTTCGCAGCACCAGTTCCCAACACCGTATCATGATGTGCTCTACGGCTATGACTGGATTCAAGAGAACATTCTTCATGATGGCATGCACAAGCCGCATGTGGCACGCCTCGGCATCTGTGGTGAGCTGATGGGCGGCTCCATCGCAACCATGTTGGCTCTGACCGAGTGTCGAGTGGGTGAGAGTCGTATCGTTGCTGCTGCTGTGAACAATCCCATCGTAGATTGGGCTTTTCCTGACGATCTGCCGCTCGTCAGCGCATCAGAGTTACCAGAACCCGCCTCCAGCGAAGAAACGTCGTTCCCGGCAGAGGAGGACATGATGGCTTCGTTCAAAGCGCTAAAAGTGGGAGAGTTGCCCAAGACGAAAGCAAAGCGTAAGCGCAAGCCAAAAGCAGTGCCCCTAACCTCATGGCAAGCCTGGGCAGACAGCTCTGTCGTACCTACTCTTCCACTGTCCGAGATGCGCAACATCTTGTTCCGGCAACAAGAAGATATATTCGATCGTTTCGCCTCACCAATCCACTTCTTTCGTTCGCCACATGCACAACTCATCCTGCCACAAGCCGTCAACTCAGCCCTCGATCAGCCTGATTACGCTTTCGATCTTGAGACCCAGATGAGTCTGAGCCACTACAACTCATTCAACAGAGAATCACCGGAGCCGCTAGGCCCGCCTAAACTGACAAGGTGCCGCTCGTACGCCCGCGTCTACCCACAAGCAGGCAACGGAAAAGTCAGCTTGCCAGCCTGGAACATCACCACTGGCGCTGAGAGTCCGCTACATGACCAAGCATCGGAGTTGTCAAAAGTGCTTAGAAGGAGCATTGCTCGTCATGCCATGAAATCTCAGACTGGGCGCACGCGAGCACACGACCCCTCCGAGAAGCAGTACTACGACGAGTATGCAGAAGAGAGAGTTCGCTTTGGGTCGCAGCCAGAGACTGGTCTTTGGATGCAGCAGCTACGTGGCGCACAAGGCTCGCAACACGTCGAAGACGTTGGGACTTGGATGAAGCACTGTCTTTCTCCCGAAAATGCGTGAGCATGTCGAGGCACCTCAATCTCCTTCTCGCTGCTCTAGCACGAATCTCAGCAGTACCTGCTTAAAGCCGCTTGGGTCTGCACAGCCCCTTGCAAGATTCTTGAGAATACCCTTGGAGAGTGTTCACCCTCCCTGTCGCAAGCGCTGCACTTCGACCAGCATGCTCCTGCCTCACTGTCATTCTGTCATGTTCCGGTCAAGACCATCTCTCTCATCCATGTTTGTTGTTTGCGAATAGGCCAGAGGCATCTGGAAGAATGTCTTTGTCGCAGTCTCTTTGAAGAGTTGGAGCGACAAGTTTGCTACGAGACATACATCTACCGACCGCTCGCCGCTACAGCCGCCGTGCTCTGCAACCGATGGAGGCAGTCGGAACTACATCAATTTCATTCACAGATCCAATGTCTAAGCGTAGACCGCTGCGTGGGGCAAAGGCCGCGACCAAGACAATGCAAGAAGTCGAACTTAGCCCCAGACCCATGGACGATCAAATCTCCCCAATCTCTTCCGCTCCATCTTCAGCTGTGCTCACGGATCAAGCAGACCAGCTTCACGCCGATCGTCTGCGCCAGGTCCGCCAAGATTGGAACTTCAAATCGTTGATTGATGGAGCAGGGAAGGCGGAGAACAAGAGGCGACTTACACTGCACTTCAACAAGGACGAGGCATGGTCTGCCCAGACGATCAGAGCCTTTGAGTCACTAGCAAAGCGTGTGCAAGGCCAGGCGCAGCGCGAGAAACAGATGGTCAGCTTGCGTAAAGCTCTGTGCGATCGACTCAGTGGTCATAGGCCTGCGCATCTTCAAGGCGAGAAGGCGCCAGCATTTGGAGCAACCGATAAGGCGAAGGATAAGTCTGTCAGGGAGGAGGTGAAGAATTTGATCAAGGATATCAACGGGGACTTTGAAGACAGCGAAGAGGAAGAGGAAGAGGAGGCAGCGGCAGATACGCAGGATGTTGGAGTGGAGCGCGTACACCCAGTCGCTGGGGACACAGCCTCAGCCGACGGCAACGAACCCACAGAGCACGCAGCGGTTGATGGCGCACTCGTCGAGGACGAAGAGCCGCATACCCAAGAAGAAAGTATGGACTTGGTCAGGGCGATTTCGGCGAACTGGAATAGGGGTTTACTCGACATTGTGCCCGAGTACGCTGTGCCTCAGGCCGTGCGAACAAGCACAACAGAGTGGCCTTCCTCAATTCTTGTTGCGCTTCGTGATCTGTCTGAAGTCACCGAACAGCGAGACAGAGAGGTTCGCAACATCCTGGCCAAGGAGTTCAAGCACTTGAAGAAGCACAGCCGCGAGAAGGCGCTGGAAATAATCCGTACCGCACATGCCTTCTTCGTGAGGAAAGAAATCGAAGATCTAGCTTCTGGCGGTGACACAAGTACGGCACAAGGAGAGACATCAAGAGCAAAGGTTAGTAGTTCCAGACTACAAAGACAGAGCTCAGAGCTAACCAAACTCAAGACAGATGCTGTCAATCCCGGAAAGAGCACCTCAAAGCCCACCCCTTCATCAGGACGTCTTCCCAGCCCCCCGCCGGCTTCTGCAGCAGCAGCAGCAGCACCACCACCACCACCACCACCACCACCCCCCAAGCGTACCCGCGCCACCAATCCCTCCGCCTCCCTACCGCCCGCAAAAAAAGCCAGAATAATCCTACCGCGCAAAGCCCTATCCACACGTCCCACCCCGCCACCTCCAGCACACACCCGCGCACCCAGCACAACCACCGTCCCTCCCCCCGTGGAACCCACTCCCGCGCCTGAAGACACGAGCGAGCACCACCCCATCGACGTTGTCACGCCATCTCTGCTCTCGGAAGAGGATAGACAGCACTACAGCGCTGCAGTCCGAAAATATCGCGCGGCGAGGGAGGAGTTGAGGGAGGTTGAGGAACGGTATGAGAGGGTGGGGAGAGAGGTGGAGGAGGGGAGGGCAAGGGTGGAGGGGGCGATGGGGGAGCTGGCGGGGTGTCTCGGGGTGGGAGGAGAGGGGTTGTTGGGTCCGGGAATGGCGGAGGGGGACGGGGACGGGGACGGGGACGGGGAGGTGTGATGGCTGCTGCTGTGAGGAATGGGAGACCACACAAGACAAGACATCTGGGTTGGGTATGGTGTGGTGTGGTGTGTAGCGTGTAGGCACAATGTCAGAGTTCGGGGTGAGTCGAATCTGGATTAGTTTGTAGTTGGACAGGACAGGTCTCGTCAGTACACGTCCGAATGTGAACCTTGTTATCGTATCTTGTGTGTACCTTATCTCTCCTTCCACACTCCCTCTCTTTCGCCCCGTCGTACGCCTCTGCCCCCTGGCACTACCGACCAGCTCGTTTCGACAAACCGAATTCATCAGCACGCGTACAGTGCGGTGCGGTGTGATGTGATGTGATATGGTGCGGTTTAATACCATACAATATAACGTAATCTCAGTGCTGAGCAGTGAGATAGCGACACACAGGCTTCGCGGCATGGAGGGGGTGCGTTCATCTCTGTGCATTCGGTTCAGGGACGGTGGAGCAGAGGAGGGCAGAGGAGGCGAGAGACGAGAGAGGAGGAGAGGGAGAGGGAGAGAGGAGGAGAGGAGGAGGAGGAGGAGAGGAGAGTAGTGCCGTGCTGTACGGAGAAGAGGGCAGTGTCGTACGGAGGAGAGGATGGGCTGCGGGGGTGAGGCTTATGAGCTATGGACCTCGCCTGTTGGAATAGGGGAATGACGAGATATCGAGATGGCGAGCTGGGTAGTGAAGGAGGAGATTGATGGGTCGGAAGATGGGAAGAGAGGGGCTGGACGAGCAGAAGTGCGGACTCACAGATACGTTCTCCGCACTCATCGTAAGGTCCAAAAAATAAAAAAACGATGAACAGAGGTGCGGTGGAGTGCATGTGCCGAACAAGACAGCCGCTTACCCCTGTTACGGTCCCTGCTTCTTCTCGCTCCATCTTGCAGTTCGCTCAACCCTGCTAAAGTCCACTTCAATTTCACTCCCACTCCACTTCCTCTCGCTTTGCCCCCCCCCCCCCCCCCCCCCCCCCCCCCCCCCCCCCCCCCCCCCCCCCCCGCGCTACGCGAATACCACGGCACCAAGACAACAGCGCCCCCGGCAGCCCCTGAACAAAGCAGATCGTCCTGCTCGCGGTAGTGCCCCCCATGAACACAAGCCACTAGCACACACAACCCGCGAAGAAACGCAGCAATCTGCGGCGCAAACTCGGGGCGCTGGGGGGTGGATCGGGGACCAGAAGAGTCCGGCGGCGAGGAAACCCATTGTACAGGGCCCTGGGTTGGCGGCTGTGGTTTTTGGTTTGCGTCGCGGAAGCTGGCTGTAGCGCGAGGGCGGGCTGGCGGGAGAGAGAGGGGGGGGGGGACAGAAAGAGAGGGGATGTAGATGTGGAGCGCGCGGGGAGGGAGATGGCGGGAGAGGTGAGGTGAGACATGGTGGCTGGGTGGGGGATCGCTGGTGGTGGATGGGAGATTGGGAGTGTGAGGTTCAGACGTGTGGGAAGGAGGATTAATTTGCGCTGTTGTGGACGTCGTGGTTGAGGTTGGGCCAACTACGAGAAATGCACCGATTTACGGCCGCGCGGTCGTGTGAGATTGCTAGAGCAGCCTCGTCATGGCTTGTGCCCACCGAATCGAGTCTTGCTAGTCTTGGCTGCCTTGGTCCTCCTGAACTAACCGTTGTTGACACTCGGCAAGTCTGCATCAGCTGGGAAGTAGGCGAGCCAGGGCATGCCGAATAGTGACCAGTCAGCGGTTGGTTCCATTTCTGAGGGAAAAGAGTCCATGTTCGATCTACGCTGGGAGTCAGATAACGGACTGGTAGCGTTTCCTTGGGGCAGCGATATCGAGTTGGCGGCGTCATGGACGTTCTCAAGCGGAAACACTTGCGAATCGTCGAGATGTACTGTGTTGGTACCAGTGGCTCTTTCTACGGAAGTTGAGTCCTCGCCAACGGCATCGTTGGAGGAGTCGAACAGAAGCCACATATTGCGCTCGTCCACTGGCGATATCGACACGTGTCGCACACTTCGCACAGGCACAGCGCCATTGTATTCTTCTTCAACATAGTTCAAAGCGGATCTGTTGTTTACCCTTGAACGCAGCTCTTCCAGGGCAGCGATTCTCTTCTCAACTCTGGGCCAAATGCGCGAGACGCGCGTGAGATACACCATGCACGTGCGTATCTTCTCTCTTGCGGAAGATGCAATGGAGGCATCGGAGCTGAGGCTATGCTCTATGTGTATGCTGGCTGCGATGCCGACGAGATATGCCAGAAAGGGATCGAGCACATGGAGACTGGCAGCCTCCATGTCAGCCAGGCTCTTAGCAACCCACGAGGCATATAGCAAGCTCTCTTTGTGTGCTTTCTGAAGGAACGTAAGTGGCACGCGTGATCCGTGTTGTCTCGCTATGATGAAGAAGATGAAAGGATGGTTACTGTTTGCATATTAGAAGCTAATTTTCTTTGTAGCTGACAGTTAACGCACATGCAACAATGTATAGCCGAATGCGTGATTTGAAAGAACATCCATGTTTTAAAATAGGACTTCAAATGTGGTTCACTGATAACGCGAGAAACTGGGCCGACAGACGCGTATGTATGGGGTTCCATGGCTAGAGGTCATCAGCGGCGATATCTGAGGTTGTATGTATATGCTCACGTATCTCAAGTTCGAGAAGACGGGTCAAAATCGCGGCTCTGACTGATTTGTGATGCCAGATAGGTTGTGAGGTACCAGTCAAACTCTCGCTGATATATTGGGTGGTAAGTTCCCACATGTGCAGCATCAGGACGAGTGAGTTGACGACCATGAGGTTTGGTACTGACAAAGCACTGTAGACTTCGCCGCGTTTTTCAGGATGCGCCGGACCGCCCAAGTATACCGGGAGCCCAAAGAGCCTCTGCGGCATGGACGAGTTAGGAATGTCGTGGCTGGTGAAGATACGGTCCAGAATGCATAACGAATACACAATCTCTTGCTTTTCTCTGCGACCAGACTCATTCTCACTTTCATAGTACGCTTTGCCCAACATACCTCGAGACTGAGCAAGCCTCAAGCCAAGCGCTACCTGAGCACGGGCTCGTTCCGATCTACCTTCGGCAAAGTCAACTTGCGCAAGAAGACATAGCGCTTGAAAGTAAGATTCGTCGATATCAAAACAGCGGTAGGAATCTACGAGTAGATCCCAGGAGTGCTGCACGAGTGTTTGTGAAGAATAGCGTGCATTGAGCAGGATGTTTCCCCGACTGGAACGACGGAGGGACAAAGCGAGCATTGCCGTTAGCACTATCGGAGGAAATCGATGTGAGAACGGATCTTCTACAAGGTGATCAAACAACGGGCATGGTTGGTTGCAATGGTTCGTGAAATAGGCCAGTATTCCATCGCTCACTACATCGGGAGGCAGATCCAGAGCAGGCAGGTCATGCAAAACCTGGCCTGGAGGTAGTCTCCTTATCACAGAATCTTGACCAGCTTGGTGATTTCTGCATGCGTTCAGTGGCCAAGTCGATCACTACCATGAAGATGCTGGATCTTACCCAAGGCCAGCTGCAATCTGTTCTAGTCGAGCCTCGATCGCACTCAAGCGTTCCGCAGTCATGCTCGAGCCTGGGAGAGATCTTTGAGGACCATGACGATGCTCAGGAGGTACACTAGGCTCTTGAATCTCATCTTGGGTCGCCGTTGGTATGCTGTGCGCATAAACGCACTGCTGATTCAGGCGATCGCAGACGGAGCATCTCGGCCGTTGACCAGGACATTTGGTCTTCTTTCGCCTATGTCCTGATTCAGCACGACGAAGAAGAGGAGACAGAGCATGATCAGAGACCGACAATTCTCGCAAGCACGCCTCGAGCGCCCGCTGAGATACGGCGAATGTCGTAGTGGGGTGGTGCGCCCATGCATGTTGATGAACACGGAGCACGCAATACCTGCGAGCGGATTTCCGTGACCTCCGTCTCACGTGCACGGAGCCGACCCCACTTTTAGATCATCATAACCAATTAGCTTCTCTGTGTGTCCACCTCAGGCGGATATCAACCGGAGGCAATGCTGAAGGTGCCTTTTTAAGGCCGAGTATGGCTCTTGTGTTCATGGAACTAATTCGCGGCCTCTTCTGTTAGATTATTCTGAGCAGAGATACCCAACCATACAATTTTTGACACGTCGCAAAGTCCCCAAGATTATGTCTTCGAGTGATCGCGTTGTCGTTATTGGCGCTGGTATCTTCGGCTTGTCAACAGCGGTGGAATTGTCTGATCTAGGATACAAAGACATTGTTGTGCTCGACCGGCATGTCCCACCAGTAATTTCTTATCAACATCTGGTCTACTCATACTAAGTTACCTCAGGTCCCAGACGGCTCAAGCGTTGACATCTCCCGCATCATTCGTTTCGATTATGGTGATCCAGTATATACCAGAATTGCGAAAGAAGCGTATGGTTCCTGGTCCAGTCCGACCTACATGTCGAACGGCATCTTCTATCCAACGCCCTTTGTCCTAGCTGCGGACGAGAGAGATACGCGCGCATGCTTGTGGATTGATCGGTGTATCAAAGGCCTTGAACAAGAGAAACTTCCATATGAGCGCTTGACTTCAGCCTCGACCACGAAGTCATTATTTCCTACGCTGTCCGGACCCCTGATTCAGCCGGACTTCTACGGTTACTGCAACCGCTCAGCTGGCTGGGCTGATGCAGCGAAAGGGGTGTTGTACTTCCGCAATCTTTGCATCGAGAAAGGTGTTTCGTTCATCAGTGGAGCTAATGGGACAGTCACTGGCTTTGACAAGGACGCTCAAGGAAACATCATCTCTATAAGGACAGTCAGCGGACACAGCGTCGAAGGCAAGCACTTTGTCCTTGCAGCAGGCGCATGGTCGAACAAGCTCGTTCCCATGTACAACTCCACACTTGCCACAGCGCAAGTGATAGGTTATGTGAAGCTCATCCCTGATGAGATGACGCGGCTGAAGGATATGCCTGTGTACATTAACATGAACACGGGTTGGTTTGTGTTCCCGCCCCATGAAGACACCGGTTTCTTGAAGTGCGCAGTACACGGCTGGGGCTATACAAGGAGCGAGTCGCAAGAGCCATCGTCACCAATTACTGCGCCACGAAGCGAACGAGTCAACTACGCGCCTCATGATGGGGTACAAAGACTGAGGCAAGGAATGAGAGACGTCTTCCCAGATATTGCCGAGCGTGGCTTCGACAGGACTGCAGTATGTTGGTACAACGATACCCCAACAGGCGACTTCATTATGGACTACCACCCAGATCATCCGAACTTATTTGTGGCGACGGGAGGTAGTGGACAGTACGTACAAACTCTCCACCGGTTTTTGTGTGTGCTAATCGAGACTAGTGCTTTCAAATTTCTGCCTGTGTTGGGCAAGTACACAGCGAAAGCCTTCACCCGTTCCTTGCCTACCGATCTGGCACAAAAATGGCGATTTAGGACGGATTACGACCAGGATGCGTTCGCTGGAGATGGCAGCCGAGCAGGGCCTGATAGGCGGGAATTCACTCTGGAAGAAAAAGCGAAGTTGTAGAAATATCATAACTGCGAGATATCTACCTTCGAGCACTCTTGTCTAGGTCTGTAGCATCTTTGTTCTTTGAACTGGGGCCAGGCAATTCCACTGTGCATCCAATCCCTCTATATAGGTATAAGATCAAAGATATTCCCGACCGCCTGAAACAAAATCCTGTAATGTAGCTGACCTCTATTAAGCAGTAGTAGTGGGAACAGCACCGGAAGGCGGTGAACCACTAGGCATGGTACCATTTCTTCCCACGGTGCCGTTTCCACTGCCACCTCCAACGAAGCCAGAGTCAGCGTTCGCGACACCACCTCCCGCTTGGTAAGTGGCAGCAACACTATAGTAGTCATTATCATTGTAGTCGGCAGAAGCATTCACACCAATCTGAATCCAAGCAAAGAGACCATCGGTGATATCGTTGCCAACGTAGACAAATTGCGGAAACGGGTCGTAGTCGTTCTCAGTCTGGACGATGCTCCACATGTCATCATCGTTGGAGGTGATGGCCTGGGCGTTCTCGTTATAAGGAGAAGTGGCTTCAACCTCAGATCTGAGCTCTTCGGGCCAGAAAAGCTGACCAATATGGGTGACGGCACCGTCTTGGGTTGTCTGGTTCTTACGGACCGTGACGTTGGACTTGGTGAGAAGATGGGTGTGGATGGCGCGGCCATCGTAGTGACCAGGAAAGATGGTCTCGAAGGCAACAACACCATCATCGTCGGTCTCCTGAATGCCGCGAAGGAAGGTAGTGTTCAAACCACCCTGGCCGGACTCAACACCACTGTAGTAACCGGTAGCGTTGCAGTTCCACACGTCGACAAACAACTCAGGCACAGGCTGGCAAGTAGTGACATCAACGTACTGGACCTCAAGGTACAGATCGATACCTGGCTGGCCTTCCTTGACGTCCTTGCGGATAAGCTCGCCATTAACGTAGTAGGGACCATCAGTGACCTCGGGCGCAAGAATGTATGAAGTGTTGGCTGCGAAAATGGCCGAAACATCAGTGTCGGGCGTATAATCAAGGACACCGGTCTGGTTGTGGTTGATGGCCTCGAACTCTTGGAGAAGAGCAAGGTCGCGGCGGAACTTCTTCGAGCTACCATTGATGCCGCGCTTCTGACGAAGGGCACTTAGAGCCTCTGAACGCCTGACATGCGATCGCTGCATCAATGAGCGGTGTTGGAGTGAGTCCTGGCAATTTTCGAGCGAGCGTTTAGCAACAGCAGCACGCAGTTGGCGAACATCAATCTGGCGCTTGACGTGCGCCATGTCATGCTTCTCGCCCGGGTGAGCGACGGCGCCGCTGATGAGCGAAGACACCGCGACAGCGTTGCTGAGGATGGAAGAAAGCTGGACCATGACGAATAATGGTCACGTATCTAAGGAGTAGAGAGTAGAGAGGGAGAGGCCGGCTTTGCTGGATGAGAGCTTGAGATACTACTTGAACACAAAAGCATGTGATCTTATATTTCGAGAATCTGGAGGACTCTCATGAAGCATTCCACCTTGCTGCTGGAGACTGACCTTGCCCATGACGCGGCACTGTCCCCTTCGACATCTAGACAGCTGAACAACAACATTTCGAGCCTGCTCGCCGCGAACGCGTGTCGACCCGCAGTTTGTGGCTGGTGTTCCGTAATGGACACCTGGGGCTTCAATGAACTCAACCAATCCTAACAACTGTGTTCGTATACAGGACTTGCGCGTACGAGCGGTACGTTCCATGCGTACGTACGCCTGAGGTTTGTTGAAACAGAGCGGGCCTTGCACAGAAGTCAAGGCTCGGCCCGGGGCTCAATTTAGCTTCGGATCAATGTCGGGTGGGTAATTTAGCTGCGCTGATTGGCTAGCTCTCCCTCACAGCCTTGCGGACGCTCTCAAGCGGTCGCAAGCTTTTTCTAAAATTCCCTTGGCAGTCGAGCCGTTCCCTTTTACTCTAAGGGCTTTCCCGTCACTGCAAGTTAGGCCTACGTTCATCGCCACTGCCATATCCGTCACTGCACAAGTGGGCCCAAGCCTGCTGACGATTGCGACAAGTGCAGGCTATGACTGTGCCAGTAAAGATGTGAAGTCTGTTGATGTCTTCTGGACTTTCTGCTCGCATATCCTCATTGTGCGCCTGAGACCATGAACATGGTTTTCGGGAGTGGCCTAGAAAAGGGAAGTACTTGATCAATTGCTAGTGGAAGCGAACCACGCCAGAACGCAAACGCGTGTGTTGAATTTGGCCACTACCTTTTCTAGCATCCAATTTTCAAACAACTAGCTCTCCAACAGCCACCGCACACCTCTCAATGTATCCTGCACAAACTTTGTGCTCTCCTCCAGCTCCGGAAAATTCGTCCAGAACATATGTCCATAGCCACTATACAACTCAAATCTTGTCAAAACGCCAGCCTCCCGCAGCTTTCGATCATACAACACCGCCTCATCCCTCAGCGGATCTAACCCACCGACCTGGAAAAAAGCTTTCGCCACACCTCCATGCCCACCAGGATGGCCATACGGATCCCACAACGGCGACTTCGTCTCAGGGGCGTAGATGGCCTCGACTCCACCGGGCTGCAAACCGCCTTTGAGTACGGGGTCATAGATGTTCTTCATCCGGGACTCATAGAGATGAGCCACGTTTGGCGGAACATTAGTATCAGGGATGAGTGCCGGGACGCACAGATACTGGCCAGTGACGGGAGGGTCGAGCTTATTGTCGCGGGACAGCAGGGCCAACACGGCGGCGAAGTTTCCACCTGCCGATGCGCCACCGACAAGGAGTCCGGACCTGGGATCAGCTTTGAAAGTGGCGGCGTTGGACATGGCCCAAAGTAGCGCATCGTAGCAGTCGTTCACGCCGACGGGGAAGGAGTGTTCAGGGGCAAGTCTATCAGGTCTCAGTACTGTTCCATGTTTTGAGGATCAAGCACAGTTACCTATACTCAACATTCACACACACCGCGCCCAGGTCTCGCGAAAACATCCGACAGTTTTGGTCCTCGTCTGTCAGGTCGCCCATCATCCATGCTCCTTCATGAAACATCATGATCAACGGGCTACTTTTTCCCTGAACTGGCTCTACTACGGGCTGGTACACTTTGACGCGAATGCTGGCTCCATCTCTGGTAGGCACATCATGCAGAGTCTCATAAACTGTATCCGGGATGGGGCCGGCAATTGGGTACAGATGACGTAACTTTTGCAGATGTTCGGCGCGCGAGTTTCGCCAACCTGAGATATCAGTGCCACTAATTTCGATGGGTCGTGCGTCGAAAGCTGCTTTGTAGGTTGGTGAGATGCTGCCCGAGGTAAGTACTTCTTCACGCATAAGGTGGGCCATTACGGAACGGCTTTTCTGTATTGTCTGCTGATGCTTGACTGGGCTGCTCGATGGGAATACGTGAGGAGCAGATGGGAGCAGATGAGAGAATTATGAGCCTGATGTCAGCTTCTAGCTTACGGAGACAAGTTGCTGTGGTGCTTTGGTGGGGTAGTAAGCACTACAGTACTCGGCAACTGCCACCCCATGTTGTCACAGCTTTGCAACTATAGCTTGACTTTGTCTGGTACCATCCTGTTCGCGTCAAAATAGCAAGATTCATGTGTTTCTACAGCAACTCTTGAGATGTATAATTTAGTAGTTGCCTGTCTTCCTCCTGAGGTCTACAAAGCAAAAGATACGGCAAAACATGTACCCCACCAATTACATCATGCAACATCTGACATGCACGACAGTAACCAGCAACAGCCGAATCTCACAAATTGAGTACTGGGCATACAGTTAGCTACTGATATACCCTCATATCAACCCAACTCAAACCTCACAGGCCTCCACGCCATACATACTCTCCACAATCTGAGAATCCTGTCCCCATCTTGCGAGGGCATCCCGCACTGCCTCCTCCACAGGCATAGACTTCACGCCCACAGCATCGTTTTCGACGAGATGACCGAAGTCACTCCCGCTATCCTCTTCGTAGAACTGGTTGCTGACAGCCAGGCCTTTCATCGCCTTGCCACCCTCTCCCCTCTCCAACGCCATCCTTGCATTCTTGTTGATCTTCGCAACATCCACTTCCTCCACTGTAAATCTTGCTCCTAAAATATGCTCGACTGTGTCCAAAAGCGACCGCTGCGTGAGTTCGCCTTTCGCAAAGGGACATATATGGATCGGTCGATTCGCAACAACATCCGGGTTCCTCAACATATTCCCTGCGGCCTGCGCAATAACCGGCAACGGCGTCCAGAACAGCGGGTTGTTGCCCGTCCCATAGATTCTTGCTTGGCGGTTCGCAACATCGATCCCGGCAGGCCCTTTCATGAGCCACATGTCGAAGAACGGGCCGCCGTTGAGACTCGTCCACGCAATCTTGCCCGCTGCAGCGAGCTCCTTCAGATACTGGCGGATGCGGACTTTGGCGCCGACGAAGGCTTCGGGCATCCGTCGGTATTGCGGGCTGTCGATGTGTCCGACGAATTCATTGGTGAAGAAGAATTTCACGCCTGCTGCTACAGCGGCGTCGATGATGAGTTTTGAGGCGTCGTATTGGGTGGCTCCTCCTGTAACACAATTCACGATTGCATCCTGGCCAGAGAATGCTTCGATGAGCAATGACAGAGAAGTGTAGTCGACGGCTTTATATGTGAGGTCGGAGTTGGCTGGTGGGGCGCGTGATGTAGTCGATCGTGATATTGCCGTGATGTTGAAGCACGGATAGTCCTTTTCAAGCTCCTTTATGATTGCACTTCCGACATTGCCCCCAGCCTGTATTTGAACTTGTCAGATACGAATCAGAGATTGGCTGGCAACACGTACCCCGAGTATGGCGATGTTCTTGAGCTCCATGGCGCGACTTGGTGTTTTGCTATGTCTCGAGTTGAGCAGACGACTGCTGATGAGATGATTGAAGATCTAGCACAGTAGTGTCTTCTGACTTAGGGATAGATATCTTGGATTTTAAAAGTTAGGCGCGCTGTCATAAGGCTGTACTTAGCGCTCACCACCTGCACGTGCTGGTGCCTAGCGATTGCCTTGATGTCGTATACGCTATAGGCATTAAGGCAGCAGCTGCCTTGCTACTTCCATAGCTCACGTGAAACAAATGCTTGGTCCGAACAACTCGTGACGGGCCCGAGACGAGTGCAGATAACTTGAAAAATGCTTTGGTATTGTTTCGTACGCGATTTGCGCTGAAGAAGGGCTCCTAAGCATCTTTATGATGGCTTGCTTTCAGCTGGACTTCCCCAGCCGTGGTCGATGTAACACCATGCACCTTTACTGGCTCGCCGAACAGCGAGTATCTCCTGCTTGACAGTTCTGGCCATCTTCTCTCGACTAATCCACTCAGCTACAGCGTGACCCGTCTCATGTGCATTCAGTTTCCAGCTCACATCAGCCTTGTCCTTGTTCTCTCGCAGCCAACACATCAGCTGCACCGGAACCATACCTGCTGGTATGTTCTGCAGAGACTGAATGTCTGCAGGTATCCAGCCCTGGAAGAAGTTCAGATACGTGATCCGCCGCCACGCATCATTCCAGTCGGGACCCGGCGATGCCTTGTGGTACCTCCATTCCTCCGGGTCATGATCTGATCTAGACACGGACAAAAGGTCGTCTGAGCGCCAGCTCAATGCCTTCAACCAAATACAGCCTTCCAAGTCTAGCCATTGTAGCGAGTATGTGTTGACCGATAACCGCCGCAAGATGTTCGTCGCTTCGTGCCAATCGTCGTCTAGATCGGAGTAGAAATGTGAGCCACCGAGAGCTACCGTGCTTATGTTCGAGACCATAGAGGTGGTGGCGGCGTTTGGTGTGGTTGACGGACGTGGCCAATGGGCAAGCGAAAGATGCGTGATCTTGTTTAAGTTTGGTGAGATCTTCAGCAAATCTGGCCAGGATGCCCATGCGCCAGGACGTGCGAGTGATAGTCTGCTGAGATTGGCGAAGTACGGGGTAGCGAGCACAGCTGCCAAAACAGGCTGAACGATATCCGCTTTTTCAGCCTCATCCTCCCACGTCTCGGCCACTTCTACTACCTTCCCTTTACCCTTAGACTGCGCTATTTCGGCAATCTGCAAGCCCTCCATGTTCGGTAGGTTTGGAGGCTGTCGCTTGAGACACTTCCCTAGATCACCGAGAGTAAAATGTTCGTTTAGCAGTCCGGTAAGATCCAGAAAGCGAACCTCGTCCCAACTCGAAGTGCCAGTACCCTCTTCATTCTGGAACAGAATCTTGAACGACCGCAAGTCTAGGCAGCCCTGAGCTCCGTGAGCAGCTAGGTAGCTCAACAGCGCCTCCCTGAGCGATATGGGTATTGTAGGGAGGTAGTATTGTTCGAATTCCGAGAGTTCTTCCCAATGCAACGCAAGTGTTCGAAGGCAGTGGTGGGAAAGGCTTCGGTCGGGGGGCATACGCTGCATATTCAATAAGCGGGTTGATACAGAAGAAAGTCTCTACTACTGATCCATCGTTGTCTAGAGGCTGCACGAGCTGACTCACTCTGTGTTCGTCGTTTGTCATTCTGGCCAGCATGCAGAACTTTGGAGCACCTGTCTCACCACCAGACTGCCGCCTCCTCATCTTCCGCACATATTCAGGTGCATGGCGACTTGATAGCAGCCAACTATTTGGCGCTGCTGGGCCGGGTGGCGGCCTCGCACCGCCGATTGCCCTACGTGAACGTAGACCTGGCTTTGGTTTCGGGGCGTTAACCTCAGGTATGTGCAAGATGCGCCGCAAGTCTGGCGGGACAGTGCGGCTGCTTACTACCGAAGTGAGCTCATCTCGTTGTTCAGGTGTTGCTCGTGGTGTTTGCTCGCGGCGAAGCTGCTGTATGCGCTGGTTGACGGTCTGCGGTTCGGACGCTGTCGAGGACGAAGCTTTGGAGCTCTGAAGCGATGGGTGCACGTATGTCGGCTTAGTCTGCGTGTAGGCTGGCGCGTGTTTCTTGGGCATGACAATGCACAAGACGCCTCTTAGTGAACGTCGAAGAAAGCTGTTGATCAATAAGATGATGTCTGGGTAAGCGAGCAACGACTATGAGTCAACCGCCAATTCTCAGTACTTCAGGAATCGTTGCTTATGTGATGAATACGAGTCACAGAATAAACAAGAAAGGCGAGCCACAAAATGCGCTGTCTGAAAGGTTGATGGCGAGATCATCTTCGCTGTAGATTCGATGTTGGTGATGACGCCACTGCGAAACACCTGAGTACCGAAAGCGCCTGCACACGACCCGCGGCTCGCGCTTGTTATATAACACGTGATAGAATAATCTGCTTCTATACTAGAAACGGTTCAGATTCCAACTCGAAGCCTGTGAAGGAAGAGTATACCAGTGCCGAGTCGGTGTCGTATTTATCTGGAGGAAAACGATAATCCTTAATGCTTGGCAGTGCAGAAGCCTCTTTGCTCCTCGACTCCTTATCGTCCGGCAAGTCATCCAGCGTTGGTCTTGCAGCTCAACAATGCACAGTGATTCGCGCACATGTAGTCTCATTCATTGTTACTCGGTATGCGGTGCCGCGGGCTCTGACGCTCTGACCCCGTTGGGGGTGCAGACTGCTTTCTGGCAAGGTTGGCGGCATTCTCTCAACAGCAAACGTCGTTCTACATCTTCAGTGTATTGGGTGTGGCTCAGCTGTCTCCTGATCGTTCATTCCAGCAGAGATTGACTGCCTTCAGCGGGCATCCCCGTTGTGGCGTTTCACTCTGTGGTTGAGCCATCGATAAGGACTAGGGCTAAACGGCCCGCTGTCACATCACCTTGAAAATCAACAGTATCGGGTGCTGAATGCCTCGAGTGCTGAATGCCTCGAACTGCATCCTCAGTGCGTAGCATCAGCTCTGGATGGCATTTCGCGATCGTTTCCATTGCTTTTGCGTGCTCTTAGGAATGGAGAGCGGTTACACCGGACGCTTTGAAGGTCCAAGCGAAGCCACGCAAGCAGTAAAAACCCCTGCCCATCGCTAAAATTAAACTCAGCTGGGCACTAGCACTTTCCCCGACGGAGCTTTTGATGCGGGAAGGATCAGCGAGTGCCTGGCTTCCGTAAAGCCTGGCTTGCTTGCCGTCATGTTCCTGGTTCGTTTTTGCAATTTCGCGCTCGCTTTCACTTACATCATGCTGTAGCCTCCTTTCTGCACTCTACAGCGTCGTTGCCCAACACTACATCTAATTCCTAGTCATGCTTTTGCAGCTTTACTGAGCAACACGTCGACCTCAGTCACTCGCTAACGACCGAAACGATGCACTTTTCTCCTCGCACACTTGTCGGCATTGCCGTCTTCATTACGACTGCTATACTGTATACTATCAACGCAGTATCTGCACGCGACCCTACCTCGTTCTTCTTCAACCCTCGCAAGGGGTATGCCGCGAGATACTCTGCTATACGACGCCAACAGGCTGAGGACTTCCTGAAGGCCTACCACGATGCGCCGAGCCACGACATTGTGAAGGCCGGGCCAGAGAAGAACAGGAAACTCTGCGTTGGCATACCCTCGTTCAAGCGTAATGGGGCGGATTACTTGCGAGACACCGTAGGCTCGCTGCTTGAGGGGCTGACACCAGAAGAACGACAAGAAATCTACCTCATAGTGTTCATACCACACTCGAACCCGAACGTACACCCCGATTACAACGCGGCATGGCTACCTGGCCTGGCAGATCAAGTTTTGACCTACCAGTTCGGCGATGACCAGATGCAACACATCCGCAACATGGAACGACAAGGTGGACTATACGTTGAGAAGGCGCTCTTCGATCACAGGTACCTCATGTCGGCGTGCGCCGATCAATATACGCCTTATATCGCTATGATCGAGGACGATGTCATAGCCATGGATGGGTGGTATCACCGCACGATGGACGCAATCAACCAAGCGGAACAGCAAGCTGCAGAGCGCCGCGCAAGGGCAGATTTCCTCTACCTCCGCCTGTTCTACACAGAAGAGTTCTTCGGTTGGAACGCTGAAGACTGGAGAAGCTACCTGTACTACTCTCTGTGGGCGGCAGGCGTCCCCACAGCAATCCTGCTGTTTGTGCGCTGCCTTCGACCGACGACAAAGCTGTCTCTCACGCTCACCACACCGCGCTCGGTCGTCGCCATCTATGCTCTTCTCGCTACAAGCATCCTGGTCTACTTCGGCATGGGTCGCAATACCGTACTTCCTATTCCTACTGGTGTGGCTGAAATGTCCGAGTTCGGCTGCTGTGCTCAGGGCATGGTCTTCCCGCATCTAAAGGCCCTCGCATTGATCGACTACTTCAAAGACCGACATCTCGGCTTCGTGGATGTCCTGACAGAAGACTACGCCAACGAGCGAGGAGAACTACGATACGCCATGACGCCGAGTGTCTTGCAGCACGTAGGAAAGAAGAGCAGCAAGATCGACGACTACGGGCCACAAAGCAAGTGGGGCAGGAGCGTCGCAGAAAAGATCTGGAGCTTCACGTTTGAGAAGCTTGACTGGAGGAAGCTGAGGCTGGAGCATGAGGACGTTATGAGAAGGAAGCATGAAGAACAAGCCGAGAAGGAGGCGCAGTTTGCTAATCAGCAAGCGGGTGTTTGAGATGTGTTTACTTCGTAACGAAAGCCAATCACAAGATTACCGACCGCCTTCTCGATTCGTTGGTGCCAACGAAACGTGGCGAGACGGGGCCCGTTGAATATCATGCTCGTAGCAAGCATACCAAGAGCCCACCACGGGCAGAGCAACCCGCCGAAACAGGATAATTCGACGTTACACTACTGTACAGTGCATCATAGGGGCTGAGGGTAGGGCAATGTCTGCTCGTCAACTCTTCCCGATTATACGGACGTACAAAGGATATTGCAAGCACATACAAGGTATAAGATGCTTGGAGAAGCCGCTGCCAGCAAAATAGCGGCTATAGACATGAGACATAAGAGCATCACATCAAAGTTAATGGAGTACGAGTAGAGGTGTAACGAGCGAATACAAACAACGATTCTTGAACCAGTACACAATTAAAGAACAAGTGGTTAGAAACTTTGAATCATGCATGAAGACAAGTCAAATGCGTCGTCTAACATCAACTCCGTTTCCTATCAGAGCTCCTGTTGAAGTCCTTTTACATGTGACCAATGGATATTTGTTGAGTATTCGATGTCAAGTGAATGCTTCATAGACGGACTTCCGGGCCTTCCAACTGTATATGAATCCAGCCTGATCACACACGTCGTTCCACCCATCATGTGTAGTCTTGAAGTGTCACGCGGTTGGTTGCACTCTGCATGTGCAAGACTTGGTGGAGGCACACAGGTAGTATGGGGGGGGGGGGGGGGGGGGGGGGGGGGGGGGGGGGGGGGGGGGGGGGGGGGGGGGGGGGGGGGGGCTCAAGTCTATTGTCGAGGTTCAGAAGCGAAAGCAAAATTAACATTGTAGGTACGGCGTAAGTCGATTTGACACGCGAGTGTATGAAGTCAAGTGTGCGAACAGAATTATCCTCGAACCCAGGCGAGGATCCACCAGCTGCCTAGTAGCACACCCAGCAATGCAACCAGCATTGCATTTCCCTTCTTCGTCAACACGAGGTACGACGATGCGCCGACCATAATCTCCCGTCTGCGCGCAGCTTCTTGTCGAGATTTCCACGACGGGTTGAGAGCGAATTGCGCTTCGATCTGGCTACGAGTTGGTGCGTCTTCCACCCGCACGGACAGCGCGACGGGACGATGGTCGGATGTAGATTGCACAGGGAGCGCTGTGTAGATCTGTGGTTCAAGCTTCGAGGATTGCGAGGCTACGTAGAGGATGCGGTCGCACCACGAGGGGTAGCGGTGTCTGGCCCACTGCCATTCGTCGTCGCTGCGGCGGGATGTGGAGTACTTGTAGGTTGGAGGGAAGTTGATGGGAAGCTCCTCGAGGCCGTGGAGGGTGCGGTTTGCCTCTTTTTCTCGCGTTAGTTGGTCGCGGCTGAGGAGCTGGGAGAAGTGGGCTGGGGAGGATTCGAGAGCCTTCATTGAAGGATAGGATTCGTGGGCTTTTTCGCCAGGCGAGGTGTCGTGTGTACGGTAGTTGAGGTCGCCAAAGAAAAATACGTGGCTCCTTGTGTCGAAGAGGCCGGTGTGTTCGCTTGGTGGCCTGCTTGAGCTCAGCAGCGGTCGTTGTTCGCTTGAGCTGTACGCTGCATCGTCGTGGTTTGTGAAGACCAGATTGCGCACGACATTCTCCCAGTCCTTATTTCTAGCTTCCACGTTCTTCTCCGCTGGCGCGAGGTGGGCTGCAGCAAAGCTCAGGTTCAGCGTCTCGTCTGAGACTGATGCTGGACAGGAGATGCCGACACGCATAGCTACCGCGCCCTTGTTGCCCATATTGGAGAAGCCCACGCCTGCTCCTGCTGACTGTATCCATTGTATCCGCTGGGTAAAGCTCGGTTTTGCAAAGATCATGAGGGCCGTCATGCCCAGGCTGCGGGTAGCGACATGCTCGAGGCGCTGGCTGCTATGGCTGTGCAAATCTGCTGCAAGCTGGACGGTGGTGGTGATACGATCAAAGTAGGGCTTGAGATAGGATCCACCAAGGAACGAGTATGCAATGGGTGCTACCTCTTGTAACGAGATGGCGACCAGGTCTGGTAGTGCTGCACCCTTTGGCAAGGCGTCAAAGAAGGATGGCGCAAGCGCCTGTGGATCGGCGAGTGTGCGTGCACAATTGAACGTCAGGAGATAGAGATCAAACATGGTGGAATGGCAGGCACCGCGGCTGCTGAACGCGTTTGTGTCAGCATGGCTACAGTTTCTTCGGACGCTCTACGGGCCGCGAGTGGCAGATTTGCGGTTGGCGTTGGGTCGAAACTCGTCATTGGGCTCGCGACAACAGAGAACAAGAAGATAAAGCATACTCGATATTATGTCAGTGTATTTCGATATTCACTGCACACGTGGTGTAGATGAAGCGTTGTTGACTGCTGCTACTGCTGCAAGGACCCTGCTGCGCGTTCTTCCGCCAGTACGGGAATCGTAAACTGCGTCACCTCACGGCGCGGATTCCCCGTACAGTCGGTCCTCACGGAGGAAAGGCCGAGCCAGAGACGTGCCACAAGGGGCTTGGAGGTGGAGACAGGCGTGCGACGGCGCGCAGAAAAAGAGGGTACTGGAGGTGGATTGTTGGAGAGAGATACATGTGCGGGATGGATCGACTCTCCGCCTACGTCATTATGCTCATCAAAAGAATAATGGTGGGGAGCTCCAGGCGAAGCTGTCCAGAGCTCAAGAACAGCATGTTCAAGGGCAATTGAAGCTCGCAAACGTTGCTGATTGCAATCTCGTAATTCATTACTGATTTCCCTCGGGCCTTTGACATTGACTTCTAAGCTTCGTTTGGGAAGCCGATCGTCTCGAGGCGCATCCGAGGACGGGATCTAGAGCTTCATCGACTGACGATACCTGAGCACAAGCTGCACGTCTTTAAAAGCAGCCACCTCACCCCAAAGATCTTTTCTTGAGCTGTCACCAAGGCACCACAATCCTTCTCCATAATGTTCAAAGCTCAGATTGCTCGCCAGATCACTCGAGTGGCACGAGTGCAAGCTGCATTTCGCCCAGCTATCTCCACCGTGCGGCCATTCACAAGCTCGGCCAGCCGCTTTGACAAAAGCCGCGAGGAGGACTACGATGCTGGATCTTCATCTGCTGCGGCCGGCGAGAGTGGAGATCACGAGGGTCAGTTCGCTCGCACGAGGGAGGACATCGTAGTCGAGTACCCGGAGGAGAAAGACCTGCCTCCATCGCAGCCAGTGCAGGGCCGTGGAGGCTTCCACTTCAAGCGTACTCTCGCTACATTCTCCATGGAGGGCAAGACTGCAGTCGTCACAGGTGGCGCTCGAGGGTTGGGCCTGGTCATGGCTCAAGCATTGGTCACATCGGGCGCCGATGTTGCCATCGTCGACATGAACAAGGAGGAAGCTCAGAGATCAGCTGAGGGCTTGATCGATCTGTTCAAGCAAGAGAATGACTCTGGATACACCAAGTGAGTTAAAGGAGGGTTGACGGCGGTGTGGTACGTGGCTAACGATCCTACATCAGGCTGCCCAAGGTCACGGCGCACTACTGTGATGTCTCGAGCCCAGACTCGGTGAACGAGTCGTTCGCTGAGATCCTCAAAGCGCATGGCAAGGTCGACAACCTCGTCACCTCGGCTGGGTTTACAGAGAACTACGATGCGATCTCATACCCTCACGACCGCATCCAGAAGCTTTGGGGCGTCAATGTCGACGGAACCTATCTGTACGCTGTTGCCGTTGCTAAGCACTTGATGGAGCGCAAGGCGCCCGGCAGTGTGGTCATGATTGGCAGCATGTCTGGGTCCATCGTCAACGTTCCGCAGCCACAGGCACCATACAATGCGGCAAAGGCTGCCGTCAGGCACTTGGCCTCCAGCTTGGCTGTCGAGTGGGCGCAGTACGGCATTCGCGTGAACTGCATCTCGCCCGGCTACATGCTCACAGCGCTGTAAGTCTTGCATGCCATCTCTTCAAACCCATACTAAAGTCTTGCAGCACCAAGAAAATCCTCGACGACAACCCAGAGCTGCAGAAGCAGTGGACTTCTCTCATTCCCGTGGGTAAGATGGGTCGTCCCGAGGATCTCATGGGCGCTGTCACGTTCCTGTCCAGCGATGCCAGTTTGTACGTGAACGGCGCGGACCTTCGTGTCGATGGAGCATACACTTGCACTTAGTGAGGCAGAGAAGCGTCCATGCCAAAAGTGGCTACATCATGATGGTTAGCCTGAGAAGTAGAGATGGCGTTTGCGATAATACATAATATTTTATTAGCCACATTGCACACTGAGCCTCAATGACGGTGCCTTACTAAGGAGTGGGCCCCTGCTGCAGCGGGTCGGGCGGAATGACCCACCTCGAACTTGAGACAGCACTCAGCCCGGCCAAGAACACGACGTCCGAAGCTGATGCCGCGAAGAATGCACGTCTGCAGCGCGCAATGAGGCACGCACACGACGTTCCTGCTACATAGCTCACCCCCGCCCGACTCGCCGCGCTCGATCATCCGCCATGTTCAGCATAGGGAATCTGGTGCAGAAGGCCCAGCAGTTCATAGAGCCCACCCTCAGCAACATCGCCGCCCCAGCTTCGAGCGACCGCCGGCCGTCCAAAGCGACCCTCTTTCGCTTCCAGTTCCGGCTGCCCGACTCGCAAAACCCTCTACAAGAGATCACCGCCGAGCTCACCCTCCAGCCCCACCATTCCACGAGGAGCTCCGGCGAAGCTGCGACAGAAGGGGAGCGAGGCCAGGGCAACCACTATGTTGGCAAACTGCACCTGAGCGAGCAGTACCTCTGCTTCTCCACACAAGGGTCTAGCTTCCTCAACACAGCCAGCTCGAGCTCCTCCAGCAGCTTCACAGGACAGACGCACGGCGCAGGACCCGCTGGCAATGGCTTCACACTACCGCTGTGCGCGATCAGGAGGGTTGAGCGACTGCACAGCCAGAGCTACATGTTTGCGCTCGCCATCACCACGTGGAACGGCATCCCCGACTCGAAGACGAAGACACCTGCCGGCCAGAAGCTTACCATCCAGCTAGCTGGGTCGCGGCAAGCTTGTGAGCGCTTCTGCGATAGTCTGAAGAAGGGATTGAGAGAGGGCGTTAAGAGTGTCGACACCCTGCGCAAGGTGGCTGTCACTAGCTATACAGAGTACCTGCTTACCTCAGAGGAGGAGAAGACGGCTGGTGGCGAGGCTCAGCAAGCGCGAGAGCATCCGGACACAGGCCTTGGGTTGACCTTCAAGTACCCTGGCAATGCGCGAAAGCTAAGAGACGCAACCAAGATCCGGTTGTGGCGCGAGTATCTGCGAGGTAGGCACACGTAAAGACCCGCTCTCCGCAACTCTGACATGGCACAGACAACGGTCGAGGCGCCACACTCATCCGCCAGCCCACATTCCACAAACTCATTCGCGTTGGACTGCCCAATCGATTACGAGGCGAGATCTGGGAGCTCACCTCTGGCTCGTTCTTCCTGCGCTTGCAGAACCCGAACCTGTATACCGACACGTTGGCCAAATTCTCGGGACGAGAGTCGCTGGCGATAGACGAGATTGAGAAGGACTTGAATCGTAGTCTGCCGGAGTACCCAGGTTTTCAGGACGAGGCGGGCATCGGTCGGCTGCGACGAGTCCTCACAGCATACAGCTGGACGAACGAGGAGGTTGGATACTGTCAGGCCATGAATATTGTCGTGGCAGCGCTGTTGATGTACGTATATCCTCGTGGTGATGACTTCCTTCTTCTGACCGCTCAAGTTATGTTTCTGAGCCTCAGGCCTACTTCTTGCTGTCAATCCTGTGCGACCGCCTGCTACCCGGCTACTACTCACAAACCATGTACGGGACACTGCTGGATCAGAAAGTGTTTGAATCTCTTGTCGAGAAAACGATGCCAATCCTTTGGGATCACCTCGTCAAATCAGATGTTCAGCTTTCTGTAGTTTCGCTGCCCTGGTTCCTATCGTTGTACATCAACTCGATGCCCTTGATCTTCGCGTTCCGCGTCTTAGATGTTTTCTTCCTCGAAGGACCGAAGGTGCTCTTCCAAATCGGTCTTGCTATTCTGCGAATCAACGGGGAGCAGTTGCTTGACGCTGCAGACGACGGCTCTTTCATTTCCGTGCTGAAGTCTTATTTTTCCAGACTCGACGAGTCTGCTCACCCGAAGTCCGAAAACCCCAAGCTGCGGGCTGTTACTCGGTTCCAGGAACTCATGGTAGTCGCTTTCAAGGAGTTTGCTGGCATCACCCAGAATACCATCTCGGAACAAAGAGCGAAGCACAAAGATGCGGTTCTAGAGAACATCGAGAACTTTGCTAAGCGCACATCTATCCGAAACCTGGGTCCGGAGAGCAAGAAACTGAGCGTCAACGATCTAGGCTTCTTGTACGACAGGTTCTACGCTGTCTTGTACGAGCGACAACAAAGAACCGAAATCATGCAACAAGAAGCCGAACGAAAGGCAAAGGCCAGTCGGGCAAAGGCTACCGAGATTGTCAGTGGTTTTGTAGGCAGCAATGCGGAGAAAGGACGTGTCGCTGTGGGAGTCAGTCCTACACACATGGACTACGATGCTTTCAGAGAATTCCTTGCTGGTAAGTATGCTTTACAAGAGATAGAGCCGGATGTTAACCGTGTGTAGGAATCGCAAAATGGGCCGTTACCGACTCGCCTACTTCACCCAAGGAAGCAAACTCTGGACAAAGTCACTCCTACTTCGGTGGCAGCATGAGGAGTCGTCCACCTATGTCACCATGGGGCTCAGGGCCAGAGCCTGCTGATCACGAATTCCTCAAGAGACTCTTCCGCCGTTGGGATACCGATATGACGGACTCGCTGTCCTTGCAAAATGTAGTGGCTGGGTTTGCCGCGGTCAAGGGGACGAAAGACATCATGTCGAACATCAGCTATTTCTTTGAGCTTTATGACGACGATGGCGACGGCAAGGTGGATCGTGAGGGCATTCTGAGGATATCCGAAGCCCTTCTGTTCCTGTCACGGAGGGGACTACACGAGTCCGTCAGCCCCTCAGTCTCGTCGCTTGATGTAGGCGCTGATCCGCCAATGTCACGCGACGAGCAATTCTTGAGCAGTGTCTCTGCCTTTATTCGCAGATGTTTTGAGTATGCCGATCCCGACCATGCCTCGAACCAGAACGGCAGTGCCGTGGAGCAGGCAGAAGAAGGCCTGGACAACTTCGCGATTGGTGACGAAGACGAGGACGACCTCATCGACTTTGATGACGAACCTTCGACACCGAAAGCCGAAAAGCCTACGGGGAGTTCACTAACACCCACCCAATCTGACGCCAACCCGCGGTCGCCAACGCAATCAACACACACTATCGAGTCCGAGTTAGGCGAGCGAAACGAGAAAGCTAAAGCAGCGAATCTTGCGTTGGATCCCAACAAACCCCTTCACATAACATTACCCACCTTCCGCATGGTCATCCTTGCAGACGAAGTACTCGAGCAGTTCTTCGAAGTTGGCTTCTCGTCCTCATTCCGCCTGGCCGACGAACCACTACCATCATCAGCGTCAAGCTCTTCTAACCTCACTACCTTCGCCAATGCAGGTAGGCAGATGTCCAACCTGACAGGAGGCATGGGCGTGGTGGGTGGTGCTGGTGTCGGCGTAGTTCCGCCGAGCAAGAGCATCCGAGGCATGCTCGATGGCATTGTCAACGATGGTATGCGTGTAGCAGCAGAAGTCAGACGCCGATACGACGAGGCTCAGAAAGAGCTCGACGCACAATCACAACATGCCAGGGACGACGAGGACGATCACGAGGAAGAAAAGGACGCAGATCTACTCGAAGGCGCGGAGACGGCGGATGTCGTTTCGACCAAGGAAGAGAACCTCACTGACCTTCTGTCGCCCGACCTCGACAAAGACATTAAGAGTACGAAGGATCGAAGAGCAAGCGATGCCAGTAGACGGGTGGTGGAGTTTGAGAGCGACAAGGCTTGATGTACGAATATTTGAGGTTTGGCGTTACGGCCCTTCGGTTTGAACGGTTGCATCTTGGGCGCATCAGACGTATCAATGAATCTTCAGTGTCAAACCTTTGGCTCTCCTTCCCTCTCGGTTGATCTCCCTGTTTAGACACATTCCGCACCTTCAGCCGCCATTAGCCTTGCCCTGACCCCGCATTAAACTATCCCGTTGCACGGGATACGTTCCGACGTGGAGTGCACTAGCTGCCGCTTCAATCCTGCATGCAATACAAGATGCTCGGCTATGTACCTTTCCCGTCAATGTTTCTGCTACGTGAAGATGCTCCGGACGGTAGTTGCTCGCTCCTCGAGGTGGTTCTCGCTCTCACATAGCACGCGGCGAGGCATTCTGACCCAGGCGTTCCGCGCGGGACCAACCGAGGTACACACGCCAGAGCTCGGACCCTGGGCTTGACAGCTACTGACGACGGCAGCCTCCGCTTCTCGAGCAGACGGTGCCAGAGCACTTTGCGGGTGTTGTACGCCGATTCGGCGACCGCAATGCGTACGTCTTCGAGGTGCGCGGGTGTGTAAGAGCACGAGCTTATTCGGGTCGACAGGGTCATTTCGCACCACCAGCGCATCACTCTCACGTACGAGGCGCTCGACCGCGACTCCAATGCGCTTGCCAGGGGCTTGCAGAAGAAGGGCGTGAAGAAAGGGGACCGGGTTGCGGTGTCGTTGGGCAACAATGTCGAGTTTGCTACCGTATGGCGCCAAGCGGAGAGCGCAGGTTGGAATGCTAACGACTCCCTAGACCACCTATGCGCTCTTCAAGCTGGGCGCGATACTGGTGCCATTGAACCCCGCCTTCAATGCCCCCCAAGTCCTCTCCGCGCTCAACCACCTCGAAGCCGCCCATTTGATCATTGGCGCCGAAACGAACCTCCCACGCAAAGACCCACGGTCCAACATCCCGCTTCTCACACATCTCGTACCGGATCTGACTGGGTCAAAGCTCCAGTCAGAGCTAGTGCCGTCTCTTCGAAATGTCATCATGGTGGACAATGCGCAGGGGAGGATCGACTGCGCAGTGTATAAGAGCACAACGAGATTCGAGCATGTCTTGGAAGACGGTGGTCAGGGCAGTGCTTTGGAAGACCAAGGACTGGATCCCAATGACATTGTCAATATCCAGTTTACATCGGGGACCACCAGTATGCCCAAAGCTGCTTGTTTGAGCCATCGAAGCATTTTGAACAATGGAAACAGCATCGGCGACAGGATGCTGTTGACGGAGCATGACCGCGTATGCAGTCCGCCTCCGCTCTTCCAGTACGTTGTCTCACACGCCTATGTTCAGTAGACTCTGACGTCCGGTTCTAGCTGCTTTGGCTGCATTCTCGGCTACATGGCGACCGCCACCCACGGCTCCTCCATCATTTGGCCCGCGGAGGCCTTCCATCCGCTCGCAACCCTCGAGGCAGTTCGCGAATACAAAGCCACTGCCTTGTATGGCGTACCGACCATGTTCGTGGCCGAGCTCGACTTGCTGGCGCACGGCGCCGTGCCTCGCGACGGCTTTGAGCATCTACGAACCGGCATCGCAGCGGGATCGTCGATACCTGCCGAGCTGATGCGGAAACTGCACAAGCAGCTGAACTTGACTGAGCTGACCATCTGCTACGGCATGACCGAAACAAGCCCCGTCAGCTGCATGACCACAACCGACGACCCAATCGAAAAGCGAATCGACAGCGTCGGGCGCCTCCTTCCACACGTGCAAGCCAAGGTCGTGGATCCCACCGACTGGTCGCGCACACTGGGCATCGACGAGCGCGGCGAACTTGCCGTAAGTGGCTATCTGCTCATGAAGGGGTACTGGGGCGATGAGGAGAGAACGTCCGAAGTCATGGTGCCCGACGACAACGGCGTCATGTGGATGCACACTGGCGACGAGGCCGCCATGGACGCCGACGGCTATGTCCGCATCACGGGCCGCATCAAGGACCTCATCATCAAGGGCGGCGAGAACATTCACCCTCTTGAAGTCGAAAACTGCCTGTTTGCGCACCCGGCTGTCCGCGAGGTCAGTGTCGCGGGTCTTCCCGATGAGCGGTACGGCGAGGTTGTTGCTGCGTTTGTGGTCAAGCATGAGGGCGAGGAGGGGAGTGTTACAACAGATGAAGTGAGGAGCTGGGTCAGGGAGAAGCTGAGTCACCACCTTGGTAAGTTTGCCGCGGCTGGTGAAGGGCCGTATGCTGACACCGTCTAGTACCCAAGTATGTCTTCTTCGTGGAGGACTACCCCAAGACGCCAAGTGGGAAGATACAGAAGTTCAAGCTGAAAGCCGAAGCGATCAAGTGGCTACAGGAGGGGAAGGGACAGTAGAACATGACGTCTTATGTACCCATGCTTAGTGGTAGATATCATCGAAGTATGCCCTCCTTCCTAACTCACCAGTTTAGTGAGCCAATGGATTCGTAAGCATGATACGGCAGTATGATAGTGGTCTGGAGTCTGGCTTTCGGGTTACGCCAAAAGTAGGCTACAGATCCCAAGTCACCCAGCTCCAACGGAGGCTCTTGCAGAATATAGCACAAGCTACAAATAGTAAAGGCTGTGCTGAAAGACTGCCTTGCCCTTAGCTGCCTCCCAGAAGAACATCTAGAACGTGCGAATAGACTAGCCACCGTCTTTGCACATACACAGTGGTCAATCGCGAAAGAAAAAAACCCGACCTAAACAGCAGACCCGCATCATCTCCCCAAACTCTTATCCCCCCCCCCCCCCCCCCCCCCCACACACACACACTCACACACACACACACACTCTCTCTCTCTCTCTCTCTCTCTCTCTCTCTCTCTCTCTCTACACCCTCCCCCTCAGCTCCTCCACCACCGCCCTCAACAACCCCACATCCGCCCCCCTCACCATCCTTACCCCCTCCCTCCCCCCCTTCCTCTGCACCTCAACCTCAACCACCTCGCCATCCTCGAAAAACAGAAAAGTCGGCATAGCCGAGATCCCATACTTGCTGGCCACCTCCTTCACATGGTCGACGTTGACTTTGGCGAAGGCGAGTTTGCCGGGCACAGAGTGGCGGTCCGCAAGCTGCGAGAAGAGCGGCGCAATGGTGCGGCAGGGCGGGCACCAGTCGGCGTAGAAGTCGACGATGAGGTATTTGGTGCTGTGTTGGAGGGTGGTGAGGGAGGTGGAAGTGAGGAGTTTGGTTACGGCGGGGGAGGTTTCGGGGATGGGGGTGCGGTCTGCGAAGACGGTCTGGGGGGTTAGTTGGTCTGTTTGGGGGGGGGGGGGGGGTTGGGGGGGGGGGGGGGGGGGGGGTGGGGGTGGGGGTGGGGGGGGGGGGGGGGGGGTTTTGGGGGGGGGGGGGGGGGGGGGGGGGGGGGGGGGGGGGGGGGGGGGGGGGGGGGGGGGGGGGGGGGGGGGGGGGGGGTGGGGGGTGGGGGTGGGGGGGGGGGGGGGGGGGGGGGGGGGGGGGGGTTCAATTTGGGGATGAGATAGTGTTGGTGTGTATGGTCACTGGGTGAGAGCGTGGTTTTTTGGAGGGCATGGTCGGAGGGAGGGGGGACTTACCGGCCCGAGAACGAGGATGATCACTACGCCTATGATGGCGTACAGGATTGGATGCATGTTGGAGTATACCCACAATCAAGAGTCGAAGCTGGTGTGTCGAAGTCGAAGTTGATGTCACGGGGTTGGAGCATGTAGGTGTAGAAGCGAGGGCGGACCGCCCCGCTCTCCTTGGCGTGTGGGGCGCATCTACGGCCTACCTCTTACAGCTGGCATTGTTCAGGCAATTCCATGTCTCTCGTTTTCCTACGACTGAGTCACCGCCTTACTGTACGTCTTTCGCAGGCCCCATCAGCATGTCTTCCCTTTGTGCAGAACAGACGAAGGCTCAATCAACAGTCCTCATTCACACTAACAACAAGTAATCTGGAAGGTGTGGTGTGCCTACACAACAAGCAGGAAGAGATGCCAGTCGAAGTTAAGTGGCCTTGATTTGCCACCTCGTAGGCTACAGTTTTGTTTGCTCGTGTCATGTTGGGCATACTGTCTCAGATACCTCAAGAACTATAAGAATTTTGAGAGACGCATCACTAACAAGAGGTAAAAATGACCAGACTGCAAGCAAGAAAAGACAAGGTGAGTGTGTAAAAGCGTATGACGAGCATACTGTCGCGAATCGTACTGTGTAGGTGATCAGCGTTGACGTGTTCAGCGCGATGTCTCAGAATTTCTATGCCTACCAAGAACTTCAAGACACGTATGTCTAGACGACAACGAAGTGAGGCTGCGGGGAAAGAAGCAACAACATCGAAACTCAAACCCCATTGCTGTGGGGCAGTTCAGGGATGCAGTGAACGACTGTAACCACTCGTGCACATGTTTTCTTTGTAAAGTACTCGTGTATTGACATCTCGCGAGCCAATCATTCCACGATCTACATGACGAATGACGAACCACAGCTCCTGTAGCGCTGTATGTCACAGCGGCTCAGCGCTTCGCAGTAACAACTCAGCGGTCCACCCAGCGGTGAAAGACTGCGCGATGCACAATGACGTTCCAAGTCTCCTCTGTCCGCCCTGCATTGAACATGCGGGAGCGGCTTTTCTTAGTTTGCTCACTATCTTTCAACGTGGAAGATGTTCGTTTCGGGATGGGTTGTTGCATATGGGTATTAGAGAGCTTTGCTTGCGCAGGGCTACTCGTGCTTCGGATGCGGTGTCGACACATTGGCCGAAGTCACCAAACATAGACGATGCTGCAGTTGCCGTTTGCATTCGCGTGCGGCAAAATAAGTACATGCTGCAGAGCTCAGAGCAAGCACGTTGTGCAATTCCAAGTCCCCTGATCGACACATTACTAAGCCAGGAAGAACTTGAGATATGTTTAGTACCACCCAAGAAGCATTCCCGAGGCATATGCAGGGTGACACAGGGCTGCATGTGTGTTGTGCGAAGTGGTGTTGAAGCTGGGGTCATGCCTTGCTTCGAGGGCATGACGGATTTAGAACATCTCCGTGTCTTTTGTGGAGGGGAGTCATGCCGATGCCCGCTTTCGACCTGACCTCCACGGTTGCAGTGCAGAGAATGCACGGTCCATGGCGAGGGGCTGATTGGTATGAGGCGTACCGAACGGTTGGTGATTTGATTGGTATAATTGTTCATGTTGTGTTTGCTGCGCAAGTGATAAGAAGAAATGATAGAGCGCAAATTTGGCTAGGCGGCTAGATCTTCCGTTACGCCGCGGAGTGAGGCGAATGAGGCGGATTTGTGGATCACATAGCAACCTGCACAACTCAGTGGAAAGTAATAACTGCACGTTCATCTTGTCAGACTGCAATACGCAACACGGTAAACAATACAGCTTGGCGCAAGCAAGACGGAATGTTCGCTTCTGCGCGCCAACGAGAGGGTAACGTCATAGCGCCCGCCGGCAAGGTAGTGCCCAGTTTTTACCACAGGTTTGGCAGGAATCGCGTTCTTCCGATCCACAGCAAATACCATGATCGATTCAAAGGCTGTTCCAGACCCTGGGGTCGTTGCAGGTCTCGACGCACATTAATTGCCGAGGGACCCGCTGTTCCTTGCGCGCCTCGTGGTCGAGATGGATGTTTTATTTCTTCATGTGGGGAGCGAAGAAGATACGGAAAAGATGTGCAGATTTGCGGTCTGACGGCTTTGGAGAAATGCAAGACGCGCGTATGGAAAGGTTGGGGAGTCGAGGGATGGCCTGATGTGGAGAGTCAGTGGGTGTTGCAAGATTGCCTTGATCACGATCTGTGAGTTCGAGACTTGCACGGGGTTTGAGGTTGGAGTACAGAGGCCGTTTCAAAGATACTACTAATGGGAAGAATTGACGAGAATGGCCTCGAAGACGTGTGTGGGGCTGCATTCCCAGGTGAGAATCAGCATGCCTGCCGGTTTCATATGACCCATGCCATGCGCGCCTGTCGCGGGACGAAATCACCGTTAACACGTTAGGATGGGGTGCATTAGTGAGTCGAGTTACAGTGCATACGAATAGGAGCGTTTTTGTTGTGAAGGTAGTTCGACTGATTGTAGTTCATACGTAGTTCCTCTGTTAATCCTCCGCGGATCGAATGACTGGTGTGTCTGTACATCGTGGCATCATGTGCTCTTCGATGAATGTCCTCCTCTTGCTACCCGCCTGCGCCCAAATCCTTATCAAAACAAGTGGTATATCATGATACAGTCCAGTCAAAAAAATGTTGCGCCGTGTGAATGCCCGTCCAGATGCTTCCCTAGTGACGGATCGAAATCGATCCCATAGAAATTGGTAGTGACCAAGAAAACTCTCGCTAATGCTCGGAATGATAGTCCATAAGAATCGTAACAAGTCGATTTCCTCACGTCTACGAGGCCCTTGTGGCAGAGGAGTTGAACTGCTTGAGCGATGCGAAGGATGACGTCATTGCCGAGTACGCAGCAGCTTGACTTGAGCTTGTCGATGAATTTGAAGATGTGCTGCTCGAGCGAGCTTGAAGGTTGAGGACAATACAGTCTCCACATCGGCTGCCATTTGCATTGCAGCGTCCTCGGCATCCGCGTTCGTAGTTGGCGCAGGAGAACATGGTGGTTGATAGTAGGGTGTCTTGGTGTAAGGGTCAAGTGTGTTTGAGATATGGCTTGTGGTGACGATATGTGGAGTAGCAACTTGGTCGAAGATATTGGTTTCTTTGGGTGGGAACGACTTCAACTGGGGAGCAGTGGAATATATGTGCCCAGACAATGGTCCCGGATGTTCGATGATGTAGTCCGCTCGTGTCCAAGGGTGTGCCGTGGTGCTCACGTCTTGGCCGGCAAAACAGCCTTAATAGATAGCGCGATTGGTCTTAACGTGGCCGGGCTATACGGTGGGGATCTCTCGGCCAATCAAAGTACAGCACTCTCGTAACACGAAGAATGGCACGAACTGGGCGTCAAAAAATGACGAGCGTTGTGTTTTGCTGATTGTGATAGATCTGTGTGCTGAGCTGCTGTGTACTTGAACTTGTCGAGGGTCTTTGGCCTTATCTATACGACGTGGCCAAAAAGTCTGAAATGAAGGGGTCTTGTCGAGACCTCAGTCATTGCGGCAGAGATGCCCCATGCTGGCTCGTGCAGACTTGAGGCTTCCCAGGGTTCAACGCGCACGCAAGCACCTCGCCCCGGCCGTAATCGCGCATGCTCAGCATCAGTTTAACACCGTTTGCGCCCCTGTTGCAGTATGTAGGCCATGGTCAACGTATCCTTTATCCTTCCGCATATTCCGGCTTGCATGCGCACCGGCGAGGCTCAGCGGTCAGTTTTCACCGGCTTCACAATGCACATCCAGCTCCGGGCACCGAAACGTGCGTCGGCTTGCAGCAAGTCGGTCTCCACAAATTCAGAATGACGATGGCATGATTGCAAGGTCAAGACTAGAAGCAAGCGACCGTTGCGTGTAAATCAAGCAGCCTTACCCAGTATGAGCGTGCCGCGACCGTGCCTTAGGCGCTCAACCCGAGACCTGTGAAGTTCGAAACATCTGACGCGTCTCTGCAAGTCACGATTACGTGTGGCGCTGCGTTCCTGGCTTCACATAGACGCGGCCAATCAGGAACATAACTCGATATCTCAATTGCTGCCTGAAACATCGCATCTATCCAACAAGCGAGATTAGGTCGTGTATCCCTGACTGACTTACGACCTTATTGTGGACCAGCGTATTCATACGCGTACCTGCCCCTCCCGCAGCGATCTCTGCAGCAGAGACCTGAGTCTGAGGTATTGCTACGGCTCACGTATGCTGACCTGTTCCCGCTCGTCTCGTGCCTCGGGCGCTCCTAGGCACCGAGCGTCTAAACCTTAAAACACTTCAACGACAGACTCGTTCGTCCGAACCCAGCCTTGCCGGGCTCTCCGGCAGCACTATTACCTACGCCGTCGGTACAGCGCTTTAGGCCAACTGTCCGTCTTGCAAGGGGGACGCAACTGTTCAGTCTGGAACTTCATAAAGTTGCAACAAGCATCATAGGTCATACGAGCCCCCACAAATCGCCGTGGGTCAATGATCAACACATGGGCGGGTCGATCAGTCTCGATGCCCACGATGCGCTGGGAACATCAAACATCGCGTCAGTCTGGAACACACACGGCGACCTTCTCCAAGAAGGACGTTCAGAAAGCTGTGCGGTAAAGATTGCCCCTGAAAGCCAGGCGGATGACCCGGAGCTCATGCAAGTAGGCAGTATCTACTTCATTTCAGCATTGTCAACCAGGTCACACCTAAATGCTTGCACGAATAAAGTAGATACGGTAGATCGCTTGATGTCAGTTGTGCCTCACTGGGAACTCTCGGGCTCACTAGAAATTACAAATGGTGGCACTGCAGGTAAACTTCTCAGTTGTGCTAGTGCTGACAAAAAGCAAATCCTTCAGGCTGCAGACTTGTACGCACAGGGCACATCGCAAAAGAAACTCGTTTTAATAATGTTAGACCTCAGACTTCTGGTAGAGTGATGCGATGCAGGTCTGTCAGGACCCTCTTTGTGCAAATGATTATTGTATTTGGTTGTTGTGTCTTGTTGAGCTGGCGAGAGTATTACAAAACAAGATGCCTGATGCGGACGTTCTCGTCCTACCTGCATGTATAAGGCTGGGATCATTGCGGTGCAAACAGACCCAAGGCTGTCGACCAAATTCTCATTCACACGGTATACTAATCACGATGCCCAAACCTGAGAACGAAAACACCAGAACTCCGAATCCCTCAAACCCATCTTCTCTGAAGCCGCGCTACGAGATTCGTCAGCTAGAGCCCACGCACACGGAATGGGCTGCCGCAATTGTATCACATAGCAACAGTTTTTACTCTTCCGTATGGCCAATAATCTACACCGAGAAGACAGGCAAGGATGCAATCCAACTTGCCCTCGATGCCATCTACCTTGTTGAGCATCAGATCAATAGCGGGCTCTCCTTTGGCGTATTCGATACTGAATACGTCTACAAGCGGGAAGAAAGCAAAGCAACCGAAGGAAAATTGTACTGGGACATCTCCGAGCCAAGCATAAGAGAGTCGCATGGACTGGAAGCTGAAGCGCAGAGGTTGCTGCAGCAGATGGACTTCCCTCTTGTTAGCGTTGCGCTCTCCTACGACGCTCATCACCCTCTAGACATGGGTAAAATGGGACCGCTCCTCGCAGCGCTGCCGCACTTTGGATTGGCATACCAAATTCTTGAGGAATACGATGTGAGAAATCCCAAAAGTTGGAAAGCCAAAGGACCCAACGAAGTTCTCCTTCGCAACGCAACGTCAACGCGGAGAGACTACGAGGGGAAGAACACCATGGTTGGCCTGGCTCGCTGGCTGATGCGAGAAGCCGATGCACGAGGCTTCAGAGGTATTCAGATTGAGCCTTTTGCTGATGCTGTCACGCATGTGTGGAGCAAGCCAGAGCCTCCGTACAAGGGTACAGTGGTCAGCGAGTTCCATACAGATACGTGGGAGGATGACGAGGGTAACCTCGCCTTTGCGCCGGCGCATCAGAGAATAACGAAGTGCTATGTTGATCTGAAGCCCCAGGCATGATGACTATCGCGATGGCAGTTACTAGCTTAGAACAGTGTGCCGGTATTGCCTCTTGCGTGTTCCGCGTCGTTTGACGGCGTTGAGGTATAGAGGTTATCTTCTCACTCTTTTCCTCAGTCACTTGTTAGAGAAGTAGCTCTCATAACCGATATCGTTTCTTCAGTCGTATGATGTGAGTTATTGAAGCTTCTCCGAACTTTGGTGATGGGAGATCGCTCGGCGGGTTTGCGGAAGCGAAGTGGAGCTGCGGGGTCTTCAGCCTCAAGTACGTCACAAGCTCCGCTCGAGGTAGAAGAAAACTTCCATTGGGACACCACCACGTCTTCAATTGACTTCATAACCGTTCATCATGGTCTACACAATTATCGTTCACCTGTACGCGAAGGCGGATGAGGAGAGCATCTCCAAACTCAAGGCCAAGCTTGTCGAGGCAAGCCAGGTCTACTCGAAGGATAAAGAGACGCTTTCCTGGTTTGTGATGCAGGACACAGTGGACCCGCGCAAGTTCAGCATTGTAGAGCGATACGAACAAGAAAGCGTACGTTTGAGCTCGGCAGCGGTGAAGGAGCCTGTTTGAACGAGTGCATGGCTAACATCCACTCAGTCGCAACAATACCACCTGAACAACCCCTACGTAAGACTTCAGAATCTCCGAATAGGCATTGCTAACCGCTTGCAGTGGAAGACATTTGATCCGTACGTTCTCCCTTTGTTGGATGCGCCCATGGACCTGCGAAGACTCGAGGAGATGGATACTAGCAATTAGCACAGCGGCAAGTGCACACTACCACCAAGATGCGATCAAGGAGGATACAAGCGTTGCGAGCATGTACAACGACGCAAACTAAAGAGGACAATTTGAAATTATGACAAGCCAATAATTGACCTATGGCTACAAGAATGCAACAAGTGTCGACCGGGTTGTGACGGCTCAGTCAAAGTTCACGAAGACGGCGAACATCTAATCAAGCGCAGTAAAACCATCAAGAACAAAACCCCATGTATACGCCCTGACTTCAGTTCTTCTGGTGTTTGTACTTGGCGTCTACAGCAACAATTCCCAAAAGCATCGTGGCCACCGCAAAGGTCATGAATATGATGGAAACCCACATGCAGCAATGCCGTTCATTCGCTCTGACCTCGCGTGCCGTCGTAAGAGTTTCGCAGGTCTCACAGTGCTGGTGCGGCGTGAAAGAGTTCAATGGTGGAGAGTGGTTGTGCGCCAACTCGATGTCAGGCTCGTTTTGCGGAACAGTGGCGTAGCCTGAAGCTGATCCCGATGGCGGCGGACTCACATGGTGCTCCTCGTGGCCAAACATGTGCTCGTCGTAGGCAGGCGCTGCCTCTGAAGGTGCTGTTGGGTGGCCCATGGTGGTTGTAGCTGCTGCTGCGATAGAAATATTGCGGGACATTTGCAATCATTCTTCAAGTACACTGGACGTGACCGATACATATGCTGACAGCTTGCTCGACCGGTCAGCTGGATGCTTGATGAGGGTGACAGCCACACATTGCCGTGTCAGCCGGGGCATAGCCACAGTGCTTCTCGTATCACATTCAACCGTCTACATCTTCCCGTCCACTTGGAGCTGGATGCTTGTTAGATGAGATCGAGAGTGCATGTAAGATCGAGACGGTGGCTGGCGGAATGGGGTGTGGCCATACCACCACTGGGAGGCGGTGCTCTTCAGGCATCACAGTTACGATCCAACTGTGATCAACTTTACAGTACGAAAGTCGTTATCGCTTGTTCGTGGCGGAGAACGAAGCTGTGAAGGATCTTAGCGACGGAGAAACTGCTCGGAAGGCTGATGAGCGGCACGCGATGTTGGCACTCGGCGTAGGCACACAAAGTTGGTAAGCTTCCATGCAGGCATTGTGTTTGTGGACGCACCGCCTTTTTCCAGCCAGCAACTCCACCAGAGCAGCACAATACAGACTTGTTAGTACCTCGAATAGGCGTGTGCATTTTCGCATGTTAGCAGTAAAGCATTCGTTATATTTGAGGATGAGTGAGCCCTTTGCCAAAATTATGCCAGCGATTGAGCACATCGTACATGTTGCTGGTGCGCACGAAGCTCAGTGCCGGTACCCATTCTCGACGTTCAAAGACCTCAAAGATTGCCTGAAGGCTACAAAGGAAAGCTGCCTATTGATAAGACTTCAAACCCTATTGACAAGACAACCAAGCAAGTTGCGTTACATCGATTCCACACCAAATCATGTCAGCCTGCGCCCCTTACTCCATCAAATCTTCTAGTATGGCGGTATTATGCATGGAAACATCCAATTGTGGATGTTGTTCTCTGCGCACTGTAATTTCCGTGGATTTGAGCCTCAACCTGTGTACCTGCGAGTCTTCTGCTTCGGATCGCTAATTGCTCACCAAGCAACAGCAAGCTTTCGGTCCCGCTTGGAGTCAGAGGCTTAATCAACAAGAGCCACAAATCAAATGCACTAATCGATGACCATCAAATCACGGAAGCGAAAGCTTGCAACGGTGCGAAGGCTGTGCGGGGCTGTCATGCAAATCCAAGCCGGATAGGGAAGGTGCGAGTTCGTCCTAGACTGCGTCATATCACCGCATGCTGCGACTTCAACAGCCGAACGCTGGCTATCGTATCAGGAGCCAATGGTTGCTTTTACAAGGACCCACAACTATACACCCGGTAGGCGGCTCGTGTGTGCTCGGGTGCTCTTTACTGCCTCCTTCTTCTCATGGACAAGCGTTATGGCCCAAGTGCAACAATGCCGTCACTCGGAGAAACATTCAAATACTGCTGATGTGCCTTGGAGGAATATGCAGGTCATTTGGTTGCAGCTTCCTTGATCACTTTTCAATATGAAGCTCCTTAATCTCTTCAATGGGTTGCTTTGTGCTTCCTCTGCGTTTGCTTTCAGAAAGCCTGTCAAGCCCACCCTTCCTAGATCTATAGTCGAGAGGAGCGTGCCCAACCAGCCTTTCTCGCACCCTGAGATTCAAAAGCGAGCTTCTCAGTTTCTGACGGAGAAGACCAAGCGTACGCAAACCTGGCATCTGCATCTGTTAAACACAACGTTGACTTCGTGACTTAGCTTTTGCTGTCAATGGCACTGGTATTCCAGAGGTCTCCTTCGACATTGGTGAGAGCTACGCAGGCTTACTACCAATTTCGGATAGTCCCGATGAGACACGCAAGCTTTTCTTCTGGTTCTTCCCTTCGACAGCTGAACAGACCCCGGAGGAGGTCACCATATGGTAAGAGAACCATCATCTGCAGTGGTCATGACTAACTTGTATACAGGTTGAACGGTGGCCCTGGTTGTAGTTCGCTGTCTGGTCTTTTAACGGAGAACGGACCTTTCACATGGATGGCTGGTACATTGGCCCCCGTCGACAACCCATACAAATGGACAAACCTTACCAACATGCTTTGGGTTGAGCAACCAGTCGGCGTTGGGTACTCTCAGGGAACGCCTAACATCACAGACGAGGTGGAGCTGGCTAGCGAGTTCCGCGGTTTTTACAAGAGTTTTGTAGACACCTTCCAGACGCACAAGTGGAAGACTTACATCACAGGCGAATCCTATGCGGGATATTATGCAAGTGGGCTCAATGAGAATCCTCTATAGCATTCTAACACGACTACAGGTACCTTACATCGCGGATGGCTTCATTTCTGCAAACGACCAAGACTACTTCAACCTTGCTGGTGTTTCCATCAACGATCCCATCATTGGTGATGGAACCATCCAGCAACAGGTCGTCATTGTCCCCTACATTGACTTCTGGCAAAACCTCCTCTACCTGAACGAGACATTCATTCAGCAAATTCACGACCGCCAGGATTCCTGCAACTACAGCTCGTACCTCGATACCTACTTCAAGTTCCCGCCTCCTCAAGAGCCCTTCCCTGTCTTGACCGACCCATACAGCACTGAGGATGGTGCATGCGCGAACTTCGACACTGTCTACTCCGCTATTCTTGAGGTGAACCCGTGTTTCAACATCTACCACATCACTGAGACTTGCCCGCACCCATACAGCCAACTGGGCATAGTGAACACGGGAGATTACTCACCGCCGGGAGCTGAAATCTACTTCAACCGAACCGACGTTAAGAAGGCTCTTCACGCGGATGTCAATACCAACTGGCTACAGTGCACTGACATCAACGTCTTCGGCAACGGAAATGCTACAAGCTATGCCTCTGATGCATCACCTCCTCCAGCAAACAACGGAGTTCTTCAGCGTGTCATTGAGTACACGAACAACACCATCATCGGCTCTGGAGATCTCGACATGCTCCTTTCTACAAACGGCACTCTGTTCGCTATCCAAAACATGACTTGGAATGGCGCCCAGGGTCTTTCCGAGTATCCTGCGACTCCGCTCTACGCGCCTTATCATCCGGAATACAACGGCGGCGCACTCGCTGGCGCTGGAATTCAGGGTGTCTGGACCGCTGAGCGTGGTTTAACATTCTATACTGCCAGATTAGCAGGTCACGAACTTCCTGGTTTCACTCCTGGTGTTGCCTACAGGATGTTGGAAATCCTTCTGGGTAAGGTGAAGGACTTTTCCAGCGCTCAGAGCTTTACTACGCAATCCGGCAACTACACCGGGAATGGTACGATCTACAAGTAGGCCATGATACTCAGTAAGTAATACGGTACTCTGTGCTTGCGACGCCTTCCATCGAGCATTGCGCATATGGAGCAGAGCCGGTCGCTTTACGAGCCAAGATGTAGTTGATCTTTTGCCATATAACGGCAGGACGTAGATAGTCTGCAATATGATCACGAATTTATCGCTTTCAGTCAAGACCAATGTGGAACAACGCACGAGTGCTTCATACAAACAGTATACGTCTGAGCATGTTCGGCGCATGACAAGCATTCCCACGCTTGGACATCCTGACCCATAACACCATTGCGCAAGCGACAGTTCAGTCACAAAGTGTAACTCGTCTAGATTAGCTATTCACCGTGGCAATCGTGATACGAGAGCTGCAGACTGAAAATGAGTTGATGATGAGCGGTTGGTGAGCTAGTACCTTCCGGCCTCGTAGACAAATTTGGAAGTGGCGATCGAGGACTACGTTACTCGGCCACACCCGGAACATCAGATCGCTTTTACGCCTTCAGCACAGAGCGCACTGTAGAGTTCACTAAAGAACATATAATTGACATATGTCCAATGAATCTCATGTCCTCGTAGCTAGAAACTCAAGGATCGGTACTGATCAGAGGTACAATGCATGGCCTAATGCTGCAGCGAGAAACTAGAGAAACTAGGTGCCGATTAAACGGCTTGATTCATATGCGCATTAGTCTACGAACCTTTCAATTCTACATCGTCGAGCTCGTCCAGAAGCTCCTGGTACCTCACTTCGATTCTAGTCTCACTCGACGAGTCTTCGTCCGGCATCAATTTCGCAGCAGCATGATGCAATAACCCGTCGGCTGCGTGCTCAACCCCAGGTTCGAAGAAGCCCTGTAAGTATAGCGGCACCGCCATGCTTAGTCTCTTGAAGGCGCCACGAATCGCAAGTAATGCATCTGAAGCCAGAGGGTACATCAATCTCATCTCATGTAGGCATTTACAAGCTTTTATGAGTGCCTCTGTCAACATCGGACTCTCTGTGTGTTCGCGCAGGGTCATGAACGCAACTGTTGCGAGCATAGGGATGTACCAGTATTCTTCATTCAGACTTGTGAAGGCTCGGAACGTCCAGATCGTTTCCATAAGACTGATACAATGAGAGTAGCAGCGATCTTTGGGGTTGAAAGGGCCGAATCGCGACTTCGTCCAATGTGAGAATGGGCGGAGGATGTCCCCTAAGAGGAGCTCGATGTATGAACTAGCGTTCGCATCAGCGTCATTCTCTTGATCGATAGAGATATGGTGTCACACACTGCAGCAAGACGGCAGTCGGCAGAATCGCATCCTCTAGCCGAAGCCGTGGCGGTAATGACAATTTCAAGTGGACCAAAGCACCATACAGTTCGACTGCACGTTGAGGATTACTGGTTGGGTATGCAGATGAACCATCATGTGGCGGATAAAGATAGTCTAGGACATCTTCCGCGATCTCAGAGAGGTCACAGTTGGCTTCTCGCAGCTCAACCTTCATAGATCTCTGGACCCGTCGCGGCTCTCCGTATGGATGCCACCAGTAACAGGGAGATTCGGGATGGCTGAGGGGGAAACTACTGTTGCGCCAGAGCTTGGCAATGAGCGGCTTTGCCGCCGGGTTTTGGAACCCAAAGGCTTGCGACGCGCGCCTGTCAGAGGTGAGCAGATGTTTTTACATTCGACTTGGTCTTACCACTCCGTGCAGTAAAACCCCCACATGATCCAAGAGAGCCCTTCCATCTCTGTCTGAAATCTAGCTTGGTTCTCCTTTGTAATCTGGCAATCGAGAAAGCCTGAATTGTTGAGGGCTTCGTATGTTTCTACCGTTCCCAAGAAGTAGTCGATGGCTTTGACACCACCGTCGAGGTTCCCTTCGTATGCGAACATAGCAAACTGACCCTGCAAGAGTGGTATGGACGGCTGGTTCTTCTCCTTCTCGAAGTGTCTCTGAGCTTCCTCGGCGAATTGTCGTCCTCTGGTCGTATGGTCGCCTGGTTCTGAACAGATCGCGTCTTCTGGTGTGAGCAACTGCACAGTGAGCTTAAGAAACAAGACACACTGGGGGGTGACTTACACAGCTCAGGGCGAGTAGAGCGTTAACGAGGAAAGGTGAGCAAAACGTCGTGTTGTTATTGGACAAATCCGCCTCGAACAAAGGACGGTAGAGCGATGGCTCCACCATGTTGTCTAGAGTCCAGAAGACCGTGAGAAGGTTGTTCATGAGTCGGTCGTCTTTGCACACTGAAGTCCAATGCGAAATACGGAGATCTTGAGCAGACAAGGCAGAAAGATCAACGTCTTCGGTGTACTGATCACGTGTTTGGATGTGCGCGTGTCGTGAGCGCTCAAATCTGTAATGTGAGCCTATAACTCATTTCTAAGATATTCGAGACGCACGGTGAAGAACCGAGAGTCTCTATGGGCTGCTGAGAAGTATGAGGACTCGTTATTTCATCAAGGCGAGGACTGGGACTCGGCGTGTTTCTGATTGTGGGCGTGGGACCGATTAACGCTTGCGCAACCGCTAGAACGTCGACTGCCTCGTCGACCTGTTCCGCTGCCCTGATTCTCCTTAGGGCAACTGCGGCATCAGCTTCGCTGCCTTCACGCAATAGGCTGACGACGTCGTGAAGGTATGAGCTCAGCCGCTCAACTTCCGCGAGCCTTTGTTTGTTGGCTTGTTGTCGGGTGACTCCTTGTGGTGCTGCATATACGCATTCTCGACCGTAGCGCTCACATGCATGACACTTTGGCCGCTCGCCGCTGCACTATCAACACGTAATCAGACGTGTTCTCAAAGCCGCAGAGCGAACCGTTGTGTTACCTTTTCTCGTTTCGCTCTACATACTACAATTTCATAAGCTCACTTGGACGGGGCATTGGCGCAGCGGACGTACGGTTGCAGGCTGTGTGGTTCATGCCCCTCCTCCGCTTATCGGGTGGCTGTAGTTCTGGCGCTGGCGGCGGCGAGTTCCTTGACGGCTTAGGGAGCAGTCTGGGGAGGGCCATCGTGTACCAACAGAATTTACGATCGAGAGTTGTACTCTGATCCGAAATCTAGATTGTGATCGAAAGAATCACTGTAACGAGCTCGGGAGGCATTGGAGACGGCGATTTATGAACCCGCGCAGCTTGAGGAGCAAGGTCCGCAGAACTCGGGCGCATGAGTGGAGGAATACTTGTCCTCAAATTCTGCACGGCTCAACCAATCCGCATCGAAAGACTACGGTACAGCGTCATCAGCATGAGCTTTGCCAACAAATCATTTCTCGTTACGATCTGCCTCATATAGACAGAGAAGGATCTCATGAAACCGGTGTGATTGGACGTTATTGTCGTCACGGGAGCTGTGAAGCACCACAGCTTAGTCATATCGAGTGTCTTGTCTTTGTGGAGACGTGTACGCTACCCAACTCTTCGCGGCTTGGAAACGAGGCATCGGCACCCAGCTCTCCGTTGTGTCCTTGGCTAACTCCAGCGCTTCTGCCTCCGCGTAGATCGATTATGCGAAGACGCGCACACAGCCGGTGCTTCGAATTGGCGGTCGCGCTTGCCTTTGGGGATCCGCAACGTCCAGCGTGTCGTTTAGCTGTACGCAGCTGATAGCTTGTCGTCTCCAAAGTTCCTTAGCTGGTCCACAAAAAAATTCTCTACTCCCTGGAGCAAGCCTAATCTCTCGATCACCATACGATGTTCTGCTTAGCTTTCTACAGCAACATTCTCTCAGCGTCTCGGAGAGGGAGTCGGTGTGGCCAACACTCATGCCATGAGGTGGGTGGATCAACCACTACACTGATGAAGAATACAAAGATGTCCGAGTCTAGGCGCAGTCGTCGCAACGCTGGCTATGCGGTCGTGCTTATAATTCGTGAATAGCAAGTTCGGAACGTCGCCGCTATTGAGATTTGATAGCTTTGCCTTCAAATTTCATGTGACAGGAATCGTCGTTGTCAAAGGTATCGGGATCGGAGAGGGCGTCGGTGGCGCGGTACTTGACTTTGGTTGAATCGTTCGTGACTCGGTATCGTTCCTGTTTCACCTATCATTGCGGCAGACCACTACTTACTCGCGAGCACAGAGAACACGGAGCTCAAGACACCCCTGTAATTTACAATATGCGGACTTTCCAAGGAACTCGAAGACAGCAGTTGTGAGGTTTCCTAACGTGTCCAGGGGACATACGTTCCTCGATGTAACAACCCGTACCCACTCGTACTTATTGTCAGTCAAGGGCAATCGTCGTGGCTTCGTTCTGTTATGGCGTCGGTACTGAAAGCAGAAGCATGGAGGATGTGGTTGGTATCATGCTGATACGAAAGTTCTGTTGGAGTGTATCGCAGCACACTGTTGCTTTTCTTGATTGGCTGTGGAGCTTTTCCCCGAACGAATGCCACGCCAATGCACGTATTGGAGCAAATGTTACGTCAATGCGCCAGTTGAAGCGTAAAAGTTCGAGGGCATGGCTCGTCGGCTTTCTTGACCAGGAGCTTGATACCGCCGAAAAGCACCACCAGCCCGCCGCTTCGACCCAAAGCACCCCATTCAGCAGAAGCCACAAGGCCCGTGCACGATATCAAAAGCAATCTGAGCTGTCGAGATTCCGGATCAGTGTTCACAGACGAATGCCAAAGTGAGAAACGGTTGCCGCTGGTGCAGATTATTGCGTTCATCTTCTTGCTATGTCAAGGCTCGCACATGTGACGCAAGCAGGCCTAGTAAGCTGGCGCGGAGAGCTGGATGTCGTGTTAAGAAACCGCAGCGAACGCGTATAATCTTCCGTCAACCCAGAATTCGTAGAGTCGTGCCCTGAGACGCTATCATCACACTCTAGACAGCAACACTGATGGTCCCGCTGGCAGTCCAAAAGCTAGCCTTGTCTCATCGATGTGTTGATAGGATCCACTAACAACTACCTACACTCGCCCCCAACAGCACTTTTCAAGACACCCATCTGCAACATCAACGCCAACATCCCGAGGCGTATCTGTCTGGACATTGCGAAGGACGAACGGAGCGCGATACACGACATCAATGTGGTCTTGCTGAGCTCACAGGGCCTATCAAGCAAGCTAAACAGGTGAGCTTCTGCGTAATCGATTGAGCGCTGAAAATGGTGAGTCACCGCAAATGCTGACAACGTTTGACTCGAACCTACTCAAGGGTCAGGCCGTCGAGCTATGAGACAAGGAACCATCAAGTACGAGTTTTGATACTCTAGGGTCAGTTGGTACTCCAAGGGCTTGCAACTGCGGTTGGCAGGATACTGGCTGGTGTGGATGAGCGCTATGGACTTTTTCATGTAACGCGCAAAGTGCGATCGATGTTGCTCTTTCTTTTAGGCTACCGCCGAAGTTCTCAGGACGTCCAGACTGCCTCCTGCAAACCCCTGTCTTACGAAACCGAAGTCTACATACGACAAGCACAGCAACTCACGTCGCAGATGATTATCACGACTCTACACTCATTCTATACCCTCCTCGCCAGGCTTGCGACAATAACATTTGTAACAAGTATGACAAAAAACCAATCTGATTCCATTGCTCCGGTGCAGTTACGCCTTGATGGGACAACAGGAATGGCTTGCTAAAACTCACTACCTAACGTAAGCTGACATGCAGTCCCGAGGAAGCATAGATACATTTCAATTGTAGCACACACCAGCACTTGGCGGGGAGCTGTGCCATCCGAACCATGATCACGGGGTACTGCACATCAGTCTGTCCAACATCACATTGCGGGTGGCCTCCACCTAAGACCACAAATGAACAGAAAAGTTATCTGGCATTATCAACTGCACAGACTTTGCTACCAAGGAGCTTGTTTCTTTTAAGCGACCAACTCTTAGAATGAGTAAGCTTTACGTTGGCGACAGCTTCATATTGCCTAACACTCGCAGCATATCATATAAACCTTTGGGCCTACGAGTCGACCAAACGATACCCCCTATACATCAGGCTAATATAGTGACCTGCTAGCTATGTTGTGGTCTAACAGTAGCGTGCCTGGAAGGGTAAGTTCAGGCAGCATGTGAGGAAGCTGATCGGCCACAAAACTCCGACCCCTTTTCGTAGAGGGCAAGGTCGTTTGCTCGCACTAGCTTTGACGTATGCTGCATCCTACTACACCTTACGGGCGCGTTCTCTTCACCACATCCACCGCATTCAGCCTTTCCTTCTCTTGGGCAAGAGAAGATGCAGCTAGCTAGCGGTCTGCGGTCGTTCGTTTGCCAGAAGGTGATATGTTGTGTCCCACGTCATCAGCGCTGTATGACCTGTTAGCTGTGGGTAGTTGTTTCGCGAACACGCTAAGACGGATTATTAATGCCAAAGAGGTCGTATACGACGCTTCAGCAAACGATGCCATGACTATCTCTACTCGCGTTGTTCCTGCTCCCACCGAGATAGCTCCGCAAACAGATGATCTGCCTTGTCTAGACGGCCTACTCGCTCCGCCACCGTGAATCGTTTGCGTCTGTCATCTCAGGTAGTCGTCTTCTGCCGCTTCAGAAGGTCGCCTTTGCTGCTGCTGCTGCTGCTGCTGCTGCTGTTCCTGGCTTCCCATCCCTGGAGGAAGAAACACGTCCCCTGCAGCTGCATGTTCACTGTGAACAAAAGAGCTGCTGTTAGGCCACAGATTCTGTAAGCCGCTCAATGGCATGCCCTCATCCCAATTGTTAATGAACGGATTTCCAAACATATTGGGCATGCGCGCATCGTCGAAGGACATGCTATCGTTCGTCGACCAACCATTCAGTGGAATCAATGTATCCTGGTAGTCTTGGTCCGTGCTTTGCGGATAGTACATATGACTGTTTGGCTGGTCCGAGCCGTCGTACAGGTCGCCTTGTGCCCAGTTCGGGTTAGTGCTTTGCTGGGTGAATGACGACGTAAAAGAATCGTGTGATTGCTGGGTCGGAATATCGCTGGTGGCGCCTGCGTTGAGTAGCTCGTTTGCCTTTGGCCTAAGAAATGGCGCGACATCGTTCAAGATTCGTAGCAGCACACGGTACGCTCGGTCGGCACAGGGATCATTCTGCCCCATTGAGTGCAACCAACCGATCAACTTCTGGATGTCAGAAGTGATTTCGGCGTTATTATCCTGCGTGTGTTGATTCTGGTAGCCTACTTCGAGGAGCAGAACGGCTGCGCATTGCATGACTAGCAAAGTTCGTCAGAAATAGATAGTGAAATGTTATCGTGTGTCAACACTTACCAATGTGCACGATATTCCACCAAGGGGCCTTCGTATATATGAACTTAAGATCCGGTTTGTCAGGCAATAGTCCTGTCAATGCGCGAGCCGAAGCCACACAGATTTTGGCCATTCCCGAATTGAATGTGGCAGAATCATCGCTCTGATTCTTGATTCGCCGCTCCGTTCGACACAAGCATGGCCGAGTGATGAGGATTTTTGTGCTCCAGTAATGCATCTCGAGAAGCATATGTTCACGCTCAACCTGACTGTAGCCTGACTCACCAGGAGAGCGAGTTCCGCCTAAGGCACGTCCACACCAATCGTCAAGCTCTTGGATAAGATCCTTGATTCTGCCTTGGATGACCTGTGGTAGCAATTGTTAGCGTGGAATCTACCCCAGCTGCCAAAGCTACCACTTCATTGTTCGATGAAATGTCTGAGGCTCTTGAATTCATACCTGCCATGACTGAGCTGCAGTCCGAGGTGCGTACAGTCCGCTCAATACCTTTTGAGTGAGGATAGCGATGCCAACTGTGCTCCCAAGGTAATCATCTAACCCAGCAGAGCTACTGATCCGTGAGCTCTCTTCTGAAGACATGAACCTGGGACGACTGGATGTTGTTCGTTTAGAAGTCGGCTCCGAATCTTCTCGGGGTTCCTTAGGCAGGGGTACTGTGGAATCTTCGATTGGTATAATAGGTGGTCGGCCAGTGATGGAGCTCACTAGACATTCTATCGAATGCAAACTCCACCATATTCTGGCCAGAGTGTATTTTTTACTTGTGTCTGCCCCAGGAACCTCATTACGTAGATGCAGCCCGAGTGAGACGGCAATTCTGATGGATATACCAATCGTGAGCCAGGCGCGACTCACATGGCCAATGACGAGAAAATAGAGCGAGAAGACAGCAGTCTGCGGGACAATTAGATGTTTGAACGCTTCAAGCTTAAGATCAGGTGCAACGTACTGCTTGCACTAAAGACAAATCAGGACCAGAGGTCAACGCGACGTTATCGTTCATGCCTAGAAGCTGTGAAGCTCGGGTCATATACACAAGATGATCACGCTCTGGCCCCTGCCACTCAGTGCCAATCAGATGTGAGTATTTCGCGCCGATTGCGAATACCAAATTCAGGAGAGCCCGCCATCTGATTGGAACCCGGAAAGCTCCGTTCTGCTTCAAGGAGAACGTGAATCTGCGTACTTGATCCTCGAAGCTTGACGGGACAATTGGAAAAGTACTGTGCACTGTGCTCATGTAGCAGTCCAAAAGTTGTTCGGCGATCTCGGGATCAGGAAGCTCGTATGGATTGACGACGACGTCCAATTCGATGTTGTCACTATCGAGATAGAATGTCGCATCCGTGACATGCCGGATTGGTGTAGCTCCGCTCTCTGCTCGACGTTGGTGGAGTGCTTTAGATCGTTCGTCGGCGTCGTGGACGCTAGCTCCTGGTGGTCCATACGGAAGACCAAATGGTTCTCCATCTTGATTCTGGGACTGGCGCTGGATCGAGCGGAGCCACTGCACTTCTGAATTCTGGCCGACGTAGCCTGTCTGCCTGGATTCGGGATTCCGTAACAGGTCCTCGTCCAGATAGTCGAGATCTTCGTTCGAGCCAACCGAGGCGGTGACATGTGCTTCTCCATGCTTTGAGGGAGGACTGCCCCAATCCGGGCTCTCGTTGACAGAAGGCTTTCGAGCTCGTTTTCCGAGTGACTTGAGGGATGGTGCAGCCAAGGTCGACTCCATCATGTCATCTTCTGCCTATCACAAGCCTTATTAGCACGATGTCTTCAGACATGGTTCACGCTGGACTTACTGCATCGATGACATCCTGTACCCTTTTCCTGTCGTCGTCATCCAGTTGTGCACTGATATCCCTGAAGAGGCCGACGAAGGTATGGTTCAGGTCTATCGCTCTTGAACAAGTTAGCGATCATCGCGTGTGCGGAGGGTTGGTAAATGCACTCTCTTAAGCGGTCGCGCCGTGCTTGCTCGTAGACACAACCTAGACCATTCGTCTGACAATTGGTACAACGCGGAGTCTCGCCGGAGCATTTGACCTCTATCGCAGAGTCAGCAAGGCTCTAAGAAGGTGTCGAGGATCTCACTTCGTTTGCGACAGTTCTTGCAGGCTCTGGTACTAGGGTGGTGGGATCAGCGCGTTGCATGAAGGACCAAGAACGTGTACCTACACTCGATCCTCACGACTGTGAGCCGGAGGAGGCTTTGGTAGCGGAGGTGGCCCACGATCGAGCTTAGGGATGGCTACTTTGCCATTGTTGTATGCGTATGCCATAATGTCGCCTGCGGAGTTGCGATATGCGCTGGGACTCCGCGGAGCAGGGCGCGGGTTGTGTGGAAGGACGTGCTGTGCTAGGCCATACGTGTGGCTGTCGGGGTTCCTAGGGTACTGACATCAGGTGTCGCTGCCCAAGAATTATGAGGCTTCCGGCTGCAGTTTCGAGAGAGTCAATGCGCAATACTGGGGCAACTTCAACGGAATAGAACGCTCTGGTTCTAGTCGCAAGTTCTTCAAGGATGAGCGGGTGTGAACTGCTGTGGGCATGAATTACGGCAGAGATGATGGACCATCTGCAAATCGAACTAAACTTTGAAATAACGCGTTCGCGACAACTCTTCCAGGCGCATGGCGATTAGCATGGGACGAGTGGGATAATGCCGAGTGTTGTCAGAGATGTGTCAAATCGAATCAATGTCCAACACTCTGGTAGGAAGAAAACCCGACCAATGACAGCATTAAAAGGTGCGGGGAATGAAGCAGGGGCGTTGTCGTTTCTGATTTGTCGTGGTCACGGAAATCAGCACCGAGCCTATCAAACGGGTGGCTTGATGCTGGAATCGATGCAATCGAGCACAACAGAGTGGCAAATCGCGATGTTCTGAGGGTCGTGCAGCTTCGATCGATTCGTGTGGCTTGTGCTGTGCCACAGCTGTGGCTCAGTTTGTTCCTATATACTTTTCGGCCACATATAGTTTTCGGCCACCCAACCAAAAGCGTCACCACGAACTGCACAGCGATTTGCTCAACAACAACGCTTATATTTGGAAGGAATCACGCATAGAATTGAGTGCAGCTGCTGCTGCTGCCGCTCGCTGCTACTTTTTGGGCTTTTTTTCTCGGGCAATGTGGCGGCCTGTTGAGCCTGCAAAGCTGCTGCCTTATTAATCGCGGCTTTAATACTCTCTACATTACTAAAGTGTTTGTTGGGTTTAACTTGTACACGCTTTCTTGTGTAGGCAGCTAGGTGGCCATTCCTCTTACCTAGGGGTAGCTAGGAGGGTTTGCGCGTGTATCTTCGTTAAGAATCTAATCTACTAAGAACTCCTCCTTCTCTAGAGTCAATTGCTGTTAATTGGAGTGAGCTATCGCGTGTGAACGTCGACCTGCAGCTTGTTCTTGCAGAGTTGATTGCAGAACTCCATGCTAACGCGCAGCTGCTTGTATAGATTTAAAAACACCAGCAGTGAGATATGCGAGAGCAGCATGAAAAGCAGCTTCCTCAGGATTCATTTGGCAGGTGTGGTGGTGGAGAAAAAACGCGTCAAAGTTTGGTTATCGCGTTGGGGTGGGTGGCCGAAAACTATCTAGCTTATGGAACCCATGAGTACTTGTACAGCTAATCACTGTTACACGTGACCCTACAGCACCAAGTGTCGTTTTGCCACCAGACATGTTTGATCCGATCTTGAGGCGTGATTCAGGAGACAGATAGAAAATCGCACGTGACAGTCAGACTGATCGTCGCAGCCACAGACCTATACTACATAGCATACTAGCCTCAGTTAGCCATACCCGTAAACTTTAGAGTATATTTCCGGTACGGCTGGACCGCTTGTCAAGCTGCTGCACCTGCTGAGTGCATATTGCATTTCAATTCGTGTCGGCCACGACCGACTCTGCGCGTCTGCTTGGACAAGACTATGCAGAGCGATCAGCGCACACTATCTACATCGTCAGAGACGATTTCCTTCTCGTTTGAGGCCACTCAACAAACATCATACGAGGCTGTTTGCCGCATCTCTCCTCGCAAATCTTCGAAATCCCGCTGAGTCTAGCTAAGTAACTAAATGCCGCTTGTCTGCCTTTATGTGGATGAATCGTTCTTCCAAAGCTGCTACTTGGATCCTGCCGAGCTTCTGCGCCTTTTGTGTCGCCGAAGAGATAGTCTGTACGCAACTTGCAAGTGTGTCAAACATCCAATATCCTTACATTTAAGACTTGACTCCTTTTCGGCCTGAGTTTCATGCAATGGACATTACATGAATACGGTACGCATCTCTCGGACATGTTCGCAGCCACTAGAAGAGCCATTGAATGCCTGCACGTGCGGTACCTCCCACCATCAGCCCTGTCACAGATCTCTGGCCCCAGCAGGCTCCGTACAATTAAATCCCAGCAAGTTCTTGTCGAGATTCTTGCAAGCATATACAGGCACCTCCCCACTCGGGACTTGCACCGTAATGTTCTCCGCTCTGATATTACTGCAACGATCTGGTGCACTACAGATCAACGTGCCAGCCTGCGGGTCCAACTTCTCGGAAGTGGTTCCGTACATGTTCTTGATTAATACGTCCTCGATAGTTAGATTCGCCTGAAACGTGTAAGCTTTAATCCAGAATTTGAAGAAGCTGCGTTGGCTTACAGGATGCTCGTAGCAAAGACTCTGGTTTTTCTGGCCGTAGCACTGCGTTATAGTTATGGCCCGATCGTTGTTCACGTTTCTAAACAAGTCGTATGTCACATTCTTGACTCTGCCTAGTCCTCCGCCGCCGTTCAACAGTGTTTGAAAGCTGGTTTCGATGCCAGGCCACACTTTGATCCGAGCACCATCGCTAGAATTGGCGAGCGATACGTTGTAGATGTATAAGTTCTCGACAATATCAGTCTCGTTTGCGTACTGGCCCAAAGAGCCAACGCTGATACCGTGTGAGCCGGTGCAATCGAGGTTCTGCACGACTATGTTTGTGCTATTCGGTTTGAAGGACACACAGTCATCAGTATTGAGGATGACAGAGTCCTGTATGACTACTCGGTTGGAGCGGTACGTATCCCATCCATCTGAATTCGCGATCTGAACGTTGTCTAAACTCTCAGCCTTGAGGTCCATGTTGCTTATAAGAACGTCGCTGGAGTTCGCGATAATATTGAACCAGTGGGGTGGATTTCTCATGCGGATGTTCGACATGGTGGCCCCCTCCATGCCATCGAAGACGAAGAGCATGGGTCTTCTCAAACTCTTATTGGTGAGAGTTTCCTTCCAATAAGCCTGTCCGTGTCCATGAATCAAACTTCCCTCTTTACTCAAGTCTCCATAGATGTTTACATCACTGCCGCCGACCCTAACGAAGGAACTAAGGTTCTGAAACTGGTATTTGAAGCTGTTCTCCGCCCAATAATAGACGTCGCTGTCGTCGAAATGGAGTTCGCCGGTGAGCACAACGTCAATGTGCTCCAGAAATGTGAGGTCTAAAGGCGATCCAATACGGTACACCTCGTCTAAAATGATGGTGCCGCCGTTGTTACAACGCTCGAAGGCTCGGTAGATCGCGTGAGCGTCATCGCGAGTGCCGTTCTTTCCTGACTCCACAAAGCAACGACGTTTCGGATGTCTAGGGGGCGAGAAAGGGAGCTCTCGTCCCGTCCCAAATGGTGCCGCTCTCAAAACCGGCCGCAGTGGTAGGGCGTGTTTCTGAGGCGCTGAAGTGGCTAATCCTATAATCAAACTTGAAAAGATAAGAATAGGCACCCTGAAATACATCTTGGAAGAGGTAATGGTATTTCGCAGCCGGAGACGCAGTTTTGGTGAGAACATAAGCTGCTTGAGTATATCATGTAGTCCCGAAATTTGAACTTGGCCAATATGCCTTCAAGATGCGGGGAAGGTTCGGCAGTTTATCCAGGTTATGTCCGCGATACGTGGATGAATAGTTACATGTCCAGTTATAAGAAGGGGTAAAGTCTTAGTTTTCCCCAGGTGAAGCCAAGATCGTCGTGAGTTGGTGTTGAGTGTGCTATTCGGGTCTCTCGGGCGTCGGGTCATTGCCCTCCGGCTCGATGTTCACTGAACGGCGTGCGTCAAAGGCCGGGAAATCTGCTGTGACCCCGCACGGTGTATGCTCTTTCCCACATGACGATAGACAGCATTTAAGGCAAGCGCACTAATGCCTCTCATGTTTCTTTTCGACCAGGTCTCAAACATTCTAATCGCGCTCACACGATGTCCAGGACCCTCTCCATGCAACGCGACCAGAAGAAGTGGCGTTGCCATGCGCATAAATGCGATCGGGTTATGACCTGTATCGAGATGCGTTGCGGCATCCAGAATGAGCTTGGCATGGTGCTTCAGGCTTGTCGGGTCCGTACTGGCGGGATATCGACTTGCCAGGATAACGTTGGCTGAATTGAAGTATGCCAAAGTCAGCGACGTGAATGCGTCACTGAAAGGCTCGGAATTGCCGACGGTATCATGCCCTGGAGATTCCTTTGTCTTTCGGTGGCCGTGCTTGCTCCAGAGCTGGTCGATCTGGAGCTTCAAGGAGGCTCGAGCACTCTCTTCTTCATCCATCGTGCAAGACGTTGCAGCGCGTAGATCCAACAAGCCAAAGATACAACACATCAACATTTGTATCAATGGTGGCTGCTCATACAACAACGTGTCAGATAGTATCCTTTTGGCTGCAAAGGGGATATCCTTGTGGTCGGATGCCACCTGAATGAACAGCATCTGCGTCCTGACAGGGTAGAAGAGTTGGCACAGCACACCATGACCGCACTCTCCTGGTACAGTGACTTCCAGCAACCTCGCTGCTCCGTAGATATGAGCACGGTACGCATCGACGGTGGTGGCCTGAACGGCTTCGAAGAAGCTCAATAGTACGCTCGTGGAAATTGCATGTATTGTGAAATCGTATCTCGATCCTGATCTCTGTAACATGTCATAATGTGCGTGGAGAGCTGTGCCGTAGATTTCTCTTGCGCGGTTGCTCGGTCCTGTCTGGCAGCTCATAATGGCACCATACGCAATCGCAGTCGCTTCGAGGGCCAGTATCAATGCATGATTCGCTTTGTCTGTTGTCAAAACAGGTAGACATTGCAGCCATGTCAGTCGGTTTTGGATGTCTTTACCCTCACCCTCTACAGTGAAGCGGCTCAAGAAGTTTGCATAGAAGGCCTCGGTAACTATCTTTTGTACCGTGTCTCGACCGACGTAATTCATGTACATGGCAGGTGCCATATCGAACTGTGCTTGCTTCGGTATACACTGTCTCTTCATGCCATTCTTCGCCATGGCTGTCATGTCTACGATCAGCGGCCCCTGAAGGGGTCCTGGACAGAGCTTTCCGGATCGGGAACGCAGGGTGCCATCGCATTTAATGCGCTTCTTGCGACATACGGAGCATGCTCTCGTCCTCACACGCATTGTGTTGATTGATGGCTCGTCGAGAAGGGCACGTGTTGGCGGTGAAATGCGGGATCACGATCGAGCCACTACGCTAGCTGCCAATGCTGGTGATTGGTCAGCATCGCTGGGTTGAACGCTGCTGTGGCGTCTCGAAATGTAGAGCATCGCATTCTGAAGTGCGATTAGTGCTCAAACAAGCAGCGCTCGTTTGGTCTTGAAGATGCGGTACATGCTATAATAGGAACTTTTCAGCAACAGTTGGCAACTGTATCGTGATCCTGCACCAATTCGGACTGCAAGATGCTTCAGCTTAAGGCGTTGCGAAATCATTCGGCCTGCGACGCCCATCAAAAACTTGGTCTTGCCGGAATGTTATTGCAATAATTGCGACAGTGAGAGAGAGAGGCGCTCGAGTGCGTAACCAAGATATGTAGATCGTTGCCTCGCGAGATGTGTATGTGGACAAATGTTGATCCAGAACAAGATCAGCCCTCAACAGCAGCGCCACGTAACATGATATCGCCCTTCCAACGTTTTGTCGATCGCGAACAAAACGACCTGCAACGCCGTGCGCTGAAAACACAAGATTCGCCACGATCACGTCAGCCTTGCACACAACGGCAGAACGGCCCAGACCGCTCGGGTAGAAGCACAACGTGTAATAATACCGTACACCGCATCCTGACAATCTGCAGCACCACAATTACTTTAATAGGAAACATTTCATACAGCCGTTGGCAACGGCGGCCCTAATCGAGATCCTAAATATCATAGGGCTGAGTCGTTTTGTTGCGATTGTGCAGTAGTGACGACAGGGGCTTTGTGGCGATGATACAAGATGCAAGGCACGCAAGGCAAAGCAAGCTTAGCGTAAGACGGGTGCAGTCAATAATTAGAACGCCTGGTATTGTTTGAACGCCGGCTATTGCACGCGCTTGGTGAACACCGGAACGATATCTCAGAGGCCTCTCCTATTCCCTGTTGTACACTTACTTCTGCATTCCCTCGACGAAGCCCAGCGCGTCTTCGCGGTCCACAACGTCGATGCTGCTTGTCTTGTTGGTGTACGTGACGCCATAGCATCTGTCAGCGACCAGGACCATCTCCGGCCTGAAGGTCGTGCAAATGAACTGCCCACCGCCCTTTCCGTCTGGACCACCCTGCCCGCTGAGCTTCTGCAGCATGTTGGCAACTGCTGTGCGGTACTGAGCGTCAAGGTTGGCGTCGATCTCGTCGAAAAGATAGAAGGGCGCGGGATCGCACTGCTGAATAGCAAAGATGAGTGCCAGGGCGCAGAGAGACTTTTGTCCACCAGATAGCTGTCCGATTTTCTGCTGCTCGTCATGCTTGGAGTTGAATGAGACGGCAATGCTGACGCTGACGTATTCTTCAATCTTGCTACTCTTCTTCCTGATTTGCTGTGTAGGAGCTTCATCTGCGCTGTCGTCATCTTCATCTTGTGCGCCGTCTGATCTACGGTTGATGATGAGACGGCCTTGACCAATGGGAACGAGCTCCTGGAAGACGCTCTTGAAGGCAACAGATACCTGTTTGAAGGTACGTGCAATGGCTTCATCTTTGCGCTGATCGAGCACACCGATGAGGTTCTCGATCGATCTCCTGGACGAGTCGAGCTCGGCACGGCGGTCTGTAAGCGTTTTGCGTTGTCTTGTGAAATTCTCGTATTGTTCGTATGCTTTCTTGTTGACGTGCGCAAATTGCTTCTGTGCTTGGGTAGCTTTGGTGAGCTCTTTGCCAATCTAAAAAACACATCGTTAGCAGCAGTCACTACGAGTAAATAACTTTCTCTAACCTTTTCGGAATTCCATCTGCTGTACTTGCGGCCAACATCTTCAGGCAACGTGCCCAGCTCCCGTATCTCCTTCCTCACCCTGCTGAGCTGAGCTGTGTAGGAGCTGCGATCTGCATCTTTCCTTGATAGCGACTTCTCTTGCTTCTCCATGGCAGCAGCAAGCGCGCGATTACTCTGTTCTTTCCCGTTTCTTGTACTTTCCAGCTGCTCGATCTGAGCTCGGGTCTCGTCTATCTGGGAATCGGTCTCCTCAATCTGCTTGTCAAGGCTGGCAATGGTCTTGTTGATGGTGTGCTGCGCCCGTTGCGCGTCCCGCCAACCTGTCGACTGTGCTGCAGAGCTTCCCGCGCCTCCTTGCTGTGCAAGCAGATCATCCAGGGCGGGCTGCAAGCTCTGACTCAGCTCTAGTTCAGCCTCGATTTTTTGTGTCTCGAGTGTAGCACGCTCCTGCTTGATTTGCGCATATTGTTTCTTGAGGTCCTTCACCGTACTTGTCAAGGTAACGAGCATCTGCTCCTCGTCGTTGGATAAAGCCTTTGTAAACTTGGATGCAATCTCAGCTTCCCAGTCACTCTGTTGGGCTCCAAGCAAATTAATGGCTGCTTCAAGATCCGCAGCAGTTCTGTGCTTCTTCGCCAGTGTATCTCGTGCATCTTGAAGGATGTTCTGCTTGACACGGACTTCTTCACGCATAGGCGCATAGCTAGTCTCGCCCCTTCTCTGGTCGTTCTGTCGCCGAAGTAACTCACTCTGTGCCGCAGTGAGCTGATGCTTGATGGCATCCAACTCTCCTTCAATCTCACGGTTCCTCTGCTGTAAATCTTCGAGTTGAGCACGTTTCTCGGCAACAACGCCAAAAGCTGCAATCTTCGACCTAGACGGGTCGTGGTAACCACCACGGTACTGGCCTTTCCTGGTAGCGTTGTCTCCATCTGGGTTGTATGCGCGGACGTTGTACTGTTTGGCGACCCGCTTACATTCGTCCAGAGACGGACATACAACGATCTTGCCGAAGACGTGCCTGAACGCGTTCTCGAAACGATCATCGTAAACCAGTTTGGGAAGCAGTGGTTGCATGTTCTCTGTTGGCCTGAGCTGCAGATCCGGGGCGCTAATTCTGTTCAATGGTATGAATGTTAGACGGCCGCCCTTGTCCTTGGTGAGGCGATCCATGATCTTAGAAGCTACGTTGTCATCTTCTACCACAACGTGAAACAGAGCAGCTTCTGCAGCGCTCTCCGTGACGGAGCGGTAATTCTCAGGTACTTGGAGCAACTCGGCGATCGTGCCGTGAACACCCTGTAGCCCGTCTCTGCGGTATCGCTGCAATGACCCGAGTCCGCGACTGGTGCCATGGTCCAATAGACGTGAAAATGTCTGTTCGGCCATGTGGAGGTCTTTCTGCACGTTCCCAAGCTGACTGCTGAGCCTGTTCTGGTCACGCCAAAGGCCTGTCTGTTTGTCGACGATAGCCTTCTTTGCGTCTTTGGCCTTCTCAAGCTGAGCCGCGAGATCTACAGCCGCATCGCCTTCGTTGTCAATTGCTTGCCTCAGCTCTGCAATTTCGCCCTCTATCCGCTCAATGTCTTGTTGGAGCTCGCTGATCTCTTCGTTTGTCTGCATGAGAACAGCCTTGCGGCGGCTCAAGTCCCCGTTTGTCTCGTCGATCTGAGCGCGCAAGGCAGTATCACGCTCGCGCTTGTTGCTGTAATGTGCGGTTCGACCCTGCTTGTCCTGAAGGCGTTTGTACTGACCCTCCGCATCAAGCAGCTGCGCTCGCACTGCCTCTTCCTCCTCCCGTTTTACATCAAATTGCGGCAAGAGCTGCTCAAGCTCAGCCTGCCGGGTCCTGATTTGCTGCTGGAGAGCCTTGATTTGTGCATCGCGTCTGCTCCTGGTCTGCTGAGCAGAGGATTGGCTGTCCCGCAGCGCGTTCAAGTCCAACTCAATCTTTGCCTTTTCTAACGTGGCAGCCTTGCGTTCGCTTTCGTACTGGACGCGGTCTTGTCGGAGGATGTCAAGATCGCTCTTGCGTTGGTTCACCTCCGACTCAAGGCGGGCAATATCGTCCTCGTTCTGTCTGAATGTTGCCTCGTTATCCTCGCGCATCTCGCGGCCGTGATGCTCGAGAGAATCGATCTGCTCGATCTTGGCCTCGAGTTCAGTCTCCTCGCGTGAGTGCAGCGTGTACAACAGCGACCTCCGCTCCCTGTCGTTCTTGCTCCATGCTTCCAGTTCCTCCTTCTCGCCCTCGAGTTCACCCAGACGTTCGTTGATCGACTCGACAACGCTGTCGATGTTGGCGCACTTGCTATCGGTATCGTTCAACAGCTTCAGACTGTCCGAGCGGCGTGTTTCGTATACGTTCGAACCAGATATCTCCTTCAGCATCTCGAGGCGGGCCTTGTCCTTCATGTTTGTAAGCGCCGTTACACGGCCCTGTGGGACGATGTAGTACGGGTTCGAGCGTGAAAAACCGGCCGATTCGAGGATCTGAACCACCTCGGATTTGGTAGCGTTTTTGCGGTTGACCGAATACTCATCCTTCTTTGCGCCAATGGTCCGACGCAGGTAGAATTCAGGCTTGCCTGTCTGGAAGCGGTCTTCGGTGTTGTCAAAGCACACCTCGACATACGCCGACATGACGGCGGAGCCAGATCCTTCGTGCAACAGAGCTTGGCGCTCCTGGCGATTGAGGAAGTTGTAGTCATCGCCGAGGACGAAGCGCACGGCAGCGAAGAAGTTACTCTTGCCAGAACCATTGCGGCCAACAATGACATTGCAATTGGGCGAGAAGGGCTCAATTTGCATCTGATCCTTGTAGCTGGAGTTTCGTTAGCGCAACACACATGCACACCGTTTGTCGCGTACCTCTTGAAGCCCTGAATGGTGATCTGCTTAATGTAACCCATGACGGCGGTGGGGCGCAGTCACTGCGCGCAGCTTCAGTGTGATTGTGTCGACAGGTGCGCAATTCATATAGCAATGCGATCACTTCGGTATCACTCAGGACATGGCGGGACGTGAGTTGGCGTGGATGCTGGGTGCTGATGTCGCTTGCCCTCGGTGCCCGCGACGCGACTGCCACCATCGCGACGCGCCTTCTGCCAAGCCACCAACCAGCACTAGCGCGATCTGAGTCGTCATCTCTACATGAATACAGACGCGACACCTCACATACGAAGTACATCTCACAGTCAAAAGTAAACCCTGCCACGCACATCTGTTCTAGTCTGTCTCAATACAACCATGGTGGCTTGTGTTGACCTCCGAAGCCGGAGTAACTTTAGCAGCCTGACTCCATACAAGCAATAGCTTGTCGACAGAGCCAGAGATGGCCAGTTGGTCGATCAGATAGGCGCAAGGTAAGTACAGTAGCTGAGATTACCGCTTCGTAGCATGTCTCTATTCAGGACGAGCTTCCCCAGCTTTGGAAGTGAGAGACAAGTCCATGCTTGATGCAAAGTAGACAAGTCTCAGGAAGAGATTAGCTCTGATTAATGTCTGCCAAACCCTGCATACACTGCGGAGCCGCATGTTGATAGCCTTGTCTGTACTTAGCTCAGTAGGTTGCGACGCCCCCTGTACTTCCCCTTGACACGCTAATCAATGAGCACTTTGCGCGCCCACCTCAACGACAACCCAGCCTTCCAAGGTCCAGAAGCACCATTCATCCAACAACAGTAGAATAACACTCACAACATGTCTTACGATTCCCTCCTTGACATCTCGGCACACACTCCCACGGCCCCACAATTCGCCTGCCCTTGCACCGGACCCTTTCCCCAGGTCGTTTACTACCAATGAGAACTTTCCTAGACAGGCAAGATCCGGGGACGTTGAAAGTAGAGGCATGGTACATTCTTCTGGGCACCAAGATTCGCATGCTATATTCCACGGCACAGTGTTCCGTATACGTCATGGCGCTACGAAGAAGCTCGTTTGTTTTGAGCGATCGCTGGTGGGGACCTTAGATTCCTAAGTTGGCTACAGCCCCCACAAAACGTTCGTTAAATCTTCTTGCGCAGACATATAGTGTTAACTGCTCTCTTTTCTCTACGCTGCTAAAGCTAAATCTGAAGTGTATCCTACGAGAATTGTAGCGCGCACAGAGGATTCAGTAAGGGTGGCATGTCACCCCGATCGGCCAAAAGAAACGAGCTTCTTCGTAGTGTACTGCACGCTTCTGCAGAAGGTACGATGGCTTTTGAAGGCACCGAATGCTGATAGGCCTGTTCTAGATCCTGCGTCAGCCAAATGTTTGCCAAGTAATGACGCTTGTGCTGCTGCTGTCGTTCTTTGCCTTCGCAATTGAAGACATGGACTGCTGTTGCTCCGGCCCAGGCCAGCTGGATGAAAGCTATGTAGAGTCCCAATTTGACCCACTGTAACTCGTCTTCCACACTCAAGGCGGCCAGTCTGACGTTCCCAGTTTCCTCGTTTAGCAACCACAAATTCTCACTGGCCCTCAAACCAATGGTCGAGGAAAGCAATAATGTTGATAACATAGAGACTTTTGTTAAGGGACAGTCACACTCGTAAAGACAAATGTTCGGTTGATCATCAATGGCATTGATGCTGATACCAGCATCAGTAAAAGAAAGTATGTACAACACTCCACCACATATCAGCCCGAATTCGACTCAATCATTGCTACAGTCATCAAGCTCCTGTCAGTTCAACCTCAATCCTCTCATCCATAAACTAGCCAAGTCCTCAGCAGGCGTTGACATCCGCCTCAGTGTAGATGCAGGCTGCACTGGGGCCGGCGCTGATCTCCTTGGGCTCGTTTCCAGGCGAAGTGCCCTCGAACTCCTGGCAGATGATCGATGTGCCAGTGATGCACGAGTTGGTGATGGTAGCAGTGTCACCGAAGTTGGAGTTGATGCCGACGAGGCCAGCCGAGCCGCCGGAAGCCCTGATGCCGCTGAGCTTGACGTGGCGTTCACCTTGAGTCTTGCAGTTGCCGCATGAGCGGTACAGCTTGCCAAAGTCATCGACAGTGAAGTCGGAGATGGTGATTGTGCCGACACCGTTGTGCTGAATGACCTTGTCCGCTGCACCCTTGGCACCGCCGCCAGAGACGGTACCAGCGCCGTCGCCTTTGAAGGTGAGAGCGTCCTCGCAGACTGCCTCCCACCAGACGTTGGTGATAGTGCAGGCACCGAGGCAGTGCACACCTTCTATCTGATTTGAACCTATAACGACATTGGCCAGGCTTCCTCCATCAGCGACAATGAAGACAGCGTCGGCTTCGCCGCCTTCACCGCTGGAGCAGGACACGCCACGGTCGAACTTCACCATGCCGCCATCGAAGTCGGTGACCTCCATGGGTGCTGAGAGAGTGGATTCGCCTGCTGCAGTGGGGAAGGTGCCGGTTGCACCGCCGCCGGTGCTGGGAGTAGTAGTGTTGGAGCTGCCGCCCGAGCTGCCACCAGAGCCGGAGCCGGCCTCCTCATCGCCAGATCCTGCAGGGGCCTCGTCACCGCCGCTGGAGCCGGAACCGGAACCAGAAGAAGGCTCATCACCTGAGCCGGAACCAGAGCCAGAGGAAGACTCGCCGCCAGATCCTGAGGAAGATTCGCCGCCAGAGCCGGAAGAGGTCTCATCACCTGATCCTGAAGAAGACTCGCCGCCAGATCCCGAAGAAGATTCACCACCGGATCCTGAAGAGGACTCCTCATCACCACCGCTGGAGCCGGAGCCTGAGGAAGACTCATCACCACTGCCTGATGACGACTCGTCGCCAGAGCCAGATGAGGTTTCTTTGTCGCCAGAGCCAGAGGAAGTCTCTTTGTCGCCAGAGCCAGAGGAAGTCTCTTTGTCGCCAGAGCTGGAGCCGCCCGAGGAGCTCTCGTCTCCACTGCTTGCCTCCTTGTCGCCGGAGCTGCTCTCTTTCTCCTTGCTGTCTCCGGAGGACTCGCTAGATTCGCTTGAGCTGCTCGACTCATCCTTTGACTTGGAGTCGGACGACTTGGCCTTGGAGACGCCAACAAATTTGCTTCCGGGAGAAGGCAGTGCAAAAGATACGGTGCTCAGATCAGCATCAGGAGTAGGAAGGGCATCGGGTGCGCCAGTCATGGCAGGGCTGCCAGTGGGAGCAGCCATCCCGCGGGAGCCAAAGGCGCCAGACGGGAACTCGTCATGGTTGTAGCGGCCTCGACCGGAGCCCTTGCCGCCCCGTTCTTCGGTGTCAGTGTTGTTGCGACCTTTGCCAATGCCCCTGTGAGGAGCGGCGGAGGCCGAAAGGATGAGTGCCGCAGTGGCGACGGTTGCAAGACTGAAGCGCATGGTGTTTAAGTGAAGATCTTTTGGGTCAGAGTGAGCAAAACTTTAAAGAAGGAGAAAGTATTTGCACAGCAAATGAGAGGCTTGAAGAACAAAAGATCGTGACTAGCACAGAGCTGAAGTGAATGTTCGCACAAAAAAGGTTGTGGAAGAAGAAATGAAGAGGAAGTGAGTGATGCTGATGATGGTCAACTGAGGACGTCGTGGTCAACCGTCTTTATACCTATCTGTTTACAGCGCGATGCACACAGCACGAAACACGATGCGATCGCCAAGCCGTCCATGGTTGTCTACTCGTGGGAGTCTCAAGCTGACAGATGCCCTGCAGGTGCAGATCGGTATGTTAGATCGATCAAAGTGAAATCTTGGCTTTGCAAGTGCCTGCACAGAAAGCTTGGTACTGTACGTATGCGCCAAGGACGTTTGAGAGCGATAGGCAGCGGGACGCCCAAAACCTGGCGTTTCTGTGTTTCGGACGTTGTTCGATTCAATGGGGGTGGAGAGTTAACATGATCAGCGCTGGGGCCGACACTCAATGGGAGGAGAGCGCACGTTTCAACGCCAGGATTGCCGGTCTTGGCTTGGAACATCCAGATTGAGGAGACTGAGCATTGACGGCGGGACAAGCGGAGACAGATGTCGTGGGCAACGTTGATGCTTTGGTTTGACGACGGGAGGATGGTTTCACAAATGCTCCGCATGTCGAGAACTCTTGGCTGAAGCGCATAGCATAGACCGAATCGGTCCGCTAGAACAAGACGGTTTTACTGTTTGCTGGAGACAGCTATACATGATACTTGTCGACTCGACGGCGTTCACGACGAGCGGCGGAGCAGCTAGGCGTCATGCTGTGGTCGGGTTGCCTCATGGTGCCATCTTGGCCTGAGGCAGCAATACGCAGATGCATGTTCGTCAATGCAAGCGGCATCCCGCTCTGCTTTGGCTGGAACACGTGCGCAGCTATCATGCAATCACGAAGTGTGAATGTGGCCAGCGCTGAGAGTCGCAACTTCCTCCTCAATGAGATGAGTCTGCCTCGATGAATCCCAATTCCTGGCAAGCTTTCGTGTTGGAGGATACTTTCAACAGCGGTCATAGCCAGAAGGCTCTCGCAGTTGCTTTGAGTGCTCCGTTTTCTACGTTCTTATTCGTTCGTGCACTCTGAACGGGTGCGGTCGCGTCGTGCTCGTCGCCGTGTCGTGATGTGGCTGCTGCGACGCATCATGGATGCTCTCCCACGTGCAGCAGATTGTCAATGATACCTCGAGCACAATGGACAGTATCAGCGATGGTACGAAGGCAGGTCTCGCTCGGCGACCGCCTTATGATGATCGTGACGATGGTGATGGTGGTCGACTCTTCACAAGCGCTAATAATTTTCAGCTTGTCCACACCTCGGCTCGGCTACTCGAGCTACGTCCAACCACCTTCAGGATGACGTCTTGCTAGGCGGATCCATCCCCATGGAAGCCATCATGAGAGCTTTCCCCGCGTTTATCGATCCTTGTCTGGAAGTGCGACTCCCTCAGTTCGCTCTCGAACCTGAAGAAACTGCTGTTGGTCTATCGACACCGTCAGCGCCGCCAAGATGAGCAGCTACACATATATCTACAACTCGCAGCTGGTAGGTTTCGCGCTGTTCAGCATCAGAGCGCAGCTAACGTGCGCAGGATGCCTTCTCCTTGTACCATCTCACACACGAGCAAGCGACAAAGCCCAGCACAATTGGTCCTGCCCTGCCAGCCCTGGGCCACGCAACCTCTGGCGCCCTCGGAACGGCCGTCTCGAAGCTGATCACGTACCCTCTCGACCTCGTCGTTGCGCGTCTCCAGGTGCAGAAACAACTCCAAGGCGAGAACGAGCGGCCGAGATATGACGGCATCCTCGACGCCATAGAGAAGATTTATGTTCGTGAGGGAGGACTGTCAGCTTTCTACAACGGCGTGCCGCATGAGGTGTTCAAGGGTGTCACAGACAGCTTCCTGTTCTTCCTTGCATATTCATACGTGAGGCAGAGCCGCCTGGCCGCAGATGGTGGGCGGAAGCGTCTGGGTGCGCTGGAGGAGATTGGCGTGGGTGTTGTCGCTGGTGCCTTCTCTAAGTTCTGTACAACGCCCATACAGAACATCGTTACTCGGAAACAAACAGCAGCGATGACTGCTCTTGATGGAACCACTGGCAAGCCTCCAGCATCGAGCACTCGAGACATTGCAGATGAGATCATGAGGGAGAAGGGCCTGCAGGGCTTTTGGTCCGGCTACTCGGCCAGCCTGATATTGACACTTAACCCGTCCCTGACCATGCTTCTGCACAAGGTTCTGCTGCGGCTGGTCGTCGCGAAAGACAGGCGAGACGATCCTGGTGCGCGCATCACGTTCCTTATTGCCGCTACAAGCAAGGCGCTGGCCTCGACACTCACCTACCCGTTCCAGCTAGCTAAGACGCGCGCTCAGGTCTCATCTCAGAAGCCTAGCGAGACCATTGGTGAAACGTCAGAGTTCGAAAAAGCAGAGCAGCCATTGAGATCGAAAGCCGTTCGCGCCAGACAGCGTACAGTGTTTGCCACCATATTGCGTATTGCACAAACCGAGGGCTTCTCTGGCTTGTATCAGGGTCTTGGTGGGGAAGTCTTGAAGGGCTTCTTCTCGCATGGTATCACTATGCTGATGAAGGAGCGGATTCATGCCGCCATCATCAATCTCTACTATGCAGTTCTGCGCTCGATGGAGAAGTTTCCTAGCCAGGAAGAGCTCAAACAGATGGCAGCAGATAGCATAGAGGAGAGCAAGGAGCGAGTTGGCGACGTCTACACGAAGAGCGTGGAGGTTGCTGAGCAAGCAGCCGATAAAGTCCAACATGCAGTGGCTCAGGGATCCCAGCAGGCCCAGAGTCTATACGAGAGCGGGAAGGGGCAGGCTGGCGAGGTCTACAACAAGGCTACCGAAGCTGCGCAGTCTGCTACTTCCACCGTCCAGGAAGCAGTTCGCAGCAGTTCGCAGCAAGCACAAAGCCTTGCAGAAGCTGGAACGGAGCAAGCCAGTGGAGCATATGCAAGGGCTGCTGAGACCGCTCAAACAGTATCATCAGCTGCACAAGAGCAAGCAAGCGGGGCCTACAACAAGGCAACAGACACAGCTCAAGCGGTCTCGGCGACGGTGCAAGGACAGGCCAGCGATGCAGCACGGTCCGCGACTCTGACGGCCCAGGACTCAGCTAGTGGCTCGTACGCAAAGGCGACTGAGTCAGTAGACTCAGCCTCTTCGATAGCACGTGGCAAATCCAGCGAGGTCTACAACAAATACACCCAGGCAGCGGACTCAAGCACATCCAGGGCGCAGCAAGCCGCGGTCACTGGATCGCGGTCGGATGCGCTGGTGGAGAAGGGCAAGGAGATCGCGAACAGTGCTCAAGAGCAATCAAGGGACATTGCAGACACATATGGCAAGAAGGAGTAATCCTGACCGCAGGACGGATGGCAGCAGATTGTACATATACCCGGGTGTATTCGATTTCCCTTTTCTTCACATGTGATAATTTCATCGAGGTGCTTGGGATCCCATGACAGCCCAACGTTGAAAAGCGCATGTGATGCCCAAACTGGCGGTCATGGACAGCCAGGATGTGGTGTCTTGCGAGGCGGTGTCGCACGGGAGCATACTGAGAGCGAGACACAGTGCAGAGTTTCAGCGCAGGCATCAGGACTGTGAGCTCTGTATGTATGTTTGCCAGTGAGGAGCCGAGGCGCAGATAGCGATAACGTTTGCGGCCAGCTCGCCAGCCCAGCCCGTGTGATGTTACCAGCCCCCGTCCATGGAGCCGCACGCGGGCACGGTCGTGGGGACAACAGCGCAGCCCTCTCGAACATCACCGCTGTGCCAACACACACCCCGCCCGCGGCGCTGCTGGGTGCGACTGACAACTACTAACTACTAATCTGCACAGGGACAGGGACCGCACACTTGCCGCGACGCTGCGACCGGGAAGAGAGGCCGGGAAGTTTTGCAGCTGGCAACGGCGCGCGATTGTCAACACAACACGCCGATTCGCTGCTGAAACGGTCAACACCTGGACAGCAGAAGACGCAGGAGCGACCACGACGACCCCGCAGCTCACCCACGTCACCTCTCTCGCTGCGCGCAGTGCCAGACTGAGCGCACCAATCACTCCGGCGACTCGACGAGGCCGCCAGTTTCACCGCCCCGCCCAGCCATCGCTGCGCGCTCTCTCCTGAAACGCCGCTGCGATCGACGACGCCCCCCGTGCGGCCGCCATGGTGGGAGCTGAGACGCCGTCCTCTCCTCCGCGCCGGAGCAATGGCTTCGGCAGCCTACAGGAGGAGCTGGACTACTACAAGACGGCCTACGAGACGCTCGATGCGGAGCTGCAGGAGTTCCAGTCGTCCAGCAAGGAGCTCGAGGCCGAGCTCGAGCGCGATGTCGAAGAGAGCGAGAAGCGAGAGCGCAAGTTGCAGGAAAAGGTAGAGCGGCTGGGGTTTGAGGCCGAGGAGTGGAAGGTACGTCTACCAGGGCCCCGACAGCCGTCACACTACGGCTCAGGGACGTGGCACTGACCAGCATCTGCAGACAAAGTACAAGCAGAGCAAGACTGAGGCCAACAGTGCGCAAAACATCCTGCAGAAAGAGATCACCAGTCTGCGCGATGGACAGCGCACCCTGCAGCTCAAGCTCCGCGACGTCGAGGTGCAGAACGACGACTTTGAGCGCCAGACTCGCAATCAGACGTCGTCGCTGGAGGACGTCGAGACAAAGTACAACGTGGCAATCGAGCGCGAAGTCATGCTCGAGGAGGAGATCAAGATTGGAGAGCGAGAGCGAGAAGCCCTGCGCATCGAGACCCAGCGACTGCGCGACGAGTTATCTGACCTGAAGATTGAGTCTGAGATCACGCAAGAGAAGCTGCGCCTGGCAGAGGCGACCATCGAGAAACACCACCAGCGCACCGTTTCCAACCACCTGGCGAAGGACTCCTCGACACTGCGGCCACGCTCGCCCATGTCAGAGGCTTCGACCACCAACACCAATCTTTCTTCGCCAACGGCTGCATCTACGCCGCCGTACATGCAGACAGACGCTCCGCATCCAGACTCGACTCCGCCCTCCCCGCCACTGTCTGATGCGCCCCTCGCGATACGACCAATCCCATTCATGGCCCCTCTGCCTACGAGGAAAGCATCGATAGCATCGCGTGACCCGGCTGCTACGCCCAGAGCTGGTGTTTTCTCTCGACCGCGGCATACACGAGGACCAAGTGTCTCTGGAATACCCGCTGCAGGTGCGGCCGCTGGCTGTCGACGCACGCCGTCGGTCATGCGCCCTCCCAGCGCTGTACCCGGACAACGACCTTCTCGGCCCAGCATTGGAGGCAATGCATCGGCACCTGGTCTGCCTAGGTCTGGCTCTCTGTACCAAATTCGGGGGTTGATTGGTAAGATGCAGAAGCTTGAGGAGCGAGTACACTCGGCCCGCTCAAAGCTGCCTGCGCCCTTGGCCACGCCCCCTCGAGCCAGCCCTCGAGGGCCGAGCGCGTCAAGCAATTACCTGCCTACGTCGGTTTCAGTCAGGAAACGCGCATCTCAAACATCCACATCAGCCTCATCTATCGGAGAAATGCCCGCCCCAGTCAGCAAAGGCCGGCTATCGTTCGGTGTGCCCTCCAATGCCAGCACGAGTCGTCCCAGCAGCCGAGCTTCCATGTCGTCCACGCCACAGCTCCCTAAGACACTGGGTCGGCCCAGCCCGGTGACCAGAAGCAATACGACACGCACGCCTGGCACGCGAACGCCTGGAACGCGCACTCCAAGCACACGAACGCCCAACAACAGAAACCCACTGGGACATTACTCGTCAGCGTCGATGAGCGGCCGAATAGGAAAGGCCCCCCCTCCGATTCTGCATCTCCACGAGGGACGACAGTTTGGCCGCCAGTCCCTGAATAGACACCCAAGTGATTACGCCTACATCCAGTCTAAGAACGCCTCGCGTAGCGACACTGGCAGCGATGATGGTGAAGAGAGTGAGATCAAGACGCCCATTGGGCGACGTTCGACCATGGAAAGGACTGGCATCCCAACACCGGGCAGTGGGCTGCCCAGAAGGACAAGTGTAGGAAGGAGGATCAGCGCCAGTATGGACTATGGCGGACCACCTGTGCGTCCACGTAAGATGTCAACGTACGAGGAGGAGACCTACTAGGCTTGTATAATTCACCATCAGATGGGGAGTGTTTACAGCATAGCACTAGCACGGATTTGGCGTTGGAGCGTCGGGCGTAATGCAGGTACCGGTGTCGCTGGGTGGCACTTGTGTATAGCGTCAGGAGCGCGAATGCAGGGCAGAGCAAGCCATGTGCTGAAACATGGCAAATACATATCAGCTAGATACCAATACCATCCCCTTTGTTCAAATACACGTTATATTACTGCTGCAAATACTGCGCAGCACGCCGACAACGATACTATGTTGTGCACTTTCTGGATCAAAGTGCGTCGGTACTTCTTACCAAAGCGTGTCTGCTTTAGCGTCGTCAGCCCTGGGAGCTCATGAGTTCGCACACAGCTCTTCCTTTTGGTGTGCCCACTTCTCGCGACCACGCTCTTACCATGCTTGACAACGCCCAGCAGAGAGTGACATGGTACATAGACCACGCAAGTTAGACATCTCATATTTCTGCATGAGTTCCAAGCACCTCAGCACCAGAATGATGTTGACATGTTCACAGGCTACTTTGGGAGCTCAAGACACGTCTGTTGCGACGTGACTGCCAGTGGAGCCAGACAGGGGCCACTTTCACATGCAAATGACAGCAAACCGATTTTTACAGCCACACTCCAACTCCATCGCAACGCAGAGAGCGAGCGGTATGCAGCTCCCATATACAGCCGTCGATTCACGATAGGACTGCTCATAGAAAGGCCTCGGCAGCATCGCCGACAATTCTGCCGAACGAGGTGTGATGCGTACACATGTGCACGGATCGAATAGTCCTGCATTCACTGCAATCCCATCGAGTGTTCAGGCAACCGCAACGACCTCAAGAGACGTCGAAATAAACTCAGGGCCCGTTCGGCGCACAGTCGACTTCCAGGGTAGCCTATCGTGGTGTTGCGGCGGTCCAAGACCTGGGGTAGGTCGAAAATCGTACGATTTTGCCTGACATGTGAAAGGCACATGCAGCGGACCGGACCGCCCACCCCCAAGGCTTGTTGACCCTGGGCTGCCCCGTGTCTGCGTCGGTACGCTCGGAATGCAGGTCGGAACTACCTAGCTGCAGCTGCTTATCTGACGTATGTGGTGTTGTTGAGCAACGGAGGGGTTTGTTGAAGGCTGCCATGTTGCGCAGGCACGCGGCGCTCAAGGGCAGCACCCATCAGCATCTCTGACGCCGGCTCCGACACCACACCGGCACAATGTTCGCGACGGCTTCTCAGCGTCATGTACAAATATAGCAGACACATTGATTTATTGCCTGTCTTAGGACACTTCCGAAGCGGACAAACTGGGCGCTGATTGGGCAAGGAGTCAGCCTCCGGGATGTTGGAGAGCCGAGTGTACGCCTGCCACGGCGCCTGGTGAATGAGAGTGTAAGCTGACGGCAAGGCTTTGGAACACAAGTGCGAAGGACAGCATCACGTCAAGGAGAGAAGGGCTCGAGGCGACTATCTATGTGTGCACCGAGGCGTTGCGTGCGCTGACGATAACGAGCAGGCACGCGTTGTTGAGGACGCGGGGGACGCTGCAGAATGCTTGCTTGGGAGCGGAGCAGCGGCGAGCGCAAGACCACTGAGCTGCTGCTGAGAGATAGCGAGGGCTCAACCGCATCTTTGAATGGACTGTAAGGATCGGCGTGGGGGTGACGCTCAGCGCTCGCAACCAGGGACTAATTCGGAATATATCCCAACGGATGGCGCCTTGGGCTCCTCGACACTCTTGACACAAAGCTCGCCCTGCGCACCGTGCCATGAATCAGTTGCTTTACAACAAGATGCTCGAAGGTTCGCTCGGGAGTTGGACGGCGCCGGAGCCAACTGTGCCCCTCTGCCGGAAGAATGAGGACAGGGGTGGGCGACGTCTTGTCTGGAGCTAAGGCCATCTTCGTGATAGGCAGGGCCCCGGGCCTCAACAGCTCGCTCGGGAAGCTTGGGGTGTTCCGTGATGGGCGAAGGGGCCATGTCGGTGCTTTGCGGGCTTTGCTGGCAGATCAAAAATTTAATAGAGACACGCTTCCCAGCCCTGCGTCGCTTGCTCTGCTTCCTTCCATTCTTCACCCTCTTGCTGTCCTCCCACAGTAAGATCTCACATCACTGTCTATCTACATACTTGCATTCGCTTGCGAGTAGCTTGTCAGCGTCTTCTGTACCAGCTGCTGCTTCCTCCCGGCACCGGCACGTAACAGAACGGTTCAGCTGGAAGCTCGAGTACTGAGAATTGTACACCGGCTCCACTTTGCACACCATCTACTAATTCCTCTTTCCGGACGCCCCAACCGGTCAGCTCTCCATCTACTCCCCGCCAATTTTGTGGTTTTTGCAACTGCAGCTTTGCCGTGCTTCTTCCCTCCCAGAGAAGCCGCGATCGAGATTGATTTCCCCACTAGGCCGAGCTCCAGCAGCGTGGTCGTAGTTTAGAAAATTGCCCGACTCCGCACCGACGCAGACAGACGGCTACACGCCTCTCTCTCTGCAACCCACCCCCACACGCACCTCCCAGCGGCAGTAGGGGACGAATATTCCACACATCATAATGGCGAGCGGTGCACCCAACGGTGTCAGCGGCAGCGATGCCAATGGCGCCTCGAGCAGCTACGCAGCCCAGTTCGATCTGGCGGACCACTTCATCGGCGGCAACCGTCTGAGCGCAGCCGCGCCCGGCAAGGTCAAGGACTTTGTGGCGGCCAACGACGGCCATACAGTCATTACCAACGTGCTGATCGCAAACAACGGCATTGCGGCCGTCAAGGAGATCAGAAGTGTGCGCAAGTGGGCGTACGAGACATTTGGCGATGAGCGGGCCATCCAGTTCACCGTCATGGCGACGCCCGAGGACCTGCAGGCCAACGCCGAGTACATCAGGATGGCCGACCAGTACGTCGAGGTGCCCGGCGGCACCAACAACAACAACTATGCCAACGTCGAGCTGATTGTCGACGTGGCCGAGCGCATGAATGTCCACGCCGTGTGGGCCGGATGGTAAGCAGCCCGTGTACCCCTCCGAGTTAGCTGCGAGCAGATGCTGACACGCCCCAGGGGCCACGCCTCCGAGAACCCCAAGCTGCCCGAGTCGCTTGCTGCGTCGCCCAAGAAGATCGTCTTCATCGGCCCGCCTGGGTCTGCCATGCGCTCGCTCGGCGACAAGATCTCGTCCACCATCGTCGCCCAGCACGCCAAGGTGCCCTGCATTCCCTGGTCCGGCACAGGCGTCGACGAAGTCGTGGTCGACGCGAACGGCATTGTGACCGTCCGAGACGATATCTACGAGAAGGGCTGCACCAAGAGCTGGGAGGAGGGCCTCGTGGCGGCCAAGAAGATTGGCTTCCCCGTCATGGTCAAGGCCTCCGAGGGCGGTGGAGGCAAGGGCATCCGCAAGGTCGACCGCGAGGAAGACTTTGAGCAGCTGTACAAGGCCGCTGCGTCCGAGATCCCCGGCTCGCCCATCTTCATCATGAAGCTCGCTGGCAGCGCACGCCATTTGGAGGTTCAGTTGCTGGCTGACCAGTACGGCAACAACATCTCGCTGTTCGGTCGTGACTGCTCCGTCCAGCGCCGTCACCAGAAGATCATCGAGGAGGCGCCTGTCACCGTGGCTGGCTCCAAGACCTTCCAGGAGATGGAGAAGGCTGCCGTCTCTCTGGGACGCCTGGTCGGCTACGTCTCCGCCGGTACCGTCGAGTACCTATACTCGCACGCCGACGACAAGTTCTACTTCCTCGAGTTAAACCCGCGTCTGCAGGTCGAGCATCCCACCACCGAGATGGTGACGGGCGTGAACCTCCCGGCTGCCCAGCTTCAGATCGCTATGGGTCTGCCCCTGCACCGTATTCGTGACATTCGTCTGCTGTACGGCGCCGACCCCCATACCAGCTCGCAGATTGACTTCGACTTCTCGACGGCCGACAGCGCCCAGAACCAGCGCCGACCTACCCCTAAGGGCCACTGCACTGCCTGCCGTATCACGTCTGAGGACCCCGATGAGGGCTTCAAGCCGTCTGGCGGTACTATCCATGATCTGAACTTCAGGAGTAGCTCCAACGTCTGGGGTTACTTCTCGGTCAGTTCCGCTGGTGGTATTCACAGCTTCTCCGACTCGCAATTCGGTCACATCTTCGCGTACGGTGAGAACCGTCAGGCGTCGCGAAAGCACATGGTTGTTGCGCTCAAGGAGTTGAGCATTCGCGGTGACTTCCGTACTACCGTCGAGTACCTCATCAAGCTGCTCGAGACCCCGGCTTTCGAAGACAACACTATCACCACCGGCTGGCTTGACGAGCTCATCACCAAGAAATTGACTGCTGAGCGACCAGACCCCATGATTGCCGTCATCTGTGGTGCTGTCACCAAGGCCCACGTCGCCTCCGAGGCATGCATCAACGAGTACAAGACCTCACTCGAGAAGGGTCAGGTTCCTTCCAAGGATGTCCTGAAGACTGTCTTCCCCATCGATTTCATCTATGAGGGCTTCCGTTACAAGTTCACAGCGACAAGGTCCACCCTCGACAGCTACACTCTGTTCATCAACGGTTCCAAGGTGTCCGTTGGTTTGCGTGCGCTCGCCGACGGCGGTCTCTTGATTCTGCTCGGCGGAAAGTCGCACAACGTCTACTGGAAGGAGGAAGTTGGTGCTACCCGTCTTTCCGTTGACGGCAAGACCTGTCTTCTCGAGCAGGAGAACGACCCTACTCAGCTTCGCACTCCTTCTCCCGGTAAGCTTGTCAAGTTCACCGTTGAGAATGGCTCGCACGTTTCCAAGGGCCAGCCGTTCGCTGAGGTCGAGGTCATGAAGATGTACATGCCTTTGATCGCTGGGGAGGCCGGTATCGTCAACCTGATCAAGCAGCCGGGAGCTACTCTCGAGGCTGGTGACATTCTCGGTGTCCTAGCTCTCGACGACCCTTCCAAGGTCAAGTCGGCTGAGAACTTTGTTGGCCTTCTCCCTCAGTTGGGTACACCGCAGGTCATGGGTAGCAAGCCCCCACAGAGGGTCGCTTACCTGTCTGCCGTGCTCCAGAACATTCTCCAGGGTTTTGACAACCAGGTCATCATGCAGAGCACGCTCAAGGAGCTCGTCGAGGTTCTTCGCGATCCTGAGCTGCCTTATGGAGAGTGGAATGCCCAGGCTTCTGCTCTGCACGCTCGTATGCCGCAGAAGCTTGATGCTACTCTGGACTCGATTGTCGAGAAGGCTCACAGCCGTCAGATGGAGTTCCCCAGCAAGCAGCTCAGCAAGGCTTTTGACAAGTTCTTGGCTGAGAACGTTGCTAAGGGTGATGCTGATCTCCTGAAGGCTGGCCTGGCTCCTCTTCTGGACGTCATTCGACGCTACTCCGAAGGTCTCAAGGCCCACGAGTACAGCGTCGTTATTTCTTACCTCGAGCAGTACTGGGCTACTGAGCGTCTCTTCTCTTCTCGTAACTCCCGGGATGAGGAGGTCATTCTCAAGCTTCGTGATGAGAACCGCGATAACATCGCCAGCGTCGTTCATACTGTCTTGTCTCACACCCGAGTCAGCGCCAAGAACAACCTCGTCATTGCTATCCTCGACCTTTACCGACCCAATAGGCCTGGTGTTGGCAACATTGCCAAGTACTTCAAGGGTAGTCTCAAGAAACTCACTGAGCTTGAGTCAAGGCAGACCGCCAAGGTCTCGTTGAAGGCCCGTGAGGTCCTCATTCAATGCGCCATGCCTTCTCTTGAGGAGCGCACCTCGCAGATGGAGCACATTCTGCGCTCCGCTGTGGTCGAGTCGCGCTACGGCGAGAGCGGTTGGGAGCACCGTGAACCCAACTTCGAGGTCATCAAGGAGGTCGTCGACTCCAGGTACACCGTCTTCGATGTCCTGACCCAGTTCTTCGTCCACAAAGACCCATGGGTCGCACTTGCTGCTCTGGAAGTGTACACCCGCCGCGCCTACCGTGCCTACCAGCTCCAGAACATCAACTACCACAACGAGGGCGAGCAGCAGTGCCTGCTGTCCTGGGACTTTGTGCTCCGTAAGGTTGGTGAGGCTGAGTACGGTCTTGCTGTCGAGCCTTCTGAGCCCGGTACGCCCAGCACCCCCGGCTTCGAGCGTCCTCCTCGCATCCACTCCATGAGCGACCTGTCTGCGTGGAACGCCCGTTTCGACAACGAGCCTTCTAGGAAGGGTGTTGTTGTCCCGGTTGAGTTCCTTGACGACACGGACGAGGCCCTCGCCAAGGCTCTCGAGTTGTTCACATCTGCCGGTACCTCTAAGAAGGGTAGCGTCAGCCTCAAGGATGGTCTATCGCTCAAGCGTACCCCTACCAGCGGCGTCAACCCTCCTAAACAGAACACCGACGACCTCACTGGTGTCCTGAACGTCGCTGTCCGTGACGTCGAGGGCGTTCAGGACGAGGAGATCCTCGAGCGCATCCTGCCTATCGTCGAGGAGTACAAGGAAGAGCTACTGGCCCGCCGCATCCGCCGCCTCACCTTCATCTGCGGCCACAAGGACGGTACATACCCCGGCTACTACACTTTCCGTGGACCCCACTATGAGGAAGACGCCAGTATTCGTCACGTCGAGCCCGCTCTTGCCTTCCAGCTTGAGCTTGGGAGACTCTCGAAGTTCAACATCAAGCCCGTTTTCACCGAGAACCGCAACATCCACATCTACGAGGCTGTTGGCAAGGGTGCCGAGAGCGACAAGCGCTACTTCCTACGTGCTGTCGTCCGATCTGGGCGTCTTCGCGAAGAGATCCCTACTGCCGAGTACATGGTTTCTGAGACTGACAGGCTGATGACTGATATTTTGGACGCTCTGGAGATTGTTGGTACCTCGCAGGCTGACATGAACCACATCTTTATCAACTTCTCTCACGTCTTCCCGCTTAACCCCACGGAGGTTGAAGAGGCTATTGGCGGCTTCCTGGAGCGCTTCGGTCGCCGCCTCTGGCGCCTTCGCGTCACCGGTGCTGAGATCCGCATCATTGTCACCGACCCTCAGACTGGCATTCCTTACCCTCTCCGTGTCATCATCACCAACACCTCTGGATACGTCATCCAGGTCGAGATGTACGCTGAGCGCAAGTCCGAGAAGGCTGGCAAGTGGCTCTTCCACAGCATTGGTGGGACTACCAAGATTGGTGCCCTCCATCTCCAGCCTGTCACCACCGCCTACCCTACCAAGGGCGCTCTGCAGCCCAAGAGGTACAAGGCTCATCTCATGGGAACTCAGTACGTCTACGATTTCCCTGAGCTCTTCCGCCAGGCTACCGAGAACAGCTGGAATGCTGCAAGCGCCAAGCACCACCACCTCCGCGACATGCAGCCACCGAAGGGAGACTGCGTGGAGTACTTCGAGCTGGTACTCGATGACAATGAGAACCTGGTTGAAGTGAATCGCGACCCTGGCAACAACAATATCGGAATGGTCGGTTGGATCCTCACGTCCAAGACCCCCGAGTACCCCCGTGGCCGCCGCTTTATCATCATTGCCAACGACATCACCTTCAAGATTGGTTCATTCGGTCCTCAGGAAGACAAGTTCTTCCACAAGTGCTCTGAGCTCGCACGTAAGCTCGGCATCCCGCGAATCTACCTTTCCGCCAATTCTGGTGCTCGCATTGGTCTCGCTGAGGAGCTGATCCCCCACTTCTCGGTTGCCTGGAAGGACGTCAACAGGCCTGAGGCTGGCTTTGACTACCTCTACCTCACCCCTGAGAAGCACGCACACTTTGTCGATGGCAAGCGCAATGATGTCATGTGCGAAAAGGTCGACGAGGCTGGTGAGACACGCTACAAGATTACCACTATCATTGGTCAGGAAGACGGCCTTGGTGTTGAGTCGCTTCGTGGCTCTGGTCTCATTGCTGGTGAGACTTCGAGGGCTTATGAGGACATCTTCACCATCACTTTGGTGACTTGCCGCTCAGTCGGTATGTATTTTGTGTATTGTTCCTCACTTTCTTTTACTAATTGTTTGCAGGTATTGGTGCTTACCTTGTCCGCCTTGGACAGCGTGCCATCCAGATCGAGGGCCAGCCCATCATCCTCACTGGTGCCCAAGCTATTAACAAGCTGCTCGGTCGCGAGGTCTACACCTCCAACCTTCAGCTTGGTGGCACACAGATCATGTACAGGAACGGTGTCTCTCACATGACTGCCGACGATGACTTCGAGGGTGTCTCCAAGATTGTCAAGTGGATGTCGTACGTACCTGACAAGAAGAACAGCCCTGTTCCCATCTCACCCACGGCTGATGACTGGGACCGCGATGTCACTTACTACCCGCCTGGCAAGGCTGCCTACGACGTCAGGCACCTCATCGCCGGAAAGGAGGACGCAGATGGCTTCCAATCTGGTCTGTTTGACCGTGGCTCATTCGAAGAGACTCTCGGTGGCTGGGCCAAGACTGTCGTTGTTGGTCGCGCTCGCCTCGGTGGCATCCCTGTTGGTGTCATTGGTGTTGAGACTCGCGCGGTCGAGAACGTCACACCTGCTGATCCCGCCAACCCCGATTCTATTGAGCAGGTTGCCTCCGAGGCTGGTGGTGTCTGGTACCCCAACTCGGCTTTCAAGACCGCACAGGCTATCAAGGACTTCAACAATGGCGAGCAACTGCCTCTGATGATTCTTGCCAACTGGCGTGGTTTCTCTGGTGGTCAGCGCGACATGTACAACGAGGTCCTCAAGTACGGTTCCTACATTGTCGACGCCCTTGTCAAGTTTGAGCAGCCCGTCTTTGTTTACATTCCACCCTATGGTGAGCTCCGTGGTGGATCTTGGGTCGTCGTCGACCCTACCATCAACCCTCAATACATGGAGATGTACGCCGACGAGGACTCGCGAGGTGGTGTTCTCGAGCCCGAGGGCATTGTCGGTATCAAGTACCGCCGCGAACGCCAGCTCGAGACCATGGCACGCAACGACCCTACCTACGGCGCTCTCAAGCGCAAGCTGAACGACCCCGCAACACCGCAGGATCAGCTGCAGTCCATCAAGGCCGAGATGACCAAGCGCGAGGAGCTCCTGCTCCCGATCTATGGCCAGATCGCCATCCAGTTCGCTGACCTTCACGACCGCGCAGGCCGCATGCAAGCCAAGGGCGTCATTCGCCAGGCACTGCGCTGGCAAAATGCAAGGAGGTTCTTCTACTGGCGTCTGCGCCGCAGATTGAACGAGGAGTACATTCTCAAGAAGCTCGCCTCGGCAGCGGCGCCGAGCCAGGAGTCACCCAAGGCCGACGCCACTACACGGGCCCGCTCGCTCGAGATGCTCAAGGCGTGGTCGCAGGTCGCGCAGTTCGAAAACGACGACATGAGCGTCGCCACCTGGTACGAGGAGAACAGGAAGGTGGTGCACGAGCGCGTCGAGAAGCTCAAGAGCGACGGCATTGCCCTCGAGATTGCGAATCTCATGCGCAGGGACCGCGACGGCGGCCTCAAGGGCGTCATGACACTGCTGAGCACGCTCCCCACCACAGAAAAGGAGGAGGTCATCAAGATGCTCACCAAGGCATAGACGCCGACGTTGTTGTAAAGGCGTAGACTGCAGGCCGAGGCATAGAGCAACGAGTAAACGACTTGTAAATAGCTTGCACGAAGGAAGGTTGGGAAAGGTGGCGCGTGTTGCATATTGCCGGCGTGAACAGCGGTCTGGTCCAGGATTGTTCCCCTAATTTTTCTTAGGGTTGCGTTTGTTGTACTGTTGTATATAGCGGTGTATTGCGGCCCAGGGCTGCGAAAAGGTGTTGGGAGGCATCAAGTAGACTTGAGGCTGCAATGCATTGCTTTTTAACATGTCGATGTTCTCCTGCGCGTGCTTATAATTCTATTGTGCGGACGGGAAGAGGGAACAACGCTGTGTAGTTTGTATGGGTATGCTCTACTCCTTCAGTCCAAAGATGGACCAAACCACCACACCCAATCTCCAAACTCCTTCCACAGCCCGTTCCAGACCCAAATACCCCGTCTGTCCTGCTCTCGAAGTGCATCTCGTTCTCATCTCACTGAACGAAGCCATCAATCTGGTGTGGACTGAAGTGTAGCTCAATCCACTCCCTCTGCTCCATCCACTGAACCCGCACATACTCTGCTCTCCCATCGAGGTGCCCTTTGCAAACCCTTTCTGAATAGGATTCTAGATATCGTCACATGTCGCCCACTCTTGCTGCCGGTGGCGGCAGGCTTGACGTTGCTTGTGGTGTCTTCCAAGCGTTGTGGCGATGGAACTGCGTGACCCTGAGGAATACGTGAGCACAACAATGGTTTTCAGCAAACATCGTCACGTCGGTGGGTTTGGGTTGTGTGCGCATGGGATGTTGAGAAGCAACCAGTAGCGCGGATTGGACTGCCGCACTGGAGACTAATCTGGTGGAGAGCTTCTTTGATCTGGCTGAGTCAGCTACACGCGGTGCGTTGAGCAGGGATGGTATTCTGGGGTAGAAGTAGCTGTTCTGTGGAACTTCTACAGATGCAAGTCAGGAAGAGGATATTGAAGATGGAGACCAGGCTAAGATTAGTAGGTAGGTCGTTTGGGGTCAGTGGGGGTACAATGTTGATGAGATGCAAGCGGGAGCATGTGTAAGTGGTCATATCGTTTGGGGAGAAGTGAAGACCAAATTCACATGGCGTGAGCCAGGGCATTTTCTGTTGTTGCTTGTACGTGCTGTCGACGTGTTGAACTGTTTGTCTTGGGCCTGTAACACAATCTCCTCCTCAGAGGCGAGTGATTGACAGACCGGTTCGGAGATGCAGCTTCGCTCTTCTACCATGAACGCAATGTCGCTCTGACTTACGACCATAACTACCTCCGACCGGCTGAAGGCGCGGAATCTTGCCCAGCCAATCGCTGTAACAGTGAGAGACCCCTTCTTAGACCGACTAACGGCACTATCGGCCGCCTTGCAAAGCCCCGCAATTGCCGGTCGAACCCATGCCCATTCTCTCTGGACGGGTTGGAAAAAACATGTCGTAAGATCCAGGCCAGACTGTAATTGTTCGGTAAGCATCGTGGGTACCGCACCACGGAAGCAACCGAATGTGCCCATGTTTCACCGAGAGTGTCGCCGTCCGGCGAGACCTTCCGGCAGGGGTGTATGCTTGGAGTAATGGAGAATGCTTGTCTTGGGGACAGGGTCCAGCCAAAGACAAGTCTGGTGCGTCTAGCAACATTCTCTCATTCTCCAATGGAAACACGGAGCGTGGAATCTACCAGTGTTGTTGAGACTTGCACATCGTCGCGCTGTATATACATAGCGAAGCTGAGATGTTGAGTAGGGGACAGCTAAACCAGGCAGCCGGGAGTGCCGAAAGGGTTCAAAACCCCAGGCCATGACTATTTCCGAATTAAGTTTTCTGAGCAGGGTGCGGTGATCGCAAGTTCTGAGAGATCTTCCACTTCAGCTGCCAAGTCGATCCACTTTTGTAAGCGGAGGATCGGTTTAGCAGCCATAAATCGACGTCACACAGGCTCTTGGCCCAGGAGAAGTGGAGCACACGTTTTCAGTGCGATATCTGTGCATGTTTCGAAGCAATGTGTTGGCAGGTCCGAGAATTCTCCATTGCTGGCCACGATAAACACCCGAGCTGCATGCAGCTTTGACCGGGGACGCATCCCAGAATGAAGTGTCTTGCACACGGCTGTTGATACTAGAGCTTGCCGACGCGTGCGTGTATGTTCGCTTGTGAATAACGACGTGAACGTGGGGACGGTTGGCAGTGTTAGTAGCAACGACCTGTACCAATGAAAGGCTCCATTGACATTTGTGTGAGAAGCGAGAAAGGAGCACGAAGCCACAGCAAGTTGCGCTCATTCGCTGCGGAAGATTCAGCCCAATAATCCTGAGCAGGACCCGCATACAACGTTCGTCAGTGCGGCACGGAATGGATCCACAAATATGATGTGAGGCGCGCACGGGTGCTCATCAGATTTTGGAAGTGGATCCATGGGATTTTACCGGTTTTCGATGATAGGACCATGGAAAAGTCGCAGTCGAATCAGCGCATTCTAAAGAGACAAAAGCAACGTGCAACCACACCGGGGTCCATTGCACTAGACAGACACTGATGCAACAGGCCTGACGTTATTTGAAGCGATCCGATCCGGACGCGAAGTGCACGCATCTTTGCAAGCTCCTTGCTGTTGCCACACGAAGGTATGCAAAGAGCTGGAAGAACGTTGCGTGCGTGCTAAAAGGGATGTGACACGAGAAGCGAAAGTCGCCCTAGCGCTACCCCGCAGAGAAGGCAAATAATATGCCTCTATTGCCGGTACGGCAAAGATTGGCTTCTCGGTCAAATTGTCCGATAACCATTGGGAAAATCCACATGTGGAAACGCGTTACCTAAGCCCCGGATTGTCCTGCAGAGAAGCAGATCAACAGCTGTGGAGCAGGTCACGTCATGTGGACATTTACGGTTTTGTGTCAACTCGGACAGAGTGAAAGCTGAAAGCCCTTGTTTTGGTACTAGCGTGTCTGCCGAAGATAGCGCAACAGGCCTCTTCTGGAGGCCTTGAAGCATCTAGACCGACCACCCTTCTCCCATTGGAGCGAGCATAGGTGATATGAGATACTAGCCCGCATGTTACTCCAGCGTTTTGGTTTCGAGTGATCTGAAGAGGTCTCGGTATGGTGAGGTTGTAAGATCACGTCTGGACTGGCGCGGTACATATCGCGTCAAGCTGCAGCCAGGGGTGCTGCGCTGTCCAAACCACAGTGCTCCTCGGAGACCGGTGCCAAGGTGTCTCTCGTTCAGAATGCATTCAGGTGCCTCTTACCAAACAGCTCACACGAGTGGAGACGAAGAAGAGGCACGAGCGACGGACGCGGACCGCGGTGACTTCTGGGAATGACCGGCCGGGCCCAATTGGCAGATGGAAGCAGTTGGCACTAGTAGCCCGCCGCGGAACAGTTTCCAATACATTAGCAAAGGGGAGCAAGGCCTGGTGGCCAATTATTGAAGAATTGTCGCGCAGGGGCTCAAGGAAGGGCATTAGTCAGTACGCGAAATGTGTCATTCGGAAGCGACAGGGTGGCAGCGTGCCCTGATTGATGCTGGTGGTGATCGAAGATCGAAAAAAGCGCTTTGGACAGCAGCGAGAATCCTACGATTTCCCATGGCCGCAAACTATGGGAATCGGCGATCGCAGCAGGTTTTCTGACGTAAAGCGTGTGCTAGCGCGCGCTTGCCCGATCGCAGCACCCTGCTAGCTTGACCTGCCGGTTATAGCGCATTGTATGCGAAAGCTGAGGAATTCGGTCACGATTGTTGGTTTCCCATGTTCTACCCGGTTAGTGAGCTCCCCATCGCCTGATTTCCTTCCTTCTTATACCTTCTCCATGCGCCCAGCTTGATACCCCCATTTCGCATTTTCGGCCTTTTTGTGCATTGACCAATCTTTGTCACTGGCACCTGCCCAACAATCCTCAGTAACCGACTGTTATCAAGAAGCAGCTTCCCCTCGACCCAGCCTCTGCAACTCGTCGCCACCACTCTTCACCTACGGCGCAACAAGCCAGTCCAAGTACTGCATCTATCACCAGCGCACCTAAATTATGATGGAAGTTCAGCAGCCGCAGTCTTTCGACTGGGCGAACGACGCCTACGCCGCGTTCAGTGATGCATCAAAACACCAAAACAAATGGACCGCTTTCAACAGCAGCTCTATGCCCATGGACAACAACACAGCATTCTCAGTACCTCCAGCTCTCTTGACCAACTCAACAGCACGATTCGGTCAGATTACTCCCCCCGACGAGCGTTCGCCGGCCGACGGCAATGTGAGAGAAGGCTCTATACCTGTAGAAGAGCTTATGAACGAGTCCCTCTGGCCCGCCGACGGTCAACAGTATCTGCAATCACCCCCACAGGATACGCAGCATGTCCAGTCGCCGCGCGAGGACGGCCAACCGTCCCCAAAGCGTCGCCGCACCACCAGGAATTCGACGGCCCAGCCGCAGGTCCCTGCTGTGACCCAGCTTGACGACGGTGCCACTGCCGGTCCTCAGCCTCCCAAGCGCAAGCGTGGGCGACCGAAGTCGCAACCTCAGATGGTGGAGGCTTACACTGTTGATGGCTTTCCTTTCCAGGTGTCATCTGCTCGCCAATCACATCTGGAGAAGAACCGAGTCGCTGCGCACAAGTGTCGCCAGCGCAAGAAGGAGTACATCGGTAGCCTCGAGAGTCGTGCGCGAGAGTTTTCTGCGAAGAACAAGGCACTGAAGGAAAACGTTTCTCTTCTCAGAGAGGAGGTGCTCAGCTTGAAGAACGAGGTGCTCCGCCATGCTGGCTGTGGCTTCTGGGCAGTCGACGAATACCTTGCTAGATGTGCAGGAGACTTGCTTGGACGAGAAGCACCCGGACTGGCGCACATTCAATCAGCACAGTACGACGTGTCCCCCACCATGCATCAAATGCGATCGCATCATGACAGCAACGAATCTGTGCCTAGTTTAGGCAGCATGAGCTCCTCTCCAGATGCGGATGACTTCGGGGGTCTCGAGCTTCTCAAGGACTTCGACGATGATCAGAGCCTTCAGCGACAAGGTAATTGATTGTCTCTCATGGCTGCATGCACTTGGTCTTTGGCGTTCTCGCAGGCAACTCTTCATGATACCCCGGCACCGATCGCGTTGTGGTCGATCGTTTGTGTCTTCTCTTCTGCTCCTTTCCTGTTTTCTTTTTCACACGGTGCTGAAGTTCAAGCTGGACTATCCAAAAGCAATTGTAGCAGACGGAGTTTTTTTCCATGGGCTCAACGATAAAGATACGAAATATGAGAGATTACTCTTTGATATTACTATCATCTTCCACGATACAGCATTCGTCTTGACGTCCTCATGTATGCAGATTGGTAAGCGTCCTTTTCTCGAACAGCTTGCCTTCAACGTCCTGTAGTGAGGCCTCAAACTCATCAGCAAACTTAGTCAAATTACCGAGTAGCCTGTAAGATGATTATGATGTAACACGTCAACCCACAAAAATCATCAGATCTGCACGGGTTCGGGAACCGACCTCCTCGCTCACGCCTGAAGTTACGCAAACAGACCCCACACCGACACTCGCAATTGATTCGCTACAGCAGGTCCTGCAGAAAAAACGTCACACCACGGAACTACCTATGTACCTCTGTCTCCATCAAAGTTTGGAACCATTTGAGGGGGCGAACATTCAGCATCTTTGGGAATTATGTACCAGCGCTCCCGACTGGCTCTGCACGCACTTGGGCAAACTCAATCTGCTGCGCAGTCGCTTGCCCTGGTGTGTGTCAATACCGTGTATGGTTCGTGGAGTGGCAACATTGGCGAGAGTCGCTCCCAGCCCTTGCGTGGCCTTAGCGCAGATGCGGAGATGTTGGCCGGGAGTGGCAAATCAGATCCAGCGAGTGACGATACTGCACAGTGCACGCAAACAGCATGCAGGCCACGCAGGGACGTTAGCAAGATCGACCGTTTGTGTACTGTTTAATACGCAGGCAGGGATTGATGATACGGTAGCTAGGTTTCCCTGAATCATAGCGTGGCCTACTTTGCCATCGACCAATCGTAGCGCCGAGCCCGTGGTGACTTTCTGCGCCAATCAGATCCGTGTGTTGGAGCTTGGTGCGGTGGAGAGCGCCAGTGTTCGAGGCAAGTCCGGGTGTTCTTGTGCGACATAAGCTTGCGGCACTTTTTCAATGGCTCCAATGAGTTGCGTGCAGGTCGTCACCGAGGCAGCGTGCTGCTTGGTGGATACCGCCCCGGGTAATTGGAATCATCACGAGCAGCAGGTTTCCATTCATTGTCGACGCCTCGTACCAAGCTTGCACGGAGGCACGACCCAACATCAGGTCGTGCATCAGGTCAGTCATTATGTATGTACATGCAACCAGCCCTGCTAGTCCAACCAATCTGCACGCGGCCCCTCTCGCGCGCGTCCAGCATGGGCCGCAGGCAGTGCCACCAACTGACAGAAGTCTGGCACCCCAGTTTGCACACTGCGATACCAGACAGCTTCCTATTCCGGTAATTCGAGATTCCGGCAATCGGAGACTTGCTAGCTTGAGCAATTGCGATGCACGTTCAGTACGCGTCATTGATGTGCCACTCACACGACGGTGGCGACGCAATAACGCGCTTCAGGCCGCGTGAACACGTGTGCCGAAGTTGCGCTCTCATGAGCTGGGGGAGGTGCTCCTGAGGCTGTGCCGGCGACATGCTTGCAAAGCGACGAGGGAATAGTTTGACTTGAGTGCAGAACGTGTGTCGAGTGGCGATGGAGGCGGTTGTACTCGCAGTGCCGTCTGCGGAACTTGAGCTAGTCTGCTCCGCGGAGGGCATGTACGAAGTAGCCTCTTGAACCTGGGGTTTGTAGAGCATGTCCGTTTGTGTTAAGTGCTACTTTGGTAATTGAGCCTTTCGAGCGTGGATCACAAGTCTTTACCGTTGAGATTGTGTGAGACGCTTCACATCTGTGTTCACAACTGAAACTTTTACCTGATGGCATCGGCACATGCTGAGCTAATTGTGTGCTGATTTAAGTGGTGCCTGAAATCTGTAGCGTTCACTATGGGGCTTAGTACAATCGACCCCATGACCCCTTATTGAAATTGAACAGCCATGGCTATGCTCCGCTGCAGATCCATCTGGGTGCTCGCCAAACGAGATCAGCAGTGGGGATCCTGAAATGAAATCGCTTTCTGTTGGCGAGAGATTTCGGCCTCCAGATTTTCATGTTATCGTGGCTAACTCGTAAGCACGGTACAGTCACTGCAGAATATGATTAGAATCCAACTTCAGTATCCTGAGGTATGGCTAATAGAAAGCACTAAAAATCTACGCAGATAGATGCAGTGACTTGGTTGTAAATATTGTAAAACGTAGTGGTCTATTGCCCCTAAGAACGATCGCTCAAAAGAATTGAGCTTCTTCGTGGTGTTACGATAATCCAAAACTGGAGTCACATTCAGCACTATCAGTATGCATGGAACAGGCCTGCGGAAAAGCAACAAGTAATCAAGTAATCAAAGCCTTATGATTATCAAGTGCAATTACTAATTCGTGAGGTATGCTTAGAGACTTCACAAGTCTAGTTGTAAACAGGCATGGGCGGCGTATAACCAACCAGCTTCTCACCATTGCTGGGGCGGAACTTCTTCTCCTTGTACCACAAGTGTGCATCGACAGCAAGCTCTTCCACCTCGGAGAAGGCAAACTCCTTCTTGGGTAGGAAGTCGTAGATGCCCTGGGCATAGTCGGGCGCGATGTTGTACACCTGAGCGAGGTATTTTTTCTATATGATTGTTAGTGATCATTGTCCATGGTTGGTCTGAACTCCGGGAAGGGCTTACCTGGATGACCGGGTATGTCACAAACTTTAACATGTTGCCAGTGTTCTTGATGGTGTTCTTCCTCTGCTCCTCTGTCATGACGCGCGACCATAGCTCGGTGGCCTGCGCGTAGTCGTTCTTCTTGCCTTCGTGCCAGTAATGACTCTTCCGGCTCATCACATTGTCCGATACCTGGACCGGTGCCTCGGCGGTGTCTGGCCTGAATTTGTGTGCGAAACTGTTGGGCGCATACTGCTTATTACCAGCGTGGTTGGCATCGACGCGCATTGTTCCATCGAAGTTGAGTGTTGCATAAGACTTGGCCATAAAGGGGCAGTTAACAGGAACCTGGTGCAGGTTCACGCCGATACGGTGGTACTGAGCGTCACGGTAGAAGAACATGCGGAACTGCAGAAGCGGATCAGGTGAGTCCTCGATACCGGGTACCATACTTCCTGGCGAGAAGGCAGCTTGCTCGACATCGCGATGATAGTTCTCTGGGTTCTTGTTCAGAACAAGACGACCAAATTCTTGCATGGGGAATTGCGACCTTGGCCAGACCTTTGTGACATCGAAGGGGTCAAAGCCAAGCTTGTCTGGGTCGGCATCTTCAGGCTGCATGACTTGAACCTTTGCAATCCATTCGATCTCTTCGCCCTTCTCAATTGTCTCCCAAAGATCTCGCTTGGAGTAGTCGGGATCCTCACCACACATCTGTGTAGCTTGCTCCTGTGTAAACTGCTTCTGGCCGTGCTTGGCAATAAAGTGATATTTGATGTAGATGAACTTGCCCTCAGCGTTGACCCATTTAAAGGTATGGCAGCCATATCCGTGGTTGAAACGCCAGCCTTTTGGCGTTCCGTGATCACTGAAAAACATGAGTCCGGCATGGTTGCCCTCGGGGGTGCAAGCGAGCAAGTCGAAGATGCCATCGTAGTCGAACAAAAAGTTTTTGGGATTGCGATATTGTGATCTAATGACATCGGGCCCCTGGATAGGGTCTCGGCAGAAGAAAATGGGCTGGATGAGTCAGTCACGTGACCTCACTGGGGATCCCAGAACCTACAAAGTTCAAGCCCACAATATCGTAATTGCCCTCTCCAGTATACAGCTTGATTGCTACGCCGCGCGGATTGCGTGCCATATCAGGAAATTCTCGTCCGGGGGTAACGGTGGAGAATCGCATGAACATAGGAGTCTTCTCACCGACACTTGACAGGAAATCGGCTTTCTGGATACTCATCAGCATTGCTCGTAAAGCTTGACGCATCATAACCGACTGTGAGAGAAGTGACATCCTTTGTGCATTCAAAGTATCCAAATGCACCGGATCCACAGGGGTGCACCATACGCTCGAGCTGCTTGGATCGATTGAAGTGTTGCTGCTTTTGGAACAAGAACACGTCGCTTGCTACTGGAATGCCACCAATGGTTTTACTGTGTGCTCTGTTCCAAAGTCAGTCGATCATTACAACTACTTCATTACATGCGTTACTTACGGATCAGGCCAAGGGATGCCCTCATTGTTGGTGAAGTAAGGACCATCGTCTTCGCGCTTCCCTCCCTGTACAGCACCAGACACCTTGGCAATGATATCCGCAGGACCTTCGTTAGAGCTAGCCATGTGGCTCATACGAGGAGCACGGCCTTCACCTTGAACAGCGCCCTGAATAGCCATGGCTGTAGCTTGGAGTGGGTGTTGTAGAGGATCATTGTGGTTGGTGTTTGCGTTTGTGCTTGAAGGTGCCATGGTTGCCTCGAGACTGTGGGACAAATTGTGGCATGTTCCTATCGACTGGCGCGATCCAGCTTAAGGAGGGCCTGAGAAGTCGACTAAGAAGCATGTCGCGTACAGATTGGGATGCGTGCAGCTCAGCTATTCAAAGTGACATAGTATTGACGCGTGCATTTGAGGAGAAACACCTTCTTCGCGTGGCATGCGTGATACAGCTATGAGCTAGCGTGTGATCAGCCTAAAGGTGAATTGTCAACGTTTCATGCAGCTCACTGCTGGATGTCCATTTCGGGGGATGTGACAATAGACGAGCTTTCGATCCTCGTGCTACCCCAGGTCAACCACTGTCTATTGGTCCGGTACAAACAGCCCGCGGATGCGCGCCGAGGGATGGGATTTTGCTCATGGGCAATTTGTCGATGAATTGTCAAGATGACGTCCGGCCAATTGGCGAACTTGCGCGGACTTCCCTATACTTGAACGTCACAATATGCACGGTGCAAAGTACGACGTACCGACCAATGAGAACACAAGCAATGTCAGCAATTAAAGCTTGAAGAGCGGAATTAACGCATTGTCTGCGATGTATGTCGTTTGGAGAGATGCCTAGGCTGTGCTGAGCCAGCGTCGCGGGTCTTGCAAGACTGTGACGTACCGCTGCCTAAGGATAACAAAACCGAGACTAACGAAGCAAAAAAGAAGGAAAACAGCAACCCTTGTCAAAGAAACTCCTTCAATCAATACTCCATCATGTGCTATACAGCTGTTCGTGCCTTACCTAAAGCTAGAGCTATGTTGTGGCCGCAGACAGCCAGAGCCTCAATCACGAGCAGGGCGTTCGCGACGTCTCGAATCCTGCGTGCACCAGCACTGACCGAAGCTATTACCAGCGATCATCGTAGCTTGGAGAAGTACTACAGAGAAGTTGTCGATTCCAAGGATGTCGAACACCAGGAGCGCTACGGCAATCAGTTCATCTGGGAGCCTGCCCGCCATTCAGTTGCCGAGGAACTGATTGTATATCCTGCGATGGAAAAGTACGCTGGCGAGGAAGGCAAGGACCATGCCGAGAAGGACCGTAAGCAGCATCACAAAGTAAGTCCTGAACAGATGTTGCAGCTGCCCTTCTATTTTTTAATCCGTAGTAGCTCAAGGAGCTTCTTAAGACCTTCCAGAACATGGCGGCACAGGATGTTGAATACGTGCCCCAACTTAAGAAGATCTACAAACATCTTGAGGAGCACATAGCTGAGGAGGAATCCAGCGATCTGCCGACATTGGAGAAGGCATTATCCTCAGACCAGAACCGCGGAAGTTCTGAAAGGTTGGCCAAAACGTTCTCCAGGACGAAGGCGTTTGTTCCGTCACGATCACATCCAGCCGTCGGCGAGAATCCCTACATCGAGGGCCCAAGTGGGTTGCCAGTCGCCATCTTCGACCATATCGCCGATCTCTTCCGCAAGTTTCCCGATGGCAAGATCAGCCCCAACCCATCCACGAAGTAGAGGTGTACACCTTAGATAGTGGGGGCCGGCACACGGAGGGGCCTTTCGAGTAGGTGGACGGAATCGATGGCGAAGTGTTCTAGGTTCGGGGACGGAGCCGTGGTTCGAGGGTCTCACCTATGTTTGTAAGTCAATGTATCGAATTTCACCTACTGCCTGCGGATTGACGACATGATCGAAGGTTTAACACTTTTGCATCTATCGTTGCCATGGGTCAGTCTACCGCACTCGCGCAACACGAAACTAGGACGAAGCCGTGGCTTAGTCATCACCGACCCACCTCAATCCAGAGCTCTCCATGTGCATCGTCCACACTACAAAAAGCAGACACGCAATCTACTTTGATACACAGCGCAGGCAGGCCTGCAACTGTAAATCGCGCGGCCCTGACCGGTACTTACAATGCACTACATTGTCGTACCTGGGTGACGCAAGCCGATCAGCTGCCCTCAGACGACTACCTTGACATTTACCGCAACGCGAGAATCTTCCTGCAACCGTTCACGCACTTGAGCCTTGAGCTGATCTGGAGCCGTGTCTCCCGCTTGCTGCATGGGCTTTCTAATGAGCCTTGCATGACCTATAACTAAGTCCAGGAGCTGCAGTAGGCGTTCCAGTTCAAACTTGCGCAGAAAAGCATGAGTGGCAGAAGCACCAGATCGTCTGTGAGAACTTCTCTGGTTTCTTCGCTCGTGGGTCAAAGATCCGAACACGACATGTGCGGCTGGTCTTGTCACAAGAATCCTAACGTCAATTCAAGCATACCGGCACACCTCTCGATTAGCTCCACGTATCTGTTTTGGCTTTTGCCGGTCGAGACCTCGGAAAAACATGGGAAGTACAATCGACAATGCGCAAGAGTTCAAGTTCTGCAACAGCATTGGTGACGCTGCGCTCAGCTTCCGTATTTACTCAAGTCACAGCCTCTCTCAAACTCCTGTAACATTCGAGGAACAGGAAACCTAGGGTTTGCTGAAACGATGTGCATTCAAGTACTGTATGAGATTGACAACATTGTCGTAGGTCTAAACTCGTGTCCGAGAGACCTCTCCAATTCTCTTGTATGGGCGCGCACAGCCACACTGCTGCATTTCAAGCAAACGACGTACCGTAACTAGACGTAGATGGAAGAGACAATAGTCACGATGACTTGGTTTCCACTTTGACAGACGGTAAGAACCAAACCTCGACTAAGAATGATGACGTCCCCCAAATAGCCCACTGATGAACCAGCTTCATCTTGTCTCTTGCAAAAAGATTTCTCCTTTAGTATCGCATTTAAGCTTCGAAGGTGCCTCGGTTTAGGCTTGTTTGTTATAGCATGTCTTGTGGAAGTACGAGCGGTCTACACCTTCCCATTCGTGGTTAGCCAGGTAATCACGCTATCACCAATTCAGAAGGTGACATGAGAAAGACTCGAAAGGCGTATTCAGGCGAACACCTCCTCGATTCCATCTCGAGGATCTACGCATCGTTTCGCAGAATCTCTGGGATCTCACTACCAGGAAGGTAAGAAAAACGAGCCTAGTTTCGGCGGAAGTTGTTGCGCTCGATTTGCGAAAGATACATACATGGTTGGGAAGACGAGAGCTCATGATCCACTAAGCCCACCAAAGAATGCTGCCCTGTAGGATGGCGCAGCAGCATGCCTGATCCCAAAGTTGGTAAGGTGAAAGCGATTAGAAGAGAGAAGCCCCGAAGGGCCATTCAATCTTGAGAACAAGGAGGACCTCAACAAACTTGGCGACCGCAAACCACCAAAATCTGCTTGTACCATCATCTGGATACTAAGGACCGGTTTTCTGGATATACACAGTCCGAAATTTCTTTTGGTCTGAGTTCCCAGTCCGCGAACCCTAGCTCCGAATTGGCAACGTCTTCGCCGTCTCTTATTCCTTACCAAACAAAACCTACGTTTGATCGAAGGAAGACTTCTCCTTGCAGTTAGATTGGGCTTTGAACGCATCTCGTACAATTTGTGGCGTGCATGCCCGTCCGCTACATTCGTAGAATTGCGCTTACGTCCACTTCTATCGAAATCACCCTTGATTGATCGCCAACTCTGTACGCTTTCTTCAAGCAACATAATGTCCGAGCATCAAGAAAACGTAGAAGTACTTCTAAAATCCATATCAAACCGGCCTTAATGCTCGACGCCTCTGGTACCATTATCGTCACCAACGAGAGCATCTTAGAGTTGCTGCAAAGCTCTCCATAGAACATCACGGCGCGCTCGCATTTGTAGATGGTATCGTTACCGGTCAGAACACATATCTGAAGCTGGGTCAGCTTTGCATCTATCAAGACCCTAAACTTCCAACTGAGCTGAAGTTTGTTGTGCCGGACGTAGGATTAACGCAAAGCAGCAGCAGAGAAAGTGGTTGGTCTATTCTGCCAAGCTCATGCATCCATGGCTAAAATCTATGGCGGCACTAGATCAGAGCTCACAATCTGCCGTGTCCCGGTCAGATTGATGGATGGCAATATCCCTTTACTGTCCACACCTGGAGCAAGGACTATTGCTGTTTGCACGATTCCCTTTGATCTTCAAAAAATTGATAAGAGTACTCGGAGCCCCATGGTAGTGTCGGATCGCCGCTCGAGCGTCGATGAGATGCAAATCTTTATAGTCACACTTCAGCATTCTAAGGCCACGACACAATAATACCTGCGTAAGGCGTAGGCATGAATCATCCAGCAGGTTAAGCTGTAAAGTCGTTGTATTCACACTCAGAAGCATCATCAGTGCAGATTGCCAAGGCGCTAATCCTCGTCGTCGACAACGACCTCATCATCCGAAAAACCAACTCTCTTTTTGTCAAGGAGTTCAGCTACGAAGTTGCCTCAGCCCATGATGGGCGAAAGGTACGTGATTGTCTCAGCATGAACTCTGGATATCAGCGCCTAGGAATGGTATTTACGGACTATATGACATCAGCAGTCGACTGTCACGAAGCAACACACAGATTGCACACTGACACAGATGCATTTGAAGACCAACGACGCCCAATTGTCGCACTAGCGGCGGCTGCAACGTAGAGTGATAGAGATGGGTACTAGGAGGTTGGCATGCACGACCAAACTGGCCGACTCGTCACTACACGAGCGTTCCATGCAGCAGCCGAGAAATAGGTCGCTAAAAGACCCCGAAGGAACTCACACGAGAGTAGATAACAGGAACTGCTCTCGCGGTTCTCTGTCTTTTGACGAGCTCTTGATAGACACGAGAGGGTCGATTCCAAACATGTACGTCCACGATGAGGCTGATACATCGGAGGCACGGCTGAGCCATTTTTCGGTTGTACAGGGCTGAAGGTCCGTCTACATATATTGTACCTCACCACTGCAACGGAAACTAGCGGGTGCTCCAACTTTGCATGATGAGCTAGCGCGAAAGGCAGCCGAACCAAAGAAAAATCTGCGTTGTTGCCCTCCGAGAAATTCAGTATCGCCGAAATAGTACCACCAACCACTAACACCAGCTCTTGCATTATTCGCAAACTTAGCCCGTCTGTCACCATCGCGATACAGATGGAAAGTTGGTGTGCCAAGAGCGCCTCTGGATAGTGCAGTGACGATTCACGCCTTTCCGCGGTTGCTCAGGATGTACGAGATTTGCAAAGCTTGAACGAACGCGTATTAAGAAATCCGCTTGTTGGTCCAGGCTCACGTTCTGGAAATGACGTGCTCTTGTTGGTGAGGAAGAAACTTCTCCGATCCACGGAACTTTACGCGTCGAATTCGAATAAAAAGCCCTTTGTGTTACTGTGGTACTGGTCTCAAGCAGCTACACTCCCCAGAGCCTCCACTTCCCCACGTTTACCGTCACCTTCCGCGGGAACAAGATGTCGAAGGTCAACCAAGACATCGAACATGCGGCCCGTTCCGACGAAGATGCGTCCGACAACAAGCCAATCCTCGAGCCCGTTCTGAATGTTGGTGGTCACGGTGCAACCCAGCGCCGATTGCAAGACTACCATGTTACTATGATTGGTTTCTGTTCTGGAATCGGTACAGGACTTTTCATTGGAACAGGCTCTGCCTACGCAAATGCCGGACCGGCAGGCCTCTTGCTTGCGTACATAGTTGTCGGCAGTGTCCTGTGGTGCGTCATGCAGAGCGTTGCTGAGCTGGCTACTGTGGTGAGTACAACTCCAAGATCATTTGCCGGCGTCTCTCATACGTGATCAGATCCCTACAGCTGGCTCATTCCCCCATTTCGCGACTCGCTTCATTGACCCGGCTGTTGGTTTCTCTCTGGCTATCAGTTACGGATATTGTTACACCATTTCCATCGCAGCAGAGGCTTCAGCGTCAGCCATCCTTGTCGGATACTGGACTGATTTGACCCCTGCCGTTGTCATTACCATTTCTCTCGTCTTGATCTTGGCGATCAATCTGATGAGCGTGCGTTGGTTCGGTGAGTCTGAGGTGATAGCTGGCTCCATCAAGGTTGCTTGTTTTCTCGGCCTTATCCTCGTCTCCGTTGTCATCACATCTGGCGGTGGGCCAAACAAAGAAACGATTGGATTCCGCTATTGGAACTCTCCTGGCGCATGGGTTGACTACAATGGAATAACTGGGTCTACAGGCCACTTCTTAGGCTTCCTGGCTGCGTTCGTCAACGCTTCGTTTTCCTTCATCGGCGTTGAGGTTGTGGTCATTACGGCGGCCGAAAGCATGAACCCACACAAGGCCATTCCTAGGTCTGCTACGAACGTCACATACCGCATCGCAATCTTCTACATTCTGGGTGCCTTGCTCATCGGGTTGATTGTTGATCCCACAAACTCCAACCTGGTCTCAGGCACTGGTAACGCCAATTCATCCCCTTGGGTTATCGCCATTAAGGAAGCCGGAATTGGTGCCCTGCCTTCAATTGTTAATGCCTGTATCCTCATCTCTGCCTGGTCCGCTGGAAACTCGTATTGCTGGGTTGGATCTCGCATGATTGTAGCCATGACCACAGACCGACAGTTGCCGCAATTCTTTGGTCGTACCTGGAAGAACGGCGTTCCCTACGTTGCAGTCATCACTTCCTGGCTTTTCGGTCCTCTTGCTTATCTGAGTCTTGGCACCGGCGGCGCGTCGCAGGCTTTCAGCTGGTTGATGAGTCTGAGCACTGTAGCTGGTTTGATCGCATGGGCAACTTTGTGCCTCTGTTACATCCGCTTCCATGCTGCAATGAAAGCCCAGAGGGTCAGCCGAGAGACCTTGCCATGGAAGAGTCCTTTCCAGCCTTTCACCGCATGGTATGGCTTCGTGGGCGCAACAATAATCGTTTTCGTCCAGGGCTTTCCTGTGTTCCTGTCAGGGAACTGGAGTGCAGCTGATTTCATCGCTTCTTATGTCGGCATTCCCATCTTCGTTGTGCCGATCATCATCTGGAAGGTGGTAAAGAGAACAAAAGTAAGTCCATCGAAGTATTGAAGAAAACTGTCACACTAACAAGTCGTAGTTTGCCCGCGCAAAGACTATCGATCTGTATTCTGGACGCCTGCACTGAAATGGTTTATCGAAACGCAAAGACACCAACCCATGAGCGAAGAACAGCTCTGAACTTTCAGCAGTCAGTATCAAGATACTGTGGCGCCAAGGCAAAGCTTGGAAGCTTAGGAAAAGCTTGGGTCGAGCATCTGCTTCGTAGCTCGCCCTAGGTTGCGACCATTCAGCTCTCTTGGAGCTTGACCTCGAGCCGTGTAATCCATTTCTCGTGGGCGTGGTCACTGTGATTGGCTATTACAGTGTAAATTCCACAGGACGTCGGCATGGTCATCAAGAGCTACCAGGATGCCCTTCTTAGCGCATTCCTTGCCGGCGTCGGGCTCGTGGCAGTCAGCATGATCGGCGCGGCGTTGGTAGAATGGCGAAGCACGAGAAAAAGTCGCGAAGGTGCAGCAGTAGCTCACATTGCCTCAGAGAAAGTGTAATGCGCGTGTAACAGTGTAATTCATCGACTTGCGCTCCAGAGTACAAGATACAGTAGCGATCGTGGATGATTTGTACAGTTGCTGAGATAGATGAAGATCAGTATTGGAGTGGAAGATAAAGCAACAAATATAAGGAAATCCTAGACATATCTACGTGCGTGCGTGGATAAATAGTCCAAAGATCAGTTGCCAAGGTGGTCCGCGAATTCCTTCTCATAAGACATCCCCAACAAGGACATGATGGTTTCCAGACTTACTCTAGACGCGGCCTTTTTGCTCTCGGTCGCAAGATATTCTTCCAGTCCTTTTCAACACTCATGTCATCAGTGTTCATGTCATCAGTGTCCATGCAATCAGTGTCCATGTCATCAGCCTCCTTAGTGCGGCGTTTGCGTTTGTTGTGCTGCGCCATGTGGTATAGCAACAATAGCAAAAGAGCAATGCACTGTTTGACGTCTATAAATTCGCCAAAGAAAACAGGTTCATACTTGAGCCATTTTCCGATCTCCGCATGGACAACCTCAGCACTAACAGCCTCAGCAAGCGCTTTGTACAGGTCGATTGGGAGCCTGTATTCCGGCGAGAGCAACCAGCTACGAGGTCGGAGGGAGAGCGCAGCCAAGATGACCGGCAAAGCCAGTGTTCCGAACAATGAACCGATCCTGTTTACAACTTCCACATCGTCCGTCGTGACAGCCATGATAGGGGAAGCAAACACCCGGTCGCGGAAATCGGCCCCGAAACACTCGGGAGTGAGGTGATTTGGAGATGGAGGCACCCAGGACTCCAGCTCGGGGAGCAATCGGTACATTCCGGCATCGAGAACGGCACTGAATCTGATGGCCTTGTAGCCCGCACCACAAATACGCCCATAGGCTTGATACTCAAGACTGCCAACTCCGACTAGGTCCTCGTCGTTGAATACATGCACATTTTTTAGCAGATATGTATCGATGACTGTTAACCACACCTCATGCTTCTGCGCGAGGTAGGTCGCGTAGCAGAGCACACTGAAGAGACTTGCCGCCCACGAGGTGCATAGTGTGAGAGGGTATTTACCGCCGCACATATGGGTAAGGACCAATACCCGGAGTTCGCCCTCTGATTTGTTGTAGAAGTCCAGCTTACTACCGTTCATCATCCCGTGAGGCACGATCTCTCGTTCATTGTTGATGGCGAGATGTTGACCACCTCCGCTCGCCGTGGTGAACGCGCGGAAGAGGTAGCAAGGGACGCGTGTCTTGCGGATCGCTTGCCGGACCTGTTAGTTTACTGTTCGTCTTTGTAATCATGGAAAACTCACTTTCGAAGTGTCTGATGCGCTCTGGCGACATCGGACCAAAGTCGTTGCGAAGCCTTGTGAAAGTCATGTTGTTTAAAGTCTGAATTGAACCCGGCCAGGAACTTTATGTGTCCCATGGACAGTATCGTTCATACTCGACAGAGTTGTAGCGAGACATTTGGGATGGAACATGGAAGCAAGACACATCTTTGACGGTGCGCTGATGTCTCTCAGTCTCTAGACGCCCGATACAAGGCAGCCAGTATGACTGAAAATACCATCTGGACAGTAAAAGAGTATCTTGCAGACTGCACTCGAGCGTTGTGGAAAACGGGCCCCGTTTCGTGATGCCTATGCTATTGATCTAAAGTTCGCATCTGCTCGCAACTGCTCGCGACAGCGGAGGCAGCACTATACGGATCGTCTACCAAAGCAGAATCACTGAAAGGCCAATGTATTTGGAGCAGGATATGGGCTAAATTGCTGGCAAGAAACCCTCTGAACACATTTCATCTCAACGTCGTCGAACATTTGTTATGCTCCGTGGCAAACTGTTTCACGGTATGGAAGCCATGACGATGGAAATGACAATCAGAGGAGTAAACAGCTGCACCTCACGCAACAGCACTGTCACAAGCTCAAGCACCTGCTCTGACAACAGCCAATATCTAAGCAACCTCAACCACGGAAAACTTCCGGCGACAAACTTCACTTGCAAGTAGAACCAGCACAGACACTAAGACAGCAAGCGACCTAGAACATATCAAGACATTTGCATGAGATTAAAGTTTACGAAACATCTACAGTCATTCTGGCACCTTTCTCCTCCAAACAAATGAACGGTCAACACAAAGAAATGCCTCCACAAGACTGCCTCGCAACCGAGCCGATCAGCATGCAAGCTTAGTTGTTGCGCTTCGCAACGGCCGCCTGGCGGCGCTGGACAGCACCCGCGCGCTTGGCGTAGCCGTAGCCGCTGCTGGACTCGTAGCTGTTGTCCTTGGGCGCCTCGGGGTACGCGCTGGACGCCTCGGGGTAGGCTTCCGCGGTCTTGGAAGGCTCGGGAGTGTAGCTGGGCTTGCTGTTGTCGTCGTAGCTGGAGGGGGAGGCGGTGGGGTAGGCATCATACGAAGAGGCGGTGGAAGAAGCTACAGGGACCTCGGGGTAAGCGGGAGCGCTGGACGAGGCTACAGGGACTTCAGGGTAGGCGGAGCTCTTGTAGCCATCGACGGGGACGGTGGAGCTGGGGCAGGGGGTGCTGGTTGTGCCCTCGTAGTTGGGAACAGTTGTTGTGGCGGGGTAAGAGGGAACGGAGGAGGTCTTGTCGCCAGTAGGGGGGTAGGAGTTGTCGTAGACGGGGGTCGAAGATGGGTACTCCTCAGACGTGGTCTTTGAGACAACGGGAGTGGACAGGCTGCTGGAGCAGGGCGTGGAAGAGCTCTTCGCAGTGTCGTAGACGGGAGTGGAGGAGCTGGCAGGAGTCTCGCCGTAGTAAGGCGCGCTGGAGGTCTTGGTCTCGACGGAAGGCTTGGACGAAGAGCTGACTTGAGTCTCCGGGTAGTAAGGAGCGCTCGATGTCTTGGTCTCAACAGCAGGGGTGCTGCTGCTGCAAGGTGTGGAGGAGCTCTTTACAGTATCATAGACGGGAGTCGACTCTGGGTAGTAAGGAACGCTCGATGTCTTTGTCTCGACAGAAGGCTTGGACGAAGAGCTGACTTGAGTCTCCGGGTAGTAAGGAGCGCTCGATGTCTTGGTCTCAACAGCAGGGGTGCTGCTGCTGCAAGGTGTGCTCGAGCTCGCGTGCTCCTCGTACACAGGAGTGGAAGCGCCGTAGTAAGGAGTACTGGAGGTAGCAGGGTACTTGTCGTCAGGCTTGCTGCTAGACTGGGAAGCATGGGGAGATGAAGCCGGGTAGTTGGGCTTGTACTCGGTCTTGGTCTCGACAGACGGCTTGGAGGACGGGCTGCCGCCGTGGGGGTACTCGCTGCCGTGAGGGTACTCGCTGCCGTGGGGTTGCTCGCTGCCGTGGGGGTACTCGCTGCCGTGAGGGTACTCGCTGCCGTGGGGTTGCTCGCTGCCGTGAGGGTACTCGCTGCCGTGGGGCTGCTCGCCGCCGTGAGGGTACTCGCTGCCGTGAGGGTACTCGCTGCCGTGGGGTTGCTCGCTGCCGTGGGGGTACTCGCTGCCGTGGGGCTGCTCGCCGCCGTGAGGGTACTCGCTGCCATGGACGGGAGTCTTCTCGGGCGTTGCAGGGTAGGTCTTGGTCTGCTTGTAGTCGCAGGACGCGGTCTGACCGGCCTTGGTGATAGTCACGGTCTGGGCATCCTTGTGGTAGACGCCGGGCTGGTAGACGGAGATTGTGGGGTAAACAACGTCCTGGTCGTGCTCGTAGACGGTGGTTGTGGGCTTGGCGACCTCGTACTTGCCCGTGGTGGAGACGGTCACTGTGACGGTCTTGACAACGGTGGAAGTGACATCGTTGCCGTTGTTGTCCTTGCCGGTCTCGTAGGCGCCGTAAGCGCAAGTCTTGACACCGGTCTCCTTGAAGTCGGTGGTGACGCCGCCGTAGGTGATAGGAACACCAGCCTTAGCGGTAGTCGTGGCCTCAGAAGGCTTGGTCATGGTGTAACTGACTGTAACATCCTTTGCAGGCTCGGTGTAGACACCGGGCTTCTCGTACGTCTTGACATCGGGAGTAGGTGCCTTGTAGATGGCAGTCTTCTCGTACTCAGACCACTTTCCGTCCTTGTACTCCTTGACCTTGTAGGGCTGCTCGTCGTCGCAAGACTTGCAGAGACCGGAGCCGCCGTAGCCGGGAAGGCCGTGAGCGCCAAGGTCCTTGTACTTGATCTCGTGGACCTTCTCGTACATCTCGTACCAGGGCTTGGTGCTGTTCTTGTGCTCAGAGCCATAGCTTCCAGTGGGGTAAGCGTGACCGGCAGGGACAGAGGCGGTGGGGTAGTGAGTGATGGTCGACTTGGTGTGGAAGCAGGTGACGGGCTTCTCAACATCGGTAACAGTGACCTTCTTGGAGTTGTAGTCGGTGATCACAGTGGAGACATACTTGTCCTCCTTCCAGTGATCGCAGGACTTTCCATCAGAGCCAGCGGCACCACAGGTGGGGTAGGCCTGGTACTGGGAGGTGACGGTCACGGGCTGCTTGCCGTATCCCGGAGTGATGGTGGTGTAGCCAATCTTGGAGCTGGAGGTCTTGCTGGGAGCCGGCGCGGACGAGGTCTTGTAGTCGTCTCCGTAGCCGCCATAAGCGGGAACGGAAGAGGAGTACTTCACAGCGGGGGTGCTGGAGCTGGAGCTGGCGTGCTCTTCGCCATAGCCGTTGTAGCCATAGGCGTCGTACGCCGCCGCAACACCGGCGAAGATGAGAGCGTAACGCATGATGATTAGATATTAGATTAACGAGTGACTTAGGTAAGATAAAAAAAAAGAGTGTGGTCGACGCTCGGAATGAGTGCCAAAGAGTGATTGGTCCAAGAATGACTGTGGATGGAGAAGAGAATATTGCAAGAGCTGCAGCCTCATATATGATCTGAGGTGCAAGCTTGGACACAGGTGAATGGTGCTACCCCTGATTTCTGACTGTATCTACCCGCTCGCTGGGATCGAGACTTCTGAACCGGTACTTACTGCGCCGGTAGGCTAAAGGATCCACAATCAGGGAAAGGTTTAATAAGAAGAGCCGTATTTAGCAACCATGCCCCACGTTCGCGGCTGTGGATGTTAACATGGGATTTGCATTGTCTCTGTGTCATCGTAATGCTCGCTGTGGCCTGACGTTCAATGCCAGCTTTCCAGTCTGCTCGCCGTCAGCTCCAATGGCGAAGTTCGCCTCAAGAAGGAAACACGATCATTTACAGCCCAGACGCCGCACCATGACCGCGAAGCGACCAGATCCATTCAGGTACCCGCCGTGGCACGTTGGTATGTTGGACTTAGCGTGGCGTAGTAAGCGGGACGTGGCGTTCTGGGGACGCGCAAAGGCGATGTCGGGCGTCCAAGTTCCGAGAACACCGACGCGGCTATGTTCCGGCGCTGCCACATTCGTCGAGCCAGCCCTCATGCAGAAGTTCCGGCTCCAGGGCGGGCAGAATCGATAGCCTCTAGAATACGACAGTCATCAAACGCAAGCCACGCTGTCGTGTTGTTCTACGCGCATGCGGTTGCCTGTGCCATTACTACTGGTGACTGGTTGATGCCTGATTTACTTCAGCTCTGATGCATCTTTCCAAGAGACTGGTCTTGGCTTGCTTGGAATTCATGTCACTCTTGTTGTTGGACTTGCAATCTCTGATTGGATGCTGTGAGAGCAGTCTCCAACGCTGCCTCCATAAAATCGACAGACCTGGTGCAGCCGAACGACAAATCCGTCTTTCAATGTGCAAAAGCATGGAGAACGAGCGCTAGGTGCCGTGTGCTCCATATTGAATACGAAAGGGGAAACGCGACCCCTGTGACGCTCGGTTCAGCCCTGCTTTAGGGGTGCTGTAGCGCGTGCACCGGCTTGGCGTGAAAGCTTGACCTGTGCGTCGGGGCTGAGGCGAACTACAGCTTGCACATCACTGCGGCTACTCATCCTTGCATGGCAAGCATAAATCCGATTATATGGGTCTTACTCTCCATTTGGCCAGTCATGAGGTGGCTATCTTGGGAGGTCGACTGTCGGCAACCTACAACTCGCTCAGAGGCGTCCTTCAAGAAGCAACGTGGATCCTCAACTCTGACCTACTCCTGGCGCCTAGAATGCTATGCTCACCGGTGTGTATGTTGCATCTTCAGCCTTGTGCAGCTTCGCCTTTTTGCAGAACTGAGCAGCGTTGCTAACTGATTCGTGATTTTATGAATCTCGTATCATCGGACTGTCGTATTCGGCCCCTGAAGCGTAAGCCAGAGTGAGGCACAAGAACCCGCTTGACGCGTTCCTCCAACGTTGATCTCTACCTATTGGCGGTCTGGACCTGAATATGGGTAGGGCAGATCGAAATATGGCTTCTCTCTGCAAGACCCACCATTTGTAACAAGCCTCGGGACAGTCCCTCTGCAGCGCCCTTTGCGGCCTCAAGCGGTCTATGGTGCGCTTCGTTGTCCCGTGCGTGAAATGGTATATCAAGTTACACGGTCGTATAACCCGAGTGTCGCGCGCCACTCCGACAAGCCGCGCTGTCGCGGCTCCTCGACCGATTGACACGGCACGCAGCTTGGGAAAAATGTGTTCCTGCTGGATTCCTCTGAGGTGGACTGATCTGATCACATTGTAGAAAAGTTATTAGCCCAGCCCAACGGTCCGAACCCTTCAAAGCCAGTAAGCTGCGCATATTCTCCGTTATTCGACTCCCATTCGAAGAAGTTCTGCAGGTCGTCCAGGTCGAAAACAGGTTGCTCGACGTCGCCAGCCGATACACCGCTGGGCAATACGGGACCAAGCTGCCCTGGCTGGGTCGCAATATCCGCAAGTGTCGCAAGGCTCGATGTCATTGGATCGTTCGTCGGCGTGGGATAGGCGTATTCACTTGCTGTCGATGGAGACTGGCCGACGCCGTTAGGCACAGGTGGTAGAAGGGCGATCTGAGCATTTCGCTGGGCTGATTGGATATCGTTCAGATTGGGGTCAGAGGCTTCGATAGCCTGTTGAACCTCGGTGCGGACTTCTGACGGTTCCTGTGGCGCGATGTATGTGCTAGATTGGCCCTTGGCAAGACCAGAGCGAACAGTCTCCAGCCATCGCTCTGTGGTTATGTACAAAGGTTCCGCCAAAGGGTACATCAAGGACATTTCTCTCAATGCCTTGTTGTTCTGTTGGACAAGTTCAACTGTTCGGGAAATGACTGTCCTGGAGTCTGGCTTCGAATGGTCCAGGATTCGAGCTATGTGGTACAGCATGATGCGATTGCTGTTGTACACAAACGATGGTAGGATGGGATCGGCGAAATGCTTGATGCCGTGCTGCAGAACTGTAGCGACAAGAACGGACATGAGTTGAGCATGCTCGAAACATATCATCTGTAATCGCGACATAAAGGCGTGCTGTTCCGGCGGGAAATCATACGGCTGTTGATTCCGGTAGAGGTCCGGCAGAGAAATGCGATGTATGTCGCATAGAACGTGATGGTACATGCAGTGGTTGAGAAACAAAGCGCCCAGCTGGTGTGACTCGCGCCGAATGTAGATGTTGTCGGCGGAAAAGTCCAACCATGATGGCAGGCTTGCTCTCCAAGACTGGACTTCTTCAATTAGTTGCGAGAACTCTGAGCCGGGTTCCCATGGAGGTTGCTCCTCGTTCATGTGTTTCGAGAATCTTTGTAATCAGCTTCGAACCGAGACAGGATACATAAGCCGACTCACCTCAAAACTCTTCGCCATATGCTTACGATGCGGACGTAGTATGCCGCCATACCAAGATTATCCCGAGGCTTCTCAGGCAGATCCGATTTCGGGATGAAGTCTAGCGTCTGCCCTTCTTCCAATCTTTCAGTTACGACGGGTATCTGTAATAAGAACTGTCGCTCATTGCAGGGAAGTTGTATCTTGATATCCTTCTCGTTCAATATTGTCAAATGATCAACTCCACTCCCTGCCCACACGTCCAGCATGTAGCAGGCCCACATCAGCCTCCTTTGGCATTCCCTTACGGAAGCTTCATTTGGACCTTCCTTCTTACACAAAACATCTGTAGAGGTCTCATTGTTCAGTTGCAGCGCATGTGCCATACGTATTACCAGGCCGGTGAGCAGGAATGACCCGGCATAGTTGCCCGTCCTAGCTTCTTGGTCGTGAAGAAGGATCAGGACCTTCAGCTTTGTGGTGGAAATCGTACTGTAGTCGGCGAAGAACATCTCTTCTGCGATCTTGGCCCACTGCGTACCAGCGTTTTGTATCAATTCTTTCGGCAGTGGAGCAAAAGATTCACTGTACTCTAATGCGTAAAACCTTGCACCAAGAGCACACATGATGTGCAGCAAGGCTTGGCCTGACGTATCGGTAAGCTGGCCTTCGTCAAGCATCCGCATGAAAGTTGGCTTGTGTTCAAAAGCGAACACTCGGATTGGCTGAACATTGTTGAAGTAGGCTTCGAGGAGAGTGTGCAATCGTGCTCTTGGGGGCAATTGTTGCGCAAACAGCCTATACGTACAACGTTAGCCATTGACACTGATATGGCGGAACGACTCACCAGGTCAGTCCAGGTGGACAGTTAACATTCGCCAAATCCGTCGGCGCCGAGGAGAAAGCATTCCTCGGTATCTGTTGAGTCTGCGTTGACAGACTATTCTCTGGACTTGGTACGGCGCTCGCGGTAGTAGAAGCAATGCTCTGCACCCAAGCCGGTTCATTGGTCTCTGCATCATAGACGCAACTCGTCAACCGCTGTGCGCATCGAGCACAAGTCGGCCTTTCACCCGAGCACTTGACTTTCGAATCCCGGCAGGACACGCACGAGCGAAAGGTACGTTTGCGCTTGATACCGAGAGGTTCCAACGCGGCGCTTGATCGCTTGACCCCTGCGCTGAGTGCACCGTTTTGCACACAATTCAGCTGTAGTCTTTCGCAGTTGAGGCATCCATCCGGTCGCTCGTCGCACTTGACCTAGTCAACGTCAGTGCCTAAATCTTTCCCAGCACTATTGAATGAATGCAGCAAGCCAACAAAGTTCGCTGAAGGCCGTTTTACTATCCCCTCAATAACCCAAAGTTGCAAAACAACGTTGATGAAGTCGTAACCAAACCCACCTTTCTAGCCCGACAAGTCGCACACGCTGATGCTAGTTAGCCGACACATCCACTGCACCCAAAAAAGTCGCGCCGTGGTAGTACCATTCACAGGACGCCTCCGCTGCTTTTTAGCACCCGTATCTGGTAATGCAGGAATATCCGCCATTGGTTATGGGTAGCGTTCGGCTCGTCGCTGTGTAGACTCGTCGCTATGGAAGAGCTGAATCTGAGCACTGCAGCACATTGGAAGGGTCATCGGCGAGTACTCGGGCAGTCGCGTCTGGACGGGTTTTGGTGGGGGCGCGAAAACAGCGGATGACGTGATTCGACGCAATTAGACACGTGATCTGCGCTATCGCGCTGATACTCCGGGACGTCGCTCGTGGGGAAATGATGCGGTTGGTTGGTGTAGAATATATTGCACATGCTATTGCATACGTTGAAGTGTGTCCCGACATTCTCGCAGTGAGTGAGACGCCACAAACGTATAAGTCGTTTATGGCTGGTATCAGGTAATAATTTTTTTTGGAAGACATTACTGTCCTCATTTAGATGAAACATCTAATGTGGGTGTAAACACTTTTACTAGATTTGCGTGACTACGCTTCCGTCCGCGCCAAAACGCCTCTTACTATGCTAAGTCCTGTACAAACTCCTAATAAGGTACATACATCAATCATGCCAACCCGCTTGAGTCGTGGTATCTTAAGCATCCTCCATTTCGACGTCCTCCTCCGCCTTCTCTTCGATGCCAGGCAACACACCGCCCTTGAGCGGGTCGATGATCTGCACGGGTGCGAATACATCAAATGCACCTGTACCAATGCCGCCCAGCTTTCCAACAACAATGCGCGCTGAGGGGTTCTTCAGGTCGTCCCAGTCGCGCTCCAGTACGGCGTCCTTGAGGAACCCGACTGTGGTCTCGAAAGACATTTTCATAAACGGACTGACATTGCCCTTCAGACCGTTGCGGTTGAAGGGAGTGAAACCGCCTCCCTTAGTCATCGTGTCGGCAATGAGGTTCAGGTGGCGCTGGTCGACGGAAATACCGTGACCGCTGAAGACAGCGTGCATTTCGCGTACAATTGTCGCTCTGCAGGCCTCCACACCGTAGAGCTGCAGCATGGCCACAATGTCGTTCGTGAAGACACGATTCACGTCGATTATGTCATGAAACTCGCGGATGGCGAGGAGGTTGGATCCCTCTGTTACGACGACAGGGACGTCGATCTTCTTGCCGGTTGCGTCCTTGCCTTCTTCCTTAGACACCATTGCGGACGTGATGCCAGGAATGACGTGGATGGTGGCGAATTCCGCAGCAGTCTCAACGTGGTGCAGGACGAGCAGCTTAGGTGCTGCAAGAGGGAACTCAAAGGTGATCTCACAGTATCCACCCTTTTTGTCATCGAACTTAAAGTCGTAAATATCGGCGTTCTTGTTGATGATGCGATCTTTGCGGATGTCAGAGGCTTCGTCTGTGGGCACAAGAAGCTCTTCGTCGTCTGTCGAGTCCTCGTCTGGATCCGGGCTTGTCGCGCGCGAAGGCTTGGGGCTGCCTCCATAAGCTTCGTCTTCGTCGCTGTTGGCTTCGTCACGATCCAGTGCGTCATTGAAAGCCTGCTCCTCCTCTTCCGGCTCTTCGTATCCGACACTGTCCTCGCGGCGACCACGCTGTTTGGCGTGTGTGGTGTCACCGTCGCCTTCGCCATCATCGCTATCATCGTCTTCAGGTCCGCCCTCACGACCAGCGCGCTCGTCATCGGCCACGACCTCGTCGATCGCGCGGGTCGATTGTCCAACTTGCGGTACTGAAGCATTTGCGGTTGACAGAGACTTATTTTCGCCCTTCTTCTTCAAGTCTGCGCGCATGATCTTCTGAAGGCGGGGGCAGAACTTCTGCTCGATTGATTCGACGACATCGCGGACCTTGATGGCGTACTCTTTTGTGTACTCCTCGGCTGGGTACAGATCAAGGCGAACCTTGTATGTCCTTGCCTGACTGAACTGCGTACCGGCACCAGATGATTCGGTGACAGTGACCTTGTCGAGAACAGCTGAGAGCGGCAGCCTCGTGATGCTCTTTGCAAACTTCTCTTGGTGTTCCTTGGGAAGCTCGGCGTGGGGAAACATGGTCATACCCGGAGTGGAGATCTTCGCAGAGGCGGTCATGACGATTTCGCGGAGACGAGGAATACCGAGGGTGACGTTCTTGGCAGAGTGACCAGCCAAATGGAAAGTGTTAAGCGTCATTTGTGTCGAGGGCTCACCAATAGATTGACCAGCAACAACACCTACGGCCTCTCCCGGCTCGACAAGTGAGCGAAGGTACTTGAGATCGAGCATCTGTTCGAAACTCTTCTTGAGAATTTCGCCCTCGGGGTCCTTCTTCTTGTTCTTGAGCAGCTTGTCTTTGTTGTTATCGACATACTGTGCAATGTTAGCTTTGAAAGAACCAGGGCTGTCAGACTACTCACCTCCTTCTTCGCCTGGTAGAACTTCTCAGAAGTACTACCGCTGTGACGGCCAGGAGCGTAGATAGCAGTAGCTGGATCCATGGCAGCTACATTCTTCTTCGCCTTCTTGGCAGCCTTCTTGTTGTAGTCAGACGCTTCCTGGCTGTGTACCTTACCGAAAGCCTCTTGTGTGTTGAGGGACTGTGCAAGGGAGAGGAAGTTCTGTGCCTGAAATTTGAAGTCGTTGAGGTACTTCTGCTTGGTGATGTCGAGTCCATCTTCACCGTACAGGAACTGGACCATGCTGCCATCTGAATCGCGTACGGAGGTATCATACTCGACCTTCAGGCCCTCCATACCCTTGATGATACAACGCTGCAGATAACCGGAACGCGATGTCTTGACAGCTGTGTCGATGAGACCCTCACGACCAGCCATCATGTGGAAATAGTATTCCTGCGGGCGGACACCAGTCAAGAAACGGTTGACAATGTACCCACCAGCACGTACGCTCGTCTCGTACGGCTTGAAGCATGGCAGTGTTTTACCACTGACCATGACAGGTACACGGCGACCTTCCAAGACCTGCTGGCCCAGATTACACGAAATTTGGTTGGCGTTGACCAAACTACCCTTTGCGCCAGACCCTGTCATAGCCTGCATCTGGTTCTTAGGGAACAGCTTGATGAGCTTGTGTGGCAGACAGGCCTGGGTGACTGCAGATGAGACACTCGCAGTAGCACTGTTGGACAACAAATCCAGACCGTGCTGCTTGCCATCATCTCGTAGTACTCGCTCAAGACGTGTTTGTAGCTCGGTGTTGGTGGACTTGATTTTTGACGAGTCCAAGCTGACGTATTTGGAAGCAACTTCGAATCCAATATTCTCGGCTGCCTTCAGCTTCTCCAGACGTGCCTGATCTCCCTCGGCGGTCAGAATCAGATCCTCAACACCACAAGAGAAGGCACGCATGTGCAGCAGCTTCGTAAGCATACGACCGATGATACTGAGGGCACGACCAGCGATGGTCTCTCCGTAAGCCTCGTAGATACCGTTGATGAGACCACCAGCGGCAGGACCGATCTGACTCTTATCAATGATACCACACAGCAGCTGGCCATCCTTGACAATAACCTGCTGCTCCTCGCTGTTCTCGCCCCAGAGGCTGCGGTTTGTCGAAGACTTGGACTCGAGGGTCAGATCCTGGTACTCGGCGGGCTTGATGTTCTTGAGAACAGAGGTGAAAATCTGCTTGCCAGTCCACAAAGGCACCGGCTTGTAGATTGCAGGCTCCACAGTTTCAAGCCGGCCAGAGGTTGTGTGGCCATCCTCAGGCCGAAGAGCTGCGTACATCAGCTGCTGGTACTCCTCGCGCGTGAAGAAGGTGTCCTTGTTTGACAACCAAACACCCATGGAAATGTGATCCTGAATGAGACCACGCAGCGGCTTTCCTGCTGTTGCTGAGAGGTACTGGTGATCGGTGTCTGCGATAGTCATAGCTTCGGCGCGTGCCAGTTCGTTCTGCGGGAAATGCATGTTCATCTCGTCACCATCGAAGTCGGCGTTGTAGGTGTTACAATTGGCGTAGTGCATACGGATGGTCTTCTCGCCGGGCAAGACGCGCGCTCGATGAGCCATCATGGACGGCTTGTGGAGAGTAGGCTGACGATTCATGATGACAACGTCGCCGTTGTTCAGATGGCGATGCACCTTCTTGTTCTTGGAGCCGTTTGAGAATGTGCTTGAAGGCGCAAGCAGCTGGTTCGCCAGCGCCAAACGCTCCTCGTAGTTCTTCTTCTTCAGGGTCACGACCTGACCAAATTCGTTCTCGATAGCCACAGCGCCGGGCCATTTGTCGGGACCGTTCAACACTGCCTCCTTCATGTCGTAGAAGTTGTGGTTTGTTACTGGCTCAGGGAAGGTGAGTTTCTTAGCAAAGACCGGGGGCACACCAATCTCGTTCGTCTCAATGTTGGGGTCGGGCGAAATGACGGAACGGGCTGCGAAGTTGACACGCTTGCCCATCATGTTCTTACGGAAGAGACCCTCCTTCTTCTCAAGATGCTGCTTGATACCGTCGGCGTTGGTGAGGCCAGCTTTGCCTTGGACAGGGTTGGCATCACGATCAATGACGGCGTTAACAGCACCCTGGAGGTTGACCCAGGTGTTCTGCAGGTCGTCGAAGTTGCGACGCCTGTATCCTGCCTCGTTCTCGTGGCCCTTCATCTCGTTGCTGATCTGGCGCATCGAGTCGCAGGCACTCAAGATGCCCTTGTACAGACTGTTCTTGGGCGATTCAGCGATCGAGTCGCCCGTCTTGTCCTCCATCCTATATCTGTTCGGTGGTACGATGATGGCTTCCATGAAGAACATGTCAGGGCTGACGTTGGCTGAGCCGTACGGGCTGTAGATCAGGCGAAGAATCTCGGCCTCCTGCTCGAAAAGCAGGGTCATGGCCGCTCTGACTTCTGCTGCTGTAACGTACTCTTGCGAGCTGTCGGAGGCATCGGTGGCGGTTCGCGTTTTTGTTGCTGTGCTGGCCTCGGTGGCAGTGAGCGAGCCGTCGTCCATGTCGATGTCAATACCCTCGTCAGAGTCCTCTTCGGACATATCGGCCAACCCTTCGTCGTCGTGAACGGGCTGCTTCTTCGCCTTCGCGTCTCGTCGCGCAAGAACATCGAGAGGGTTCTGGAGGCGCTTCTCAGACTGCGCCATTTGCGCCTTCTCCTTTCCACTCAAGTTCTTGCGGAAAATCTTGATGCTCTTGTCCTTGCGGTATGTAGGGTTGATGGCCTGGCAGTTCCTGCACTTCTTGCCTGCAACAATAGCAGCGTAGAATTCCTTCAAGACCAGCCGTCTCGCCTCAGAGATGGTGTCGTTCTTCTCCTTGACCGAGCGCGCCTCGTGCTTCGAGATGCCGGCCCGCTTCAAGCACCGCTTGACGTAGTTGTTGCGCTGGCCCACAATGTCCTCGTTGTCGTCGTCCGACTCGGACTCGGCCTCGTCCTGCTTCTTTTTGCCCTTGTTCACGTCGATGAACTCGTGCATCTCGTTGGCCTCCTTGACCAGACCGCATCGGATCAGGCGTAACCGCGAAACGAACTCGTTGATCTGCACGCGGGCGAGCTTGAGGTTGTGGCAGTAGCCGCACTTGCCTCTCAGCAGGCGCAGCAGCTGGTCCATGAACGTGAGGTGGTAGACGGGCACGGGCAGCTCGATGTGGCCGCAGTGGCCGGGGCAGCCCAGCATGGTGGTGAGGCCGCATGTCGAGCATCTGGCGCGGTTAGTCCAGGTCTTCAGCAGTGCGGGCACGACGGGGCTCACGGGTTGTCCAGGAAGGCGCCGAGGGCGGCATCATGCAGACCGCCGGGCACGGGGTGCAGCAGCGAGTCGAAGGTGGTCGGGTTGGTGATGCGCTTCACCGAGAGAGCTCTGACATCGTGCGCGGAGAGGAAGCCAAACTCGACCGCCTGGATGGCCGAGGAGATGGGCTGGGAAGTGTTCATGGTTGCGCCTGCCTGCGAACCCGCGGTGGTCTCCTTTACATGCGCCGGTGCAGCAGAGCGCGGCTTCAGCAGTCGGGCGAAGCGAGGCCTACAATCGAAGCTGCAAAAGTTGTCTCGAAAAAACGCGGGCCCACCCCGCTAGCGTGCACGGGCCGCTAGCGATGCCTGCGCTCGCGACCAAACTCCGTCACGGCGCGGTGGACACCCAGCATCGAGCTGCGATAACCTCCATCCTCGCCGGTCGCGCCTGCCTCGAGCGCACCGCACCTTCCTCGCCCACCTCCGCGCCAAGACACCGCACGAGACGCTGGCGATAGTCGAGCTGCTGACGCGCCCTTCTGACAACACCTCCACCCCCGAGATCTCCGCAAATTCATTTCACCAGCACACCTGCCCGACATGGTCGAGAAGCGCCCCGCCGCAGAGACCGCCGCCGGCGATGCCAAACGCACCAAGGGCGCAGACGCCATTGCAGCAGCGAAGGCAAAGGCGGCGGAAATCGCAGCGCGCCTCGCAGCGCGGAAGGCTGCTCCCAATGGCGCACCTCCAGCACCAGCAGCGGGTGCTGCTTCCAGCGACAAAGAGGAGAAACTGGCCGCTCTGAAGGCACGAATGGCTGCTATGAGGGCCGGCAACGCCCAGGCGAAGCCTGCTGCACCAGAGCCCTCCAACGGTCCGCGTTTTGCGACGACACTCGGCAACCGCCGTTCAGAGACACCGGTCGTGGACAGCAGATCCAAAGCCGCTGCGCCAAAACCAAAAGAGAACCAGGACGGAGAGTCGTTCAACCCATACTTTGATCCGACAGCCGCCAGCCAGCCAGGCGCGCGGACAAGGGTGTCCAAGCCATTGCAGTTCAACGAGCATGGAAAGTACCTCGACCAGGCCTCCAAGCTGCGAGCGCAGGACCGCCTGGAGCAGATGAAGAAGAAGCTGGCTCTGCGCGCGCGCCGTGCTGGTCTGGACGAGAACAGCGAGCGAGGCTTTCTGGTCCAGCAACCGCCAGACATCGAGTGGTGGGACGAGGGCATATTAAAGGACAAGACGTACGACTGCATCGACGACCCCGAGAAGGTCTCGATCGACACCGACGACTCCATCATCACACTCTATGTGCAACACCCGCCGCTCCTGAAAGCACCACAAGACCAGCGCTTGGTCGAGATCAAGCCTTTGTATCTCACAACGAAAGAGCAGGCCAAGGCGCGCAGGATGCGCCGTGCAGCCGAGCATAAAGAGAAGCAAGCGAAGATTCGACTTGGTCTGGAGCCACCTCCACCGCCAAAGGTCAAGCGCGGAAACATGATGCGTGTCATGGGCGAGCAGGCCATCGCAGATCCGACAGCTGTCGAGATGCTCGTGGAGCAGCAGATTGCGCAACGACAGCACGACCACGAAGAAGCGAATGCAGAGCGCGCGCTCGACAAGGAGCAGCGCCACGCAAAACTAGAGAAGAACCAAGAAAAGGACGCCCTGAAGGGTCTATACCTCTGCGTCTTCAAGGTCAACACGCTCGCCTACGGCAAACACCGCTACCAAATCGACATGAACGCCAAACAACACGCCCTGACCGGGCTCACCCTCTTCAACCCCGAACTCAACCTCATCATCGTAGAAGGCGGCCTCCACTCGATCGACAAGTACAAAAAACTCATGCTCCAGCGCATCAAATGGTCCGAAAACGCCGAGCCCACCGAGACGCAGCTGGAAAAGACGGCCAAGGACCCGCAGTGGATGAAGAGCGTCGACGCCGCCGGCAACGTCAAGGACCACTCGCACAACAAGTGCACGCTGCTGTTTGAGGGCGAGGTCAAGAACCGCGCGTTCCGCAAGTGGGGCAGCAAGATGTGCGAGACGGCGGGCGAGGCGCGCGAGATTCTCAGCAGGAGCAAGCTGGACAGTCTGTGGGCGCTTGCTAAGAGCGTGGGTTGAGGCCGTGGCGCTGAGTGCGTGCGAGCTGGCTGTGCGCGACCAGGGGGGGGAGCAAATGAAAACGTAAGTCTCACCGAGATTGTCCCATGGTTGATGAATCTACATGTTAATACACGTCCGGATGCGGTATTGGTGCATAGTTTGTATGGCGTTGGTGGATGCGGCAAACGCAGACGGGAATGTGGGATGGTCATGGTCATTGTCATGGTGGAAGACGTGCTGTAGTGTGGTCATGGAGAAGGCACCGCATTGCACTGCAGGGGATATGATATTCAACACGTCTAGCCAATCCAGTCCGATGCAATCCAATCCCAGTCCAATCCCAATTCCAGTCCCAATCCCCGCCCCCCAAAACGCCGCGCACTCAACGCCAGCAATGCATCTCCGTCTTCCTCCCTCCCTCCCTCCGCTGCGCACCAAACATTTAAAAAGAAAAAACAACATCTACAAATACTTCTTCGGCGCCCCGCCCCTCCTCTTCTTATACACCATATACGCCCCGACAACCATGATCTGCACCGCGACGGCGACAGCCAGCAAGGCGGCCCAACTCAACCCATGCTCCTTGACGACAGCCTTGACGACATTGGGGATGTCCTTGTGGTTATCCTCGATGCGGCGATGGACAGCGGCAATCAGCGTCTTGGAGTCCTGGCTCTCGAGGTCGCGCAGGATCTGCTTGGCGGCGGTGGAGGTGCCCTCGGAGAGGCGCACGTTGTGGGACTGGCGCTCCTCGAGCGTGGCGAGGCGCTGCAGCAGCGCCTTGTGCGTCGTGTCGGCCTGTGTGTTTAGCGCTTCGAGCAGCGTGTACATGGCGGCGACGTGGTGCGCGACATCTTGCACGCGGTTGTGCAGGTCTTCGAAGCGGTCGTTGTCGGTTTTGATGTTGCTGGCGATCACGTCCTGGATCCAGGGGGGGATTTGCTGGGATGAGGCCATTTTCTTGGGCGGCGTCGAGGCGGGTTGCTGCGCGTGTTGCTGCTGTGCGGATTCTTGGTGCGGCTGGTTCTGCACGGGCTGTTGGTGTTGCTGGTTGCGGGCGTCGGGGAAGCGTTGGCGGTTGGGCTCTTCGCGGGTGTGCGAGGTGCTGGTCGAGACGATCAGTTTGTGGACTTCGAACGAGTCGGGGTTCTCGGCGGAGGAGGCGCTGACGCCAAAGTAGTAGTCTGAGGGGAGTTTGACCTGGAGGTGTCAGTAAGGGGGGGGCGGGGGGGGAGGGGGGGGGTGGACGCACCTTGTCGGTCTTGAAGCAGGACTTGCCGTCCACAGTGACCTCGAGCAGCCCATTGGTGTGGTGCAGCTTGACAGCGCTGAGGTACCCGCGATTCCTATACGCGTAGTCGCACTTGCCAAAAGCCAGCTGGTCGGGGTCGGGGTGCGACCTGATGTCTATTGTCCCGTCGTTCAGAAAGCCCCGCACCGAGCCTCCGTGGCCCTCATACTGGTCAATGACCAAGACCAGGCCGTCGAACTTGGGCGCCGTGTACAGGCTGTTCGGCTTGTCGTGCGCCTGGCTCTCCTTGACGTACCAGAGCTGCAGGTTGCCGCCTCCCCGCTCCATGCCCGTCGCGCGGAAGTCCAGCTCGGCGATCCAGTCTCCGCTGCGGTCCATGGGATCGTTGGCCCATAGCGCGCCGCGCTGGCTGCCCGGGTAGGGCGGTGTGAGAATGACGCGGTCGGAGAGGATCTGGGGCTTGTAGTCGTCGATGCCTTGGACATTGAAGTGGGGGATGGCGCGCAGGTCCGGCGAGATGTAGACGCCGTCCTTGTGGCCGAAGCTGAGATGGTCTATGACATACTGGGCGCGCGCGGCGGAGACTGCCAGAGCGGACCAGGCGACGGTATGGAGAGTGCGCGAGGTTATGTACATGGCGGCGTGGGTACACTGTAGACGTCTCTCTAGTGGCAGTGGGACCTATGTGACGGGGGTGAGGTCTATTCGGTGGTGAGGTCTATTCGGTGGCACGGCAGATCAGAAAGAATAGTCTGGCGCAGTCAGTCCACGCCCCCATTCCCACACATGGCTGGCCGTTCGCCATCTACACTCACATCAGATAAACGTAGCTCCGCCCGCAGTTGCACAAAACGGCATGCGACAGTCGCGACAGGTACTTAGCAGGCCAGCGCCAGAACGCAATTGGGTATCTTGAAAGGGGCTGAATATAAACAGACGCCTGCAGCCAGTCGGGCGGGAAGTGAAGCGCAACGATCGTTACGGGGAACGGGCATGCGCGCGAGGTTATGGACAGCTGGTGTCTTGGTCTCCGACATTGACGTGGTGGCCCATGCGCAAGCTGGGGTGCATGTCTCCCACGGACTGCGAGCGTTTCACGCGCTGGAAACCCGACATTGTTTGGGGTCGGCGTGGTGAGAGGGCATGTGTCTCACCGCGCCGAGGTTCACATGCCGTCTCTGCCAGCCTCGAGCCATGGGGTGGTGTGACGCAAGGGAGCTCGGGGTCGTGGTTCACGGCGCCCTTCTGCGGAGAGCCAGGTCTGGCCAATCGGGTAATGCGCGGCAAACTTCATCGCATCGACGCCTGTCGACAGCATCACCATTCTGACGCCTCCATCGTCGCCCACGCCCACCACGCCCACCACGCCCTCCCGCCACAACCCTCCCGCACACCCACAATGGCCTCCCCCGACCCCAAGGAAGCCTGGCAGCGCATCCAGAACGAGCTCACCCGCCGCACCTCGCGCTTTGGCGGCTCCGGCGGCGGCGCTCCCAAGGGCACCGCAGGCGGCATCGCGGGCCTCGTGCTGCTGGGCGGCGGCCTCTGGCTGGCCAACAACGCTCTCTTCAACGTCGACGGAGGACACCGCGCCATCAAGTACACCCGTCTCGGCGGCGTGCAGAAGGAAATCTACAACGAGGGCACCCACTTCAACGTGCCGTGGTTCGAGACGCCCATCACCTACGACGTGCGCGCGAAGCCGCGCAACGTCGCCTCGCTGACGGGCACAAAGGACCTGCAGATGGTCAACATCACCTGCAGAGTCCTCAGCCGCCCGCGCGTCGACGCCCTGCCGCAGATCTATCGCACCCTGGGCACCGACTACGACGAGCGCGTCCTGCCCTCCATTGTCAACGAGGTGCTCAAGAGCGTCGTCGCCCAGTTCAACGCCTCGCAGCTCATCACCCAGCGTGAGAATGTCTCGCGCCTTGTCCGCGACAACCTCGTCCGGAGAGCCGCCCGCTTCAACATCATGCTCGACGACGTCTCCCTCACAGTAAGCCCTTCCCTCCATACCCCCCCCCCCCCCCCCACACACACACACACACACTCCGTGCTCTGCTAACCCCTCCTTTCCAGCACCTCGCCTTCTCCCCCGAGTTCACCGCCGCAGTAGAAGCCAAGCAAGTCGCGCAGCAGGAAGCCCAGCGCGCCGCCTTCGTCGTCGACAAGGCGCGCCAGGAGAAGCAGGCCACCGTTGTGCGCGCGCAGGGTGAGGCGCGCTCAGCAGAGCTGATTGGTGACGCCATCAAGAAGAGCAGGACATATGTCGACCTGAGGGAGTTTGAGAACGCGCGCAACATTGCGCAGATCCTGCAGTCGTCGGCCAACAAGGTCTACCTGGACTCGAATGGCCTGGGTCTGGACGTTAGCCAGACGACGAGCGATAAGGAGAAGAGGGCGAGACAGTGAGGTGTGATGAGATGAGATGAGACGTGTATAATTACGGTTATGAAAAGGATGGGATGAAGACGACAAACTCATCGGCAAGCGGGCGTATGTAGCTTTCCACTCTTGTCTAAATACAGCATTCGAAGACTCCACCCGTGCTTCAGCTTGGACTCTATGACCCTCTACCTTCCCCCCTCCCCGCAGATCACAAATAGCAGCGACCGAAGCAGCAAGCCCTCATGACTCCATATCCCCATCTCCATCACCACCCGTTTCACCCTCTATCCCCCCCTTCGACAAAGCCCTCCCCAACCCCCCACGCTCCAACACACCCGTCTCAATGTTGACGCTCTTGCGTCTGCGATCCCACCTCACCGACTCGCTGCTGCTGCTGCTGCATGTCGCCCTCGTATCTCTTGACGTCGCGCAACCGCCCACCACCCGCGGGTCAGGCGTCGTCCGCGGGACAGCGACTGCATGCACCGCGCTGAAATAGTCGAGATGCTGCGGCCTGCGCATTGGCGTCGCAGGGGCCGCGTGCGACAAGGGACTCGCATCAGGGAAGCGCCGAGGAGCATAGTTGAAGCCGGAGTGCTCTGCCGGCGAGTAGGAGAGCCATCTACGAGGTTGTGGTCTATCGTGGCTCCCGGCTCCTTCACTGACCTTGTTGGGGTAAGGTGAGCTCTGAGTTCTGTGCATTGCGCTCGATAGCGAGGTTCTTCGGTGAAGTGGGAGGCGCGTTGGCTGGGTCGAGGGAGCGTTAATCGTGGTAGTGGTTGACTTTGACGAAGAGCGGTGGATCAGCTTGAAGCGGGAGCGAGGAGGGCTGCGGTTCCCGTTGTCTCCTAGGCAGAGGGTTGAATGTGTGGTTTGTGGGCGGAGGAGCGGGGGAAAGCGCTGGACTGTGAAGGTCCTGACTTCTAAGATTGCTTTCTTGTTTGGATGGCTGTCTGAGGGTGCTTCGTCTTCCGCCCTCTTGCGGCACAGACCCTTCGAGAACTAGGCGGTGAGCTTGCGCTGCGGGGTCTGGCGTGTCGACAGCTGACGACATAATCGCTTGAGTATGCTCGTCTTTGCAGATGAGAATGAAAGGCACCGCTCTTGATCGAGGTCGTGACTCCCATCTGTCCAGTCGCTTGTGACAACGCTCAGGACCTGTCCGTTGCTCCGTCTTGCAGAAAGCCGCTTCTGGCTGACCCGCTCTGCTAATATATCCTCGGGATCTGGGCCTGGGTAAAGACCAGGCCATGCGGCTGTCTCGGAGGGTGCGCGCGCGTGATGACCAGCGGCAGGGGCAAAGCGGAATGAAGTGTGCGCGCGAAGTGCAGTAACAGGCCTCCTGCGAGTCCTTTGCTGAAAGAGCGGTAGGTGGGTGGCACTTGATGTAGGAAGATAGGTATAGCAGGATGCTAGGAGTTGCAGCGCAATAGCTTGCACAAGGACGTCGAAGGCCTCGGTGCCATTAGATGTGTGCGCCAGAGCTGAATCCGAGTCTTTGAGCCGTGCCAGTAGTTGGCTGGTTGTTGGCAGAGCCTACTATCCCGTTAGTTGTGGAACAGCGTGTGGTGCACACGGACGACTTACCTTCCGGTCGTTGTTTCTCCTGGACGACCAGAACTCATCGTGCTCCTGTAACTCCAGCCAAGCAGCAATCTCCCTCATGATCACATCATCTGTGTCTCCGTGACCAGCTACACTCTCCATACTGTCCAGATTGTCATCGGCCAGCCGTGAGAACATGTCAAGTTCGTTTGTCTCGCCGAAGAGCCAACGTAAGTAAGGCGTTTGAGGTTCAGTATCGCGTGAACGATCGGGAAGAACGCTGATGCTGAGTCTGTCCTGTCGAGTGCGTCGAGAGTTGCGGGAGGACGATGACATGGCAGTTCCGGTGCCTCTGCATCAGCAGCACAGCCAGTGGTGAGTGAAGTAGCAATATAGGTGTTGTAGGTATAGGAAGCCCTTCCCGTCGCAGTGCCACGTGAGTATGGGGAGATCCGTCATGGCAGGACATCGGAGTGGGAAGGTGCGTCCAGTTGATGCAGGAGCTTTGCAAGCTGCTTCCTTACAAGGCAACCACGTTCAGGGAGCCGGTAGGTACGGAGAGCTGAATGTCGAGCGTGTGTGCATTCAGGTACCGCTCATCTCGATGTCACCTCCATTCTGCGCTTCAGTCTGTTCTGTTGCTGGTGTAGCTTCAACTGCCTCAGCAATCAAGGTCATATCCGCTCCAGACTTGGAAACAGCAAGCCGCGTCGAGTCTCCTCTCTTTGCTTTCGCAGCATTGAGCCTTGCTAGGAAGCTATTTGGAGGCTGTTGTGACACCCCACCAGTCGCGTCAGGCTGCGCTGCGGTCGATACATCCGCATTCGCTCCCTCTGCCTCGACAATACCGTCAAAAAGGTCGTCCTTGGGTCGCAGACGTGCAACCCTTGCAATCAACTTTGCAGAGCTCGTGGCCAGCAGATCCACATTCGGCAGCGAACGAAGCGGCTTCTCCCCCAGATCGGCATCCGACTCTGGTGTTGCGAAGAACATATCTGTGCCGATTGTCGATGCCCATTGCAGACTCAGCAGCTGACCATTATACATGACCAGCGGGTTCTCGGTGTGCAGACCGATGATCTGAGCTTCACCAACGGTCGTTAGTTCCTGTCCAGCGCCGCTGTCTACTGTTGGCACATCTTGTGGTTGATTGCGCTGTACATTAAGCGCGCGCAATCTGCTCTTCAAGAGTGTGGGATGGCCGGCACGGCGCTCGCTGTCAACGTTTTTCTGGCCTCTGGGGACATTTGATAGGTCAATGGGGATGTAAAAGTCCTCAGTCTCGACCTCGTCGTACTCGTACTCCCATTCGTCGTCAGTTGGAGCAGTCATTTTGCAGGATGTTTGAGTGTGAGGTAGGTAGAGTATGGTTGAAGGAATCATGAACAAGTCAGCAAGTAGTGGGTGGGTGTGTTTGAGCGCCAAGCCCACTGCCAGCGCAGTAGACTATCAAAATAATATTGTTTTTTTGTCCTAACCTTCATCAAACAACTCAAGCGCGGCCATCGGTCGCATACCTCCGCTTGGTGTAGTTGGTTTATCACGTTCGACTGTAATAGCTTCATTGTTATCGAAAGGTCCCTAGTTCGATTCTGGGAGCGGAGATATCCTTTTTGCTACTTCCCAGCACCCACAGTGACTTTTTGACGAACTCTCCAACATCCTCAGTGATGCCATACGTATCTGGAACTTTCAAGGGAATGACTATAGCATTGAAACTCCAGCCACATGTCACTGCATATTTTTGAATCACGACTCTGATCTTCTGGATCACGACACCTTCACAGGCACTGATGAGCTTGGTGATCACGTTGACATCGCGAACTGAGGAGACAATCAAAGGATTCCTTCAATAGAGTTGGGCATATCAAATTAAATGTATAAGATTGATTGGTCTTGTCTACTCGAAAAAAAAAGAGCTCCTGATAGCAGGTGGGGCCACCCACCCCGTGTGAGGCTTGGAGACCTCACACGAAGCCGTAGCCCTCACCGAGCCCGACCCCGTTCGCCTGTTCCCAGGCCGCCAGCCTGTAGCTGACGGCCAGCCACTGCCAAACACACCCCAGCACAAGAGCGGCCGCCCCTGTGGCGACACGGCGGCCCGGAGGCACTGTCTTCGAGATGACAGTTGGATCTTGCGGATCCACGCTGACGATGTCAGCCACAGGGGACAGGACCAGCTCTTGCGCTGGCTGCGGAGAAGCAGACGGCGCCTCGAGCGACCCCAAGGACGAGGCGTCCGTCTCCTCCAGCTCCTGCTGGAGGGACTTCCTGCCCTCACCCTCGAGGTACTCGATGCGTTCGTCCTTGACCAGGCACAAGTGCTTGGTCTGCTCCAACTCCTGCTGGAGGAAGTCGAGGTCGGTCTGGAGGCCGACATGACTCTCGCTCTGCTGAGCTGCAACGCGTCGCAGCTCAGCTTCGCAAGCGGCCAGCTCAATGAGCGCTTTGGCCTTACTCGACTCCCCCCAGCGGAGCTCGCTCTGTGCACTGGCGAGGCGCTCCTCCATCTCGTTGCGCTCTTGGCGAAGCGCTTCGTTCCGGGCTGACCCATCGGCGAGATCAGCCCGGAGGCCGTCGTTGACCTCGGTGAGGTGCTTGTTGAGCTCCTCCTTCTCTGCAAGGTCTGCAGAGAGCTTTCCGTTGTGCCCTTCGACCTGCTCCAGCCTGCTCTGGAGCTGCTCGACGCACTGGGTAGCGTGCTTGAAGTGTTCATTGGCCGCGACGAACTCGGCCTTGAAGGTTGCCAGCTGTTCTTGCTGGGCAGCAATCTTCGCGTTTGCAGCCCCGAGCTCCTCCTGGATGCGCTGCTCGTACTGCTGCTCCATCTCGCCGACCCGACTTTGCATCTGCACATTCGCAGCCTTCAGCTGCTCTTGGAAGGTTGCCATTGCTTGCTCATGCTGGGTCTGAGCTTGGTTCTTCAGCTGCTCGAAATGGGTCTGAGCATCGGCCTTCAGCTTCTCGAGTTGGGCCTGACCATTGATCTTCAGCTGCTGGTACTGATTCTCCAGCTGCTTTTTCTCGGCCTGAGCCTCGGCCTGTGTCTTGCTCAAGTGTTCAAACAGTCCGCGTACCTTGGCGTCGGATTCTTTCTGGAGGTCCTGCATCTCGTGCTTGCAACTGTCGTGGTCGTTGAGTTGTTTGACCTTTTCTTCGAGGTCGCCAATCAAGGTTCTGAGTGTGCAGTTGTCCATCTCCAAGCTCTCATTCTCGTCTTGTAACTCTTCGATTTTCTTATTCTCCGCCTCTGTCTTGCTGAGAGTGTTGGTGGTAGCCATGTCTTCCATGCCGCCAGCGCCCTCGTGGGGCTGCTCAGCAGTCTCATCGGACATGCTAGTGGCAATGGTGGTGTTGCTGGTAGCAATCTGGAGGTTGCCGGCGTCGGTGTTGTTAATGGTAGCAATCTGGAGGTTGCTGCTGGTGTCGGTGTTGTTGGAGGCGTCGGTATTGTTGGAGGTGCTTGCAGTGTTCGCGGTGCTGGCAGTATTGGAAGAGTTGCGAAGGGCATCCAAGGCGTTGCGAGCAATTCTTTCAGCCATCTGGGCGCGTTTCATTTCTCTTTGATGATCTTTGACTTCGTTCTTCGCCTCTTGCACGATACGTGCCACGCCATTAGCGTCTTTGAGGGTGTCTGCCTCGAGCTGCCGTGCCACCTTCTCGCGCTGCAGTGTTGCAAGCTCACGTCTGAGCTTGGCCACCTCGGACTGCAAGCTTGCGCTGCAAGAGGTCTGCTGAGAGGAACTGGGCCCGCTGTAGGCGAAGGGATTGGTCTCACTCATTGTGATGATGGTGTTGTTGGTTCTTGGCGAGTGCGCCGTGATGGTGAGTGAACAAAGGCTTTGTGGTAACAAAGGTGTGGATAAAGAGGTAAGTGCTTTGGAAGGACGAGAGAAGTAGTGAGAAGCTCAGAAGTAGCTGGGGGACTGGCTTTGTTATTGTTTTTGAGCACAATAGGCAACGCCCCACTTTTCGGGGTGAAAGTAGGTCTCCACGACCTCACTTCACCAAGAAACAGCGTTTGCTACCCAGACGCTGCCTAGCACTGTTATTGTGATCCTTCTGACGCGGTGAGCACGTGTCTCTCGCACCCAGTTGTGAGGGTTGGTGGTGGCGTGCAGACACCAAGGTTCACCGTGAGTATGTCGCTCAGTGCAATACCAGCACTTCCCGCCTCTCCGCCCCGCCACTGGTCGATTGTCTCCTACAATGATTTCACACGTTTTTCTTTGGCGATTGTGCGAGAATTTCGGCCGACCAAGCGGATTCACGGTGATCTTTTCGAGCACTGCGCTTCCAAAGAGATGCCGCCACTGCTTCCCAACCCATCTCATGTCGTCCCTAAAAGCTTTACACACCTTAGATAGTTCCAGAACGCGGTTCTTAATCTTATTTGTGATTAAACACTGGTGCTTAGATGTTTGTGGCCAGCCTCTGCGAAATTTCCTTGAGGGCAGCCTCTCCACGAGTCGCTCGAGTCTACTTTCCACATGCTGGTCGTCGCATGAGATATCGAGGATGTGTTGTCTCAATTCGATCGGAAGGCCCAACAGGCTTGCTCTAGGATACGGTCCGATTTCTTCGGCGAAGAGTACGTCTGCATCTTTAGACAAGATCCAAAGTCTCGGTGCGCGCTGTCTCTCGAGTCTCCTGCGCGACGCACGTCTCAACGTTCGCAAGGTCGGCTGGACTGAAACCTTACGCTTCTCTTTGTGAGGCTCTAGCTGCTGTCTTGGATTCGATCTTTTCCCTGTGTAGAAGCTGCTGTCGCCTGGACGAGATGCAGGCGTCATGGCGAACCAGATTGAGAGGGTTCCGACTTGGCCACTTCAGTATCAACTGCTGGGGGAGATCGATGTAAGGATGCGCTGAGAAAGTTGCACACATGTGCGTATTGTCGTTATAGCGTTAGTCTTAAGTAGTTGAGCTCATCAAATTCAGTCGCTGTACCATCAGCCGTATCCGTGAACAATCAAGCATACGGGCTTGTTCATTGTGAAACTTCGACTATGCTTGGGCACTTATGATTCGAATGTCTGTTCATCGTACCCGAACAGAAGCCGGTCATTGCAAGATGCATCATATACTCGAGAGAGTCCATCAAGCCGAGAGTATGCTTAGGCATTCTATTTGGATATGTATCTATTCCCCAAGTACAGCTTGCCTGACGGTCCCTCAATAACTCACATGTGGAGCTGCCGAACGACCGCCACCAGCATCTAGTTACAAAATTGCGTCGAGAAGTGAGACTTATAAGGCAACCGAGACACTTTGATATCGGCCAGGCCGGGATATCACGCCCTGCCATCAACAAGGTATTTTATCGTAGGAAAATACCAAATAAAAACCAACCCAGAGGGCGCGTGAGGCAGATTATAGCGATATAGCTCATAGTATGGTGTTGCAAGTAGGTCTCTGTACTACACAACGACCCAACGAGGGCTTATGTCGGTCAACATTTGTGTTAATGCTATCCTCGAATCGATGACATGCATACAAAGGTTCTGCGGCCAAAAGGCTGTAGCCTGTCCTCCGCAAGTCTGACCACTCCACACTTCTCTTCGATGATACAAGGTCTACCCATGTTTGGCTCTCCGCACAGCCTTTGCTTTTTCTGCAAAAAGTAGCACGGAATCATCTGACTTCGTTCTCTGAGCCATCGATAGCCTTCGGGGCCATGCAGTCGAACTGTTGAAGATGAATGTATTGGACAGACTAGACACGGGCACGCTATCGAGCCAGGTCACCCTGTATTGCTTGCCATGCTGTACTTCATGTCAAGGTCCTTGTTATCGGAAGCTCATATGTAGCTGAGCATCTTGCCTACAAATCGTGATTGACGGGATAGACCGTATCTGACTGAGAACATGGTTGCTGTATCTTGGACTTGTGGCATTGGGACCAGGTATCGGACTGTGCAACGGGATCCATGTGAGGGCGCGTTTCTTAATCTAGGGCTTGGAGATAGCGTCTATCGTCCATTCTGATCTGCAGCGTGCTAATTAGTAGCACCGAGAGTAGCCATGAACGGGACAAGTGCTGGAGTTGCGAGTCGATCGAGCTCCTTTTCAAGGTATCACACCGAGTGCCAATGCTTCGAAGTAGGCTTCACTGAAGCGATGCGGCGCATTTAAATGGGCGTCACGGATGTGCCCAACCCGGAATCGCCGGCGGCCCAACACATCTCCAGAAACACTCAGCTGCTCAGCCCGAGATAGGAGAGTTGCGAACTGCAAATATGATGGCAAGGTAACATCCTAGAGATAGAACAACAGGTTGAGCACACCAAGCATTGGGGGCTGTTCGACCAGGTCTAGGCTCATGATTGACATCCTCAGAGCTTCATAACATGCGGCTTCTGACTGAAGAAGCTGCAGGTACACAAGAGACAACCTCCTGAGAAGATCGGAGATGAAGTGTGACCATGAAACTTGTGCTGCTGCGAGTGTCGACAGCATAGGGAATATTGTGTTGCACAGTAAGCATGTCTTACGCACGGCAGCCGCGCGTTATGTACCTTTTCGTTCGGGCCAGAAGATCAGTCGCAGGCTTTGTACGACGAAGCCACGTGCTATCGTCCATGGTGCCTGGCAAGCACTTCGTTGCGTGTACATACTGTGTAAAGAGCGTCGTTGCGTGATGACAGCCCACAGCAACAGGCGCAGAACCCAACTAATTAGGGCCAGCCACGACATGGAGCATAAGAGTGGATCAGACTCTGCGGCAGCTGGGAGCGATCCTATAGGTAGCGATTCCAGAGAATTCTGCAGCGGCTATTCGGTTTGAGGATGAAGCCTGCACCGGTGAGCCAGCTTGCAGCCTATTGCAACTGTCTCTTCTACATATATGTCTGTCCTCGGCCTTCAGGGTCCAGGAGCGACGCAGAACTGCCCAAAAAGCTCCTTCGGCTCCCACCCCATCAGCCGAGCTCGACTGCGAGGATTGTGTCGAGAGGACTACGTTGGAGTCCGCGAGGCGGTGAGCAGTGTCTGACATAATGTGGCTCGACCCTGGCTCATTGGGCCAGGCGGATCCGCAAGGCTGGAACATACGCCACGTCCCTGTTGATGTAGAAACAGAGTTAAACAAAGGCAATCCCAGCATGGCGGTCGTGGTGGTCGTGATGATGCAAGGTTTCAGGCGCTGGTGAAGAAGTCTGCAACGGGCTAAGCAGCCGCTAGCCACTTCGGTCTGCAAAAACAACAGCCACGATGGTAATTTCGACCCAATGCATCGGTTTTGTTCCCAAGCAGAGCACGGTATGGTGGTTTGGAGAGCTGCGAAGGCTGTCCGTTGTTAAGAGACGACAGATCGAAACGTGCTGTCATCAAGGGAGGCTTGCAGCGGAATTTTGGTGGGCACCTGCAGAGGTTGGTGCCCAACGCGCCACTGCAGTGGCCAGGTCCACAGTTCTCGCCCACCTGAGCTGCCGCAAAAGCGGTGGTACCCAAATCGCGCGACGCCAGCTCGAGCTGTCCTTTGAATGGGTACCTGAGGCCGCTGGCGCGCTGGCTCGTCAAAATAAGTAGATCGGGCGCCTCCGGAAAGCCGCAGTGTTTTCCTGCTCTCTTCTCGCTCTCTGCACGCTGCTCATCGCCATCGCCGACCGACTCCAACGCCGGCTGCTTTACGTCGCAGTAAGACTCGACTGTTACAGCCCTCGCGCCTGTCATCTGCTTGCTGCCCGACCGACTGACGTGCAGCCCCCCGCCGTTGTCGCCTCCCGTCTCGTCCAATCGTGACCCCGCCAACGCTGCAACCAGCCTCCCACCACTCCGCTGACGTGAATTACGTCGCAAAGAGCCGCACAGTAACAGCGCTCAGAGCAAGTTTCTCCGCGTCGTGTGCGATCCGAAGAGTGATTTGAGCGAGCAAGCTGCAGTGCCGCGCCGTCTTGTATCCAGCCAGCCCTCAGTTCTGGTCACGACAGCTGCATTCGCGCCCCGCCAGACTCGCTGCAACCTCTGTAGGCCACCCTGCTCCACGGTCTCCCAAAAAGGGTCGCCGCAGCCGCGCATCACGCCCCGTCCCAATCAGCTCTATCACAGGCCTATTCGCTTGTGTAGGTATATTGGCTCTTGACCCCCGCCCTCTGATCCTGCCGGCGCCTGGAACAAGCTCCTGGACACCTCATCCCACGGACCAGCAGGAACTCTGTCATTGCCATCCGAGCTGACAGCCTTTGATCCCGGTGCCCCTCCTTGTCTCCTTTGAGCTTAGGACCATCTCGACACTGCCATCAGTGTCATCTTCTCTTTCATCTCATCTTCTCTCTTAACCAGGCCACTATGTCGCGAGCAAACCAGTGGTTCGTCCTTGGTGACGGCATCGCGCGAGAGGTCATCACTGCCGACATCCAGCGCTACTTGGGACCAGATGCGCTTGTCAAGCCTGGCACTGGAATTGCCGAACACCAGGTTGGACCCACCATCTGCTGTCTACAAATCGCAGCTTGGCACTAACGACTGCATAGGGCAAATCGGGCTACTGGATCACTGCCTACCGAACTCTTACGTCGGTCAGTCCAACTCGACACCTGTCCCCATTCACAATAAGGCTGACATGTTACCAGCAAATGATCCAAGATCTGAAGATGGACTCTCAGCGCTGGCGGGAAGAGCGCCAGCCAGAAGGACGTGGAGGTAGTCACAGTCCTTATCTTCGTGATACCAAGGTATCAAGAGGCCCTGACGCAGTTCTAGCTTACCAAGACTCTCAAACTCATGCTGCACGCCAGCACTGGGGACCTTCGAATCCCGTCGAACACCCCGCAGCCGATCCTTACGATCGCCGCTCTGCACCCCGGGTACCCGGTTACGCGACATCAGCACCGTATTCCGCAGGAGACGGACATTACACAACTGCCCCCGCTGGCTATGGAAGCGTACCAGCTTACCAAGCGGCTCCTTCATCAGCTGGCCCCAGGACGGCGCCCGCGAACTACTCTGGCTACTCGCAACGTGACCAAGGATACCAGTCTCAGCAATATGGTTCTTACCCAGCACAATCTTCAGCAGATGCCTACAGCCGATCCTCCGTCGCGCCGACTGCGTATGCGACCCCAAGGTATTTTGGATATATCGACGACAACTTTTTGGTCTATCGCTAAGCCCCAGTAGTACCACTCCTGCCCCAGGTTTCTACATTGCCTCAGATGGTCGCGGTAAGTTTCGAAGTGTATGTGAGCACTTGTCGTTGCATACTAATCTCAGGTCCTCAGAGTACCCTTTGTCGCAACAATCATCCTCACGCAGCTCGCAACCTGGTGGATACCGGAAACATTAAATTGGCCGGTACTTACCTGTTATGACCGCGCAGTCACTGGACATAGCCTTCCTGGATTGCCCGGCATCAACCATTGTTCCTCCGTCATTTCTGTGCCCGGAGATACCCTTCTGTTTTCCGGAGTTCACCAGGATATGAATGTTTTACTACTATTATGGGCCGTCTTCATACCCACAAGGAGCCGTCAGGAGTTATTCGATTTCAACCGAAAAGGTCTCCGGATAGATGCATGATTTCTTGCGCACCTCATGGAACGTCCCGGATATGTCATAATGCAACCAATCGAACGTTAATGAATCATGGCCACGTACCAACAACCTCCTGGAGATTCCCTTCCCGGATTGCTCTTCCTACTTGGAATCCCTGGTGTCCAATTTTCGGACTTCATCATCTGGCCAGATGAGAGTAGACTTGCTTCCCAAGCCGGACACCCTGAGCATACTAGCTTGCGCTTGTGAGCCTCCGCATCTGGAACAACAGTTTATGAGATAGTTTACCAGTTGCTTTACGATGTGGCTTTTGCGTTGTTCAGCCTGAGTTGTCTCTGCATGACTTTAAGCCTCTGGACAGTATCATTTCCTTCGAATGTATTCACTCTTCGTAAGGACTTTGCATCCAAGCGCTACTCGTCCGGATGGTTTTTTATTTCCAATGCATGGTATGCAAGGATTGGGGGATCCGTGTGGTGACTAGGTTGTCGATGCCGTCCTCTCGTAGGCTTTTCACATGTGCTGGAAACATTGTTTTTTGGACCTTCACGCAATATACGATCAGTTCTTACAAGCCCCGTTCACCCATGATGATACTGACCGCTCCTGCCGACACGGCAGAGTATGCTGTTCCTCTTCTGGCGTGCCTAACTGACTCGCTAGGCCGATCAAGGCCGTCCACGGCAGCCAAGCGCGTCAAAAGTCGGACAAATCACTGAGAGGGTCGCAGCGCTGCCTTTCGGAACACGAGGCTTCAGTCCAGGTTGCGCGCTGTCAGTTTTGCCAGTCGATGCTGTAGAGCAACTTTCTTAAACCAGCAGATTGCGCCTGCGGTGCCCGTTCTACACCAGTAATCGGTACTCGTTGAGCGGCACGGACATCGGGCTTCTGCTCCAACGATCTGCACCCACATGCCATACTTGCGCTCGGCCTACTCGCCAAGTGCCGAAAGCCGGTGTTGACAGAAGCGACGGTGCCGGACATCATCCACATATGCATAGTCATTGCGTGCAGATGCGCTTTTCTGCGAGCATCTCCGTCGCCCCCAGGCCTGTAGTCCAAGGCCATCCACGTGACTTTGGGTGCTCATAATCTTGGCTGCTGTACACGAGGCTGTCTGTGAGGTCACATTGCAGGTGTAAAGTTCATGGTATGCTCCGCTGACGATGGGCAGCGATGCAGCAGTGAGCAGGTCCAGACTCGTCCTTTGCTCGGCTCGGGCCTTTTGCAGTGCCAACCTCTTCCGTTCTACTGTACTCGTTCAGATCAGGCTGATCGCCTACCTGTATAGCCGTCTCGGATAATGTTATTCGATCTCATCTGATCGGAACAGACATGAATCTCCTCCGAGCTTGCCTGAAATAGAATATACCACAGCTACGTCACCTATCATGACCTTATCTGAACCGTTCCATATCCAGGGCAGAATCTCGGTCCAGCCTTTCCTTACTTAACATTATCGCCGGCTGAACTTTGCCATTCGCATGGCTTTCTACCGAACCCCACAAAATGTAACCCTGGACGGCCGGCGCTCGGCCTAAAAGATGGTCTACTCCCGCGACTTTCCACCGCAACGTTCGTCAAGGTTTAACGCTTGATAGTAACCGCCGGCTTCGGATCAATTGACGAGCATCCTTTAAGTAGAAGATGAAGCGCGCCGCCACGCTGCTGCAGCTGCGTGTGCACTCCCTCAACTCATCACGATGGTCGCGTATTCGAGCCTCTGCGCTGCGCTGACGTTGCTTGGACACAGCGTCGCGGCACGTCAAACCCTCACAAAGCGCAATGACACCGAAAGCTATGCGACGAGTCTACTCCATGAGTCCATGGACTGGATGGACATGTTCTATGACAACGAGAGAGGATATCTGTTCGACCTTGACTCGGCGGCATTGGTGCACGACACAAGGTCCAGCGCATGGTATGCTGCAGGCTTGTTGGCAAGGAATGAGGCAGATGATGCTGAACAAGCGGTGCGCATTGTGACCAACATTATTGGCGCTCAGTTCAAGAATGAAAGCTTGCAGTGGTGAGTGTCAACTCCCACTCTTGTCCGATCGCGTGGCTTACAATACTAGGTTTGGCGACTACCAAAAGTACCCTGAAGAGCCCACAGTCGGTACCGCCCAGTACCCACCGGTTATCTATAACTCGTGGGATCCTAATTGGCGTGGCTTCATTGGCACAACGTTCGTTCTTATGCTCGAAGAGTACCCGGACCTGATACCTCAGGAGACGCAGGACTACATGATCGAGAGCCTCTTCAATGCGACCATTGGAGACAGCTACAGAGTGGGAGGAGTCGACGATGATAACCTGTACCCAGCATACAGTAATCCTTCAATCATGCGGGCCTTCGTATCTGGCTGGATTGGTCGGAGAGTCAACGATTCCAACATGACGACGGCGGGCGAGGCGTACGCTCAAGAGATTATCGACCTGTTCGAGCGCGACAATACACTCTCAGAATTCAACTCTGGTACCTATGCTGGTGTCTCGCTCTTCGCGCTTACCTTATGGGCAAAGTATTTGCCTCAGGACAGCTTGATGGGCCAGTATGGCGGCGAGATGATCAAACACACTTGGACCTCGCTCGGTGAACTCTACAACGCCAACCTGAAAAACGTCGCTGGTCCGTGGGATCGCAGCTATGGATACGATATGAACAAGTATCTGAGTATTCTCGCTTTGCAGATGTGGACTCTTGTCGGCAAAGAGAACGCACCGATGAACGCAAAGGTAAGCCTCTCAGCACTCCTCCCGCATCTCCAACTGACCGCTGCAACAGCCATACGCCATGGGCCACAAGAACGACTTCGCAATCTCCCCACTAATCGCAATCCTTGCGCCCTACCACAACACTCTTATCTCCAACACAACCCTCTCCGCCCTCACCACCTTCCCCGGCACCCACGCCGTCAACACCTCCGCCTTCTCACCCCCCTTCGACACCTACCCACGCAAAATCACCGCCTGGATAAGCGACAACCTGACCATTGGCGCAGAAAGCTTCTCTGAGAACGTCATCGGCGGCCCAGCGAAGAACCCCAGCTCCTTCAACCCCGCCGTCGTGCAGTGGGCCAGAAAAGACGGGACTGTCGGCTGGCTAAGCTTGTACGCACAGGTATACGCACTGGACGCCGCAACAGGTGAGAACTACCTTGAGCTCTCCTATCCGCAGGGGAACGCCACGAATGGATTCTCGTTCCTGGTTGGCACGAACAGTTGGGATGGGAAGCGTGACGTCGCTTCTTGGAGTGATGTTGAGGGTATCGATGTCAACGTGACTGGCTCGATCGACCAGAACTACACAGTCACATTCAATGGCGCGAATGGTGGAGCGGGAGACCCGATTAACGAGTTTGAGTTCTGGAACTTCACGTATCTGATGCCAGAGGGGAGTGCGGAAGTGCCGAGGGTGAGGCTCGAGTTTGACTTGGAGTAGGTAGCTTGGGTGCTGAGCGATGTGCAACACAAATAAGAGTGTCCTGTACGAAGCTGAATATTATCTCCGCGTGCTTACACGAAGAGCAATCTAAACGCTGTCCTCCCATCACGTGCGTTCCTATGTCGTCCTGCAGGATCTTGCGAAAGTGCTGTCGTGGTGTTCAGAACTACTTTGCGACTCAATAATCTATAGTTACGAGCGGTCTGCAATGGTGATGCTCATGGTTTTTATGCGTCTCGATGATTCAAAGACACATGTGATTTTGACGTATTGACAACAGCAGGATAGCGTACAGCACTCAAGAACGCAAGGGAAGGTACAGGTGCGTACAATACGTCCATACTAGCGAGCATTGGCATGGATATTGCCGACATGTATTGATAACTATCGAAAAAAAAGGGTCTTCTGCCCCTTCTCACTACCTCCTCTCCCCACCCCACTGCCAGGCGGCCGCCCCCGCCCTCTACTCGGCTTCAACGCACCTTGAATCTTTGGTGCTAAAGGAGGGTTGCGCTCTTCATGACGCATCTCTTTCGACAAATCAAGTGCGAAGTGATAGTCGATGTGTTCGGCTTCTTCAGTCTTCGGGAGGTGGATGTTACACCTGGAACAAAAGTATGTGTCGAAAGTCTTCTGGACTTGTGCTGCAGGCCCCGGAGGGGGTGCTGGTGTAACTGATGGATCGTCGTGGTGCTGGTCTGAGGGCGGTGAATTGGAACGCAGTCGTGGTTGCGCCGACGGTGGAGTGTTTGAGATGTCAACGTCGTCTTCTGTATCATGGCGATCTAGTGTTGGCGTTGGAGGTCTTGTCATCTCATCGCTACGAATATTGTCGAGATCCTCCGCGTGATCATCGAGATCGTCTTCCGTTTCCTCTTTCGTAGACTCGCTATGAGCTTTCATCAATACTGCTCGTGCAGCATCGAAGTCCTTCCTCTTGTCATCCTTAGGTCCGAAGAAGTTGGCGATGTTACCTCTCATTCGCCTCCTCTTCGCTGAAGGTTCTCCTCCACGATCAGAAGACATCATGGCCTTCGCTTGGTCACCACGCACCAGGAAGCCACCAATACCTGCATTGTTCTTTGGTCCATCTTCAAAGCCACCTACGCTAAGTGACAGGTTCGCGCAAGGCCATGCGCGTCCATCGACAACTACTTGGGCAAGCAAGTTCCTTGCAAGATCGAACATAATGGCTTCTGATAAGGGCTTGCCTTGAGGGATCTGGGCTGATCTGCTTCGCGTCTGCGCACCCTGTCGATGATGCAGAATGATGGTCTTCGGTCGCCTTTTATTTTCCAGCACACCCTCTTCGACACACCTCGAAAAGATATCAGCGACGAAGATGCGTATCCATCTCACACCTTGTTCGAAAGAGTTGATAGATGGTCTGAACGACTTCGCTGACAGCATGCTCTTGATTTGTGTTCGAGTGTTGACTTCACTGTTGTCTTCTCCCCTGATGGTCGAGTAGAGCCAGCTTCCTGTGTCATCGCCAAGTTTCTTCAGCTGGTCGAGCGGTTGCTCCACAAGATCCTTGACCTTGTCAGTGCCAAACATGGCAACGACTTCGTCGCCCAGTTTGCCACCCAGCATCCTGATCTTGGTGAACTTCATATCTGAGAGGAAGTGCTTGACAGCTCGGTTGCGAATGATTGTCTGTTGATTTGGCTTCTTGTAACCCGAACCAAGTTTAGCTAACATCTTGTTGCGTGCAACGCCTCCAGAGCATGTGTAGTGGAGTGTGTCTTTGATATGCTTTCGCACGTCACGCACGATCTCTGATGCAATGACCATGCAAACATCATCCCAATCCGGATCTTTGTCCTCACCATCGTCCTCGCCTGTCTCGACGAGCGCGTAGGCCGCCCAGTCCAGCACGGTAGTTGGTACTTTTGGCAGCGGTTCTGTTGGGTCATCGTAAGGCGCCGGCCCTCTCAACTCGGGATACCTCTCGAGCAAGATTGTATGCACCTGCGCGCTTAGATCCATGAAGACCTCGTCGATGCTAGCCTTCTCCACACGCTGCTCCTTCTCAGGCAGCGCTTCCTTGATGCATTTCAAAATCCTCCTACTTTCCAGTCGGTATGGGTCCAAGCTGACTTTGTGCGTGGCCATGTTGGTGAAGGAATCTTCATGGTATGCCCACTTCTCGTCACCCTCTTTCCACGTCGCCACATGCTGCAATATGAGTTCCGGACATTGTTTGAGAGCTTCTGTGGAGGTGACGTGTCGACTAAGACCGAACGCGCGCGCAGGGTAGTTGATTGCTATGAGGCCTTGCCATTGCTGGACGGCGAGGGGCTTTGCAGGGTCGATGCCGAGGCGGACCGTCTCGCACTGGGCGTAGAAAGCATCGAGATCGACGTGTGCGACGACTCGTAGCGGCGTTTGCGTACTGTACGATTTGAGCTGGTGAAGTTGCTTATACGTGAATTTAGACTTGGGAATGCGACGTGGAGACGTGATCGAGAGTGGAGAAGAGGCGAGAAACGGCGCCGGCGAGGACATCCTGGGTTTTATCAGGGCATAATGTCTGAGTGTACGTGATTGCTTGGAAATTGTGATGTTATGCACGTGCAGTAGGCGTCGCGGTTGCAGTCGCAGCTGTGCGTCGCGGCAGGCGCGAGGCGCGTCTTCGCGTGGTCATGCGGTCGTTCACGGCTGACCCACCTGCACTTACCACTCCAAGAGCGCCACCAGTCCACTACGTCTTATGCTTGAGCTCCACAATGACAGCAGTTTTGTCAGAGATCTTGAGGTTGTTGTTACTACTTGACCTTCTACATTACGATACATGCACTCATGCAATGGCATTCGGACGCAGTGAGTCTGTTGGTGTAGAGGGTCGATGTCGTCATGATTCAAAAACTAAGATATTCGCCATCCTGATACCAACCTGCCTGTAATATGTCACATTGGTTCTCAGTTGCAGCATACCTACCAAACCCTTTCTGATAATCTCACACGGCCCTCATGTCTTTCTTCAACACGCTCCTAAGACCCAAAGTCCTGGTACCACTCACAGGCAATGTCGTTGCAATTGGATCTGCAACCTACTATCTACAGTCAAAGCTCAACTACAACCTCGAAGAGCAAGAAGCACGTCTGGACGAGATCGAAGGAACACTACGAGGTCACATCGGCCTTATCGAAGACGCGCTCGACAGGATAGAGAAGAAGCCCAGCCAAAACCACCAGGAAAAGCTCTACAGTCAAAGGGCGAGAGATGAAAAGAAGGGCGAGCAGAAGTAGCATTGCGCTCTGGGTCCGAGCAGTGCTGGTTTCGACCTAATGGGCCTGATTGAGATACGTCCATACTTCTCCACAAACTCGTTGGGTGGACGTATAGGCTGATTAGTTTCTATGGGTTGTACGATGTGTATAGATGGCAAGACAGCTGGTGAGGCCTGAGTATAGAAGCAGTGTGTAATCGCAGTCTGTGGATTGCATCGAATGAATGGCGCTGCAAGTAAGAGATTAAAGTACCAGGTCACCTTCCATGGAGATCCGGCGTTAGTAGATCGAATGCAATCAAGCAGATTCTAGCCCAGTCGAAGCCAGCGATAAGGCAATGGAGTCTATGGCGCGATGCGATGATATGACATTAGCAGGAGTGTACAAGAAGAAGACTACGTTTATTGCTGAAGACACGTGCGATGCTCCACGCTAGTGACGCAGTCCGTTGAGCTGCAACTTCCACGTGTCGACACGGGCTTAAGACTCTCTCCCATCGGTCACAATCCAACTACCTAACGAATTCCCTCCGAATTATTCAAAATCATATTCCAATGCTGTTCAAGGCTCACGATCAGGACCATGATACCGATAGCTGCGCAGCAGACCCGCCGAACCAATAGGGATTCGCCGATGCCCGCCGCTCGACCCACCCACAAAACTTCTTTGCCCTGGAAAACCTCACGCTTCGCAAACAAGGGCAACGTGGAACCATATCGATTCCAGGCATGTCTCCCAGCACTGCCAGAAGAATTCTGAGGCTATACCCTTTAGGCTTTGCCCTTCTTTCATCAAACCAACAGCACCAAGCCCGGCTGGCACAATCGGTAGCGCGTGAGACTCTTAATCTCAAGGTTGTGGGTTCGAGCCCCACGTCGGGCTGTGATTCTTTTTGTCCAAAAAGCTCCTCGATCCGATTTCTGGTTGTCGAGATATTGTGGTATGAAGTTTTTTTGCTGGCAGTGGTGGTGACACCGAATCCGGCTAGTGTCCCAGCTGGATCGACGCTAACCTCTCGGCCGGATCGACACTAACCCTGCTGATGACCGGGTAGGAGCAACAGTGTACACGCGACATACTGGGCGATTGCGAAATAAACGACGCCCGATGCAACGCCTGCGCGATAGAACACAATCGACTCCGTCCAGTCACTAGTTGTATCCTTGCAAACGATATCCTTACCACATCCAACAACATGCTGTACCTCTCCCTACTCTCCGTCCCCCGATACTCCATCGTATACCCCACCTGAAACGCACCCTGCCCATGCTCCTTACCGAACGCAACCTTCCTGACCTGCTCCAGCAACTGCTGGCTACTGCCTTTGCTAGGCACGAACACCAGCCCCGCATCAACGGCAGCCTTCTCGCTTCCGATATATGTCCCCGCCGCATCGCGCGCGCAGTGCTTGAGGTAGTGTCTGTGCGGGCCAGCACTGCGTTGGATAGAGAGGTCAGGTGGTGAAAGGTGAGGCAAAGAGACGTACTCCCTCGTCATTTTCCGGACAGCAACAGTCTGCGTTATGCCCTTCCCTCGCCCTCGTTTGAACGGTCACAGAACGTCGCGCAAGCGCGTGTTCTCGTGACTGTGCACCATGGGCACGCTTATCATCTCCTTGGGATCGCTGTGCAGAAGCGAGGTCACGTCTGCTGCAATATCTGTGTATAAGGGTGGAGGTATGTCATCGTGAGGTGTGGGTACTCCGGGCTTTTACAATTCAGTAACGGGTGATTTCGAACTGGATAACATGGCTGGTGTTCGTTCGTTGTCTCTGCAAGTCAGAACAGGGAGCTTTTGTTTATCAGCTTATTTATGTATGCACTTGATGTGACCGGTGTATGTCGGACGCTGTCAGCAATGGAGATTCTAGGTGCTTTTGTACATCATGGGACATAAGTGGAGGCGCGCCGTCGCGCAGTGTTAGACACTGTGGCTTTGACACAGCCCAGGCGTGATGTCTGCCTATCTCAGTACACGGCTTGTGAAACCACGAACTCCGTCGTGTGGCGCTAACTTCCAAAATCGGCAGCTTGAGACGCACAGAAGCCCAATATATCAACAGAGGGTTCGAATATATTCGTGAAAGTGTAAATGTACCACCTCGCATCCAACGAGTTCTTTCCTCTCTACTCCCTATCCAATTCCCCCAGCATTTCCCTCGTTGCACTCAAGCTCTGACTGTCCCCGTAAATTGCCGCAATCAAGCTCCCGTCGATCTTCGGAAACTCGCGCTGCAAAATCTCCACGTTCTGGTCATGCTCGTCCTTCCGTCCCCTCGCCTCATAGCTCTGCATGACCTCAATTTGATGGCTGCGGTCCTGGCCCTGGGGTAGCGCGAGATCTGTGCCAGTCCGTCGTGGAGGCAGGCCAGGCGGAACTTCGTAGTTGTTATCGTTCAAGCCCTGGAAGTTCTGCGTCTCGGAGTTGAGCGGCGGCACGCGGAACTGGTGACCGGAAGACGGGTTTGAGGGATTTGATGGTGGCTGTTGCGGGTTGGGGTTGAAGTCAGGTGATTGGTACTGCGCCCACGGGTCTACATCGTTCTGGAAGTTTGACTGCCCGTAACTAGGACTGTGGTTTGGCGGTGGGTGGTCCGGAGGAGTGTATTGAGTGTGGGAAGTTTGGTCTTGGTATGCTGAGTATGGGTTGTGATTCGAGACACCATGAGCTTGTGCGGGTGGTGGGCTTTGGTAGCCGCCGCTGCCGTGAGGCGTTGAGCTGTGCTCGTCCTGCCACGGATTGGTGTTGGCCATGACGAGTTTTGAGGGCTGTTCGGTGTGGGCGGAAGCTTTGGATAGAGATTCTAAGATGGTCTCTGCGATTTGGAAAGTGTTGTGGTTTTGTACACGTCCTGTGGAGGCTGTGTTGTGGTGAGAGGTCCAGAAGCAGGCGCGGGGCATGACGTTGCCTTCTCCACGTGTGATTGCCCCACTACAGTACATCTGCTCAGCCACAGAAAGAGCACTATGCCACTGAGTTGAGTGCTGGCGAGTAATCGACATTGACTGCTTGGTACACTTGCAAGTCACATTGAAAAGAGCCTCCGATTGTGTCGCTTGCAGCAGTCATATTATGGCTGTGTAGATGATGTAGAAGTCCATTGCATTTCCACAAGGCCTAGCTTCGTGACCGCAGCTCACCGCTTTAGCTCAGCAAACCGCCTCGACAATTCATCAACATCTGGTATCTTCCCCCCGGGGCCATTGTCCTTCGCTGGCATCTTCTTCTCGGCCGACTTCTGCACCTTTGCCGCTGCCGTGCCTGGCAGCTTCAGCCTCGGCGCGACGTTGTCTGTACTTGGGCTCGGCGGCACAACCCGCAGCGGACTCTGCGGCCCTACAGTCCTCGGTGGTGTCGCCTTGACCAGCGCTTCCCTCTCTTCGTCCTTCTTCCCGTCTATGGTCAACGGCACCTCCGTGTCTGCTTCCTCCGCCACACCTCCGCTCGGTTCATCGTCATCCGACGATGCCTGCGGCGCACCAAAAGGAACACCATAGAACCGCGCAATCTCCCCCAAATATGCGTCCACTAGTTCTTCGCTGGGTGTCTTGGCTTCGAGCTTCTTCGCGACGCGCTCCGCAACACCCTCCCCCTCCATTGCGGCGACCGCTACCTCCTTCCCAAACTTCTCCACGAGATATGCTCGGACCTGGTGCAGTTCCTTGATCTCTGTGCGCGGAGCAGCGTATATTATGCTTCGTACTGCTTCTTCGAGCGCGGGGTCGAGGGGAATTGGTGTGGAGGTGTGGGAGGGCGTAGTTTGGTCGAGGAGCTGGGAGCGTGCGAGGAGCAGTTCACAGTACAGTTCGAGGATCTCGTGAAGTTCCGTGGTTATGTCGCTACGAATGATGTTCTCGACCCGTATCCGTGCCGACTGGAGCTTGCCGATCTAACGCTGTCAACCTTGATGCTGTACGGATGCCTAGTCGCATAGGTTCGAACGCAGGCCGTGTAGAACGTTATGCGCACCTCGAGAAGCTGCGCCATTTCGCGCCTTTGTTGCTTTGCCTTTGCTGTGTCCTTTTGCTGCACCATGCGCAGCCGCGATATCGACAGCTTGAGCTGCACCTTGAGCTTGTTCTAAGCTTCGTTAGCTAGGAGTGCCGTTATCCTGCGATGCATACTTACAACGAGTGATTGTGACGGCGCCATATCTGTAGGTGAGTGGAAGAACGCTGAACGAAACAGGATCCGGAGCTGTCAAGTTGGTGCAGTAGATAGCTGAGCTGTGGCATGGAAGGCGGCATGCGGACATTGGCGGGGTCGGCGCTTGTGCTACAACACGTCATTGGCCGTTCGGGCACCAACGCTGCGCATCAACGTGGAATCATTCGTATTGCTGGTATGTCGCTAAAGCTGTACTGACCCTTTCAAATGCACCCATGAGAAGTCCCCCGAAGTTGAACACCACGCTGAAAAAATACAACACATACTTTACAGTGCCTGAATACCCTTGAAGAACCCGTTCGCCTGCAGCGCCTGGTTCTCCTTGACCAGCTCACGCATGCGCTCGACCTGCTGCTTCTTGGTCAAGCCCTTGCTCTCAACCTCCTCCTTCCACTTGGCCAGCATTTCCTTGAGCAGCTTGCTTCCCTCTTCGACGTCTTCTCTGCTCGCCTGGACGAATCCTTCCTCGTGCTTTCCTGCAAAGTCCTCAAGCTCGTCGGCCTTTCGCTTGGCCATATTGATGACCTTCTGGGGGAAACGGACTAGCTCGGCGACGTGGATGCCAAACGACTGGTCTGAGAAACCTGGCTCGACCTTGTAAAGGAGAATGACTTCGCGCTTCTTCTGCATTCCGCTCTCCGTCTCTGTGCTACCCTCTGAGATGTGTGCGACAACGTGGAGATTCTCGACTTGCGGATATGTGTCGGCAAGTGCAGTAAGCTCGTGGAAGTGCGTTGCAAACAAGGCAAACGCGCCGATTTCCTTGACAATATACTCGGAGATGGCCCATGCCAGACCGAACCCATCGTATGTGCTTGTACCGCGACCGAGTTCGTCGATGATGATAAGAGACTCCTTGGTGGCGGACTTGAGAATGTTGGCAGTTTCTAGCATCTCCGCCATGAATGTCGACACACCCTTGATCTGGCTGTCACTCGCACCCACCCTGGCAAGTATGCAGTCGAAGATGGTAAGCTCGGCTTCTGCGGCTGGGACAAAGCATCCGATCTGCGCCATGAGCGCGATGACGCCAATCTGTCGAATGTACGTCGACTTGCCGCCCATGTTGGGACCGGTGATGATCAGGAACTCGCTCTCGTTGCGCATTAAGCTAACGTCGTTGGTGATAAAGGAGATGTCGTCCTGCATCTCGAGACATGGATGTCGGGCTTCCTTCAGTACGGTGTTACCTGTACCTCGGGGATGCATAGTTGGTCGTGTGTAGGATGTTGGTGCGTGTACTGAGACGTGTGCAAAAGCAATAATGACATCGAGGTGTGCCAGCACTGCTGCCAACTTCTCTATAACGGGAACGTACGAGGACGCTACTGCGACGACCTCGTTTACGAGTCCAGATTGTGTTCGGTTGTAATTATCGGAGAGCTGGTCGAATTCACGTCGTTTCTCCAGCAAAGAGGGAGTTGTGAAGTAGACGCCGTTCTTCTGCGTCGATATTTCCTGGTATTGCTTCTTCTGTCGAATGCAGCCTGCTTCGTTTCTTGTCAACCTGAAGCACCAGCCATGGACTTTGTGGTTCTCCAGGAACAACTTTTTCTCGATGTCCTGATTCAAATCATCACCTGCCTTCATATGCTCCGACTCCATCTCGCGCTTGAGCCTATCAAGGCGCTTACGAATCGTACGCAGTGCCTCGTCAAACTCTGGCTTGATGATGAACTCGTGATTGTCGAGCGCCTCCAGATCTACTGTCGTCTCGACCATGTCTTGAAGGCCCACGAATGCGGCCGAATACTGTCGTAGCTTCGAGGTGTATTCGGCATCAAGGGGCTCTTTGTACTGCTCATCCATGACCGCGTCCAGTGACTCAAGAAATCCAGGGAGCCGAATGACAACTTGATATGCGCGGACTACATCCTCCAGATTCGCCGCCTTGCGCTGGAACTTCTTCGCAAGGCGATAGAGGTCCGGTATCGACCGCAGATGCTCTTCCTGCATAGTCTGTCGTAGCTCGGTGTCGTTGACGAACGCTTCTACAAGCTGCTGTCGCCGCTCAATCTCAGCCAGATTCATCAAAGGCTGTTTCAGCCATTGCGAGAGCAGTCGGCTACCCGTCGGCGTCTTGCAATGGTTTAGCAAGCCGTACAAGCTCATGTTCTTCGCTCCGTCCCTTGGACCCGGCATCAAATTAAGAGCCTTCAGCGCGGCGGCATCGAGTTTCATGTACTGTGTGAGGTCGTGCTGGTACAACTGGTATTGGCCGAAATTGGATGAATCAGACATGACGCCCAGGTACTTGATCAGACAAGCTGCTGCGCCCATCGCCAGTTTGAGGTCGGTTTGTGGTAGTGTTCCGGCGACACCCTCATCCTTTAGCAGTCGAGGAAGATCCTGCTCGATATCTTTTGTCCCAAAGTCTGCCACACCTCGCTCTGCCACAGCGCATCCACAATTGTCGGCTATCGTCCGCAGCTTATTGAGCTCCACATCCTTCTTGTTGCCCTCCGCTTGTATCAAACACTCCTTTACGCCGAGCTGAATGAGTAGCGACTCGAAGTTTGAATAGAGGTCATTATCGAGGAACTCCGTTACCCCAAGCTCGCGGACACTCGCATCTGCAAAGCAGACACCGACGTTGCGAGCTTCCGAGGCTTTGGCAGACACCTTGACCGCGAGTATGATTGGCGAGTTTTCAATGTGACCGCCCAACTCGTCTTCGAGGTCTTGCAAATTGCCGGGTGATGCTTGCTTGGCCACCTTCCAGTCCATCCGCTTCCCCGTCGACTGCCATATCTCAATGCGCTTGCTCAATCGGAAAAGAGCGTCTCGAAGGAAATTGCGGAACACCATGGTAGTCATGGTGACTGAGTCGAGGCCGGGTTCTCGTCCTAACTTACGGAGTACAGCTGTGGTTCGATAGATCTACAACTACTATCAGTCTAGGCATCAGGAGGGAGGAATGAAAGACGTACGCTATCTGCGATAAACTTCGCATCCTCGCCATGAGCACTGTAGTAGTCGCCTCGGTCGAAGATTCGAATCGTGTCGTCGTTCTCGTGTGGCAGATTGCGAAAGAACTTGCAGAAGCCCGACTCGTCATCCTCACGCATCTCCGGTCTAGACGCCATCGTGTTGGTATATTACACTGCTACGACCGAAGAGATCAAAAGAGTATGAGGTTTTGTTTTAGGACATTGCCGCGGCTCTTTCCAAAGAATACGCGTCGCGTCATCCACGCGTTGGCGCTAGTCTCCACTCATCACGCCCCGCCTCTCCAACTGTTCCACCATGAGGTTATCTCCCATGTCCTTCGACTCGCGATATCCATCTTTACTAATGTGTAAAAATTACTTTTTACTCGTATGTCTGACGTCCGTATCGAAATTCTACTATTCAGCTAGTCCCGTCCATATACGCAACACAATCAAGACTGATCGTTGAGGCATGCTCTGTGCTCTGTAGCAAGATGAGCTGATGGCAGGTCGTCAGATGGCAAGACCGGACGTTCAACAGCGAGGAAGCAGTTTGCGGCTGGATGTGTAGTCATGCTGCGCAAAGTCGCTGCTCGGTCATCCACAGGCGACACCACACGTGCGGCTTCCAGCAACGGGGTGTGTTTCTGGACCATATCTACGGCGGTGTTGCACTGCCTGAGAATACTACGATATTGCACATGTGCGTAGATCAAGCCTTTGCGAAGGATACAGCTCTGGCCACTTATACCTTCTCCGGGACATCAGGTTCCTGGCCGATTGTAACCATTACGTACCATGAGTTACACGCCCTTTTATCAACGACTCAGCGGCCCTGCGCCCGGTCACAAATGATCTGCAAGGCGCCAATGACCTGACAACAAGGATTCACAGGATTGATGTGTCTGATTGACTGACAAGTCTGACATACAAGCGATAAAACCCAGGCGCTCAGCACGTGTGTTGGACGCAAGTCGCCATCAACTTGATATGAGAGCTCTTCCGAGCACGGCGTATACTCGCCTACCAGTGACGACCCACTAGAACGTTGTGTATGGCAACGCGTCCAAAAGATATATATACCTCGTACAACCGGTACAAGATCGACCCAGGCTAGTCACAAGGTCATCACGGGCCGTCAATGCCAGCTCGCAACACCACTTCTGCTATACAGAGCCAACCTCAGCGTGGAAATGGTCCGTGTGGAGCATGTCCGGTGGACCACATGGCTAGTTTGATACCGGGCATTGTGTGGCAACTGTCAAAAGACACGACCCTCGAGCCAACCAAGCCGACAGTCTGAGCTTTAATATCGTCGCCAATTGACGTTTTTGGGTGGTTTGCAGCTGCAGTCGACCACCGTTTTGCTCAGCATCCCTGCTGCATACGCGGCCAGCCGCGCTAGCATATCAGATTTGGTACATGGCCATCTCTAACATGCACTTGAGTCAGGAGGCCGCGTGCACATTCCTCCTTAATTTTGAGGTCTGCACTGCAAAGTTGTAGCATTCGCATAGAGCGTCATGGCAGTCGTAAGCCACGCCATCACCGTGCTGTGCGAGGCTTGTACGAAGCCACGAAGCTTGTCACGATCAGATCCAGACATCATAAAGTTCAAGATGTTTAAGAGACACTCGGGGCGACGATCTATTCTGCTTCATTGCCAACAGTAACCCCTTCACCTCGATTCATTCGCTTCTGCTTGCTTTTGAGTCTACGATAGACCAGACAGTCGTTTCTTCCCACGGGACTTCAGATATCCAGCATGATGTTAAAGGCTGATATTTGGCTTCTGGCTGCACTCTACTTTGGTGGAGCTGTTGATGCCGCAAGTTCTTCCAACTACCCCCAAGCTATTCTGAGCTCTGGTACCAGTAAGTAGCTGCACACTCGAAGAGGATCTTGCTGACAACTTGAAGTTAAGCTTGGTGACTGGCAAGATGCCTTCGACAAGGCTTCTGATTTTGTTGCGGCGCTCTCTACCGATGAAAAGTTGTCCATCATTACCGGTGGTAGTGGTGGTAATTATACTGCCTTTGTGGGCTCCGACTCCGCCGTGAATCCCATCAACTACTACTTCGTAACCTCCTGGCCGGCTGGACTTGCAATGGCAATGACCTGGGATAGGTCCGCCTCCTACGGTCAGGGCAAGGGTGTTGGTGCAGAATTTAAGGGAAAGGGTGTGAATGTAGCTACGGCTCCGACCATACAGCCTCTTGGACGCTCTCCATGGGGTGGCCGTAGTGGTGAATCATATGGCACGGACTCTTACCTATCCGGAATCTTGGGTGGCCAGGTTGCAAGCGGTATGGTTGCTTCAGGAGTCATTCCCAGCGCGAAGCACTTCATTCTTAACGAACAGGAGACCAACCGCTCAGGTTCGCAAAGCCGTGGCGGTATGGGAGGCGGCCCTGGCGGCCCTGGCGACAACTCGACTAATGGAGGCCCACCTTCGATGCGCCGTCGTCAGGATTCTGGCAATTCGACATCTTCCTCCTCAAGCGAAGCCTACGACGTCGAGATTGGTGATAAGGCATTTCACGAGACATACCTCGCTCCTTTCTACGATGTGGTCAAGGCGGGTATTGGCGGAGCTATGTGCTGTATGAACAAGGTGAACGGGACCTACGGATGTGAAAATCAAGATGCGATCTCCAGATACTTGAAGGTCGAGCTTGGTTTTCCTGGATTCGTCCAACCGGATGTTGGCGGTCAGCACACCAGCTTCGGCTCTGCCAATGCTGGACTGGACTACGGCTCTTCTTCGTACTGGAGCAACTCTACCCTTGTTGCTGGTATCACAAATGGAACGTTCACGTCAACACGTCTCAACGACATGGTCATCCGCCAGTTGATGAGCTATTTCAAAGGTAACCAGCAGACTTACCCGGAACACGCTGGCTATACCGATAACATCGACGTACGTGGTAAGCACGGCGATATGGCTCGCCAATATGCCGCAGAGTCCATCGCATTGCTCAAGAACACGAACAACGCCCTGCCTCTAAGAAATAAGAAGGTCATTTCCATATTCGGTATCCATGCGGCTCCGCGTCTGATGGGTCCCAACACAGCTCTCACTGTCCAGTCTGGTGTGGACGCTACCATGGACGGCCACATGTCTCAAAACGGTGGATCGGCCATGGCCTCTGGTGCCTTCCTTGTCACTCCCTACCAGGCATTCAACGAGCGTGCCCAGGCTGACGGGTTCATGCTCAAGTGGTGGCTCAACAATACTGTTGTCGAGAGCTCCGGTGGCATGCAGCTTAGCGACGGCGCTGGTACCCAGATTTCCGAAACGACCCTAGGCATTGCGGATGGCGCCGAGGCTTGTGTTGTCTTTCTGAATGCCTGGGCCGGTGAGGGCGGCGACAGGAGCGAGTTGGCCAACGCTGAGGGTGACTAGTGAGTACTCGCAAGGCGCACAACACTTCTTCAACTAACGTATCATAGCCTCGTTAACTACGTCGCCGACAACTGCAACAACACCATCGTTGTTGTCAACACTGTTGGTCCCCGCCTCCTCGACCAGTGGGTTACTCACGAGAACGTCACTGGTATCCTTTATGGTGGACCTCTCGGTCAATCCTCCGGTCATGCCATCAACGATGTGTTATTCGGCGATGTCAACCCTTCAGGCAAGCTCGTCCACACCATTGCTAAGAATGAGTCCGACTACGATCCCAACACTCAGATCAGTGAGGGCTCCGTCATCACTTTCTCTGAGGGCAACTACATCGACTACAAGTACTTTGATCAGAAGAATTCGACGCCTCGTTACGAGTTCGGTTTCGGCCTGTCATATACTATGTTCAATTATGGTAGCAAGGTCGATATAGCGTCCAACACTCAGCTTCTGTCTGATGAGTTTGCCAATGGCGATCTCGCTGTTGGTGGACGTGAGGATCTATGGGATGTGGTTGTTGAAGTCGGCACTAACATCACCAATGCTGGCGATGTTGCCGGTGCTGAGGTCGCGCAGCTTTACGTTGAATTCCCTGCTGCTGCTGACGAGCCAGCGCGCCAACTGCGCGGTTTCCACAAGGTCAAGATTGAGCCTGGCAGGACCGCGAAGGCTAGCTTCCAGTTGAGACGCCGTGATTTGTCTGTTTGGAACGTCGAGAAGCAAGAGTGGCAGATTGTGCGTGGAGACTACAAGTTCAATGTTGGTTCATCCAGCAGGGACCTGAGGGTAAGCGGAACTCTGACCGTCTAAGTCGAATCTTACAGTGCCCTCTCAGAGCCAACGTTCGTTTTGTGTTTCTCTTTTTCGAGTATTGCATCCCGGCATCGCCTCATTTCATTGTTGATTATTAATTTACTGCGTTCAATCACACAAATCACGGCCTTTCTCACGCCATATACCGTCTCTCAAGTGGCCAAGTTTGCATCCTTGGGTACACCCGTCTTTGTTTGCGCATTTGTGTCGCACCCCAAGAGGAGGAAAACATCAGCAGCCCTTCTCTCAATTTGTGCCACGCACCTTCCTCACATGGTTTTCACGTGCCTGAATCGACCCATTTCGATATCTTTGCTCCTGCCTTACGCGTTGTCGGTGCATTCGCAGCTCATATAACTTCCTGTATCCAAGACCGCCGAAGCAAGAACAAGGCAGGTCGCTAGAGGCACTGGAGGAGCGATAAGAACGATTAAGCGTGCCGATGCATGCATCTTGCGGCGCCGGTAGAGGAAGATCAAATGATCGCTGCAAGCGCCCGCTCCCGGAGTTGGCCGCATTGAGAAGGTGAAGCTCGGCAGCTCAGCTAGCGTGGCGGTGACACTATGTTTCAACGCTGTGATTCGCCAGACGGTCGCACCGACTCGCATCAAGCGACGGCGAACAAGGGACATTCGGCAGGTAGGAAGGAAGAAAACATCGTGGACCGATGCGTTAATGGGTCAGAAGGGGAGGTGGTCCAAATCACACAGCACACCAGCGACGAAGCCTTGGTTTAGCAAGGCATATAAACCAGGGCGTGTCCAGTTCCCATTCTTAGCATTCATTTGTGCTACCGCATTTATTCGCTCTTATCTTAAACAGGCATCATGAAGTACGCTCTTGGTGCAGCACTCGTTCTCCAGAGCACGGTGGCTCTGGGTGAGCTTCTCCCTGTTCACCTCAAGGCACCTACAACAGCTCACTTCCGGGACATCGTTCGCAATGACACCTACGACTTCGGCTGCAGACCGATCGCCCACCCTACGGAGGATGGCAACTTCACCCTCCATGCGCTTTTGACAGAGGATCAGATTGCGCATCTGACAAAGGAGTACGAGACGGTCAAGGAGATCACCATTCATCGCCAGATGGTCAAGCGCGCGGCCACAGCACCCATTGGCACTGGCGACCGCTTCAAGGCTGGCACGGTATCCCCCGTTGGTCTGGGAACACAAGCGAGTGGAGCAACCATCTCTAGCATCATGAACGTGAATGAGATCAACTCTGCCTTCAATGCGTTAGTGAAGAATTACGGGGTTGGCTCAGTCACCCTGCCATACAAGACTTTCAATGGCGCTACCTCATACGCCGGATTCGTTGGTGCTGGGACAGACAAGTCAGCATACCGCCTGTACCTCAGTGCTGGCGTGCACGCCCGTGAGCGAGGTGGACCTGATCAGCTCATCTACTGGATTTCCGACTTGCTCGCTGCCAACAAAGCAGGCACCGGCCTTACATACGGTAAGAAGACATACACCAACGCTCAAGTCAAGAGTGTTCTTGCCGCTGGTATCGTTTTTTTCCCCCTCGTCAACCCAGATGGTGTCACATACGACCAGTCCAGTGGCTCGCTTTGGCGCAAGAACAGGAATACCAAATCTGGATCCAGTGGATCCTCAATTGGTGTCGACATCAACCGTAACTTCGATTTCTTGTGGAACTTCCGCAAGTACTTTGCTGCTAGCGAGTCGCCTGCGTCCACTTCACCGAGCTCAGAGACTTTCTACGGCACTGCTGCTGCGTCCGAGGCCGAGACGAAGAACCATGTTTCAGTATACGATTCATTCCCTAAGGTACTTATCCTTCTCTTTTCACACGTTGTCAGTGCTCACCTCACCACAGATTCGCTGGTTCATGGACATCCACTCCGCAGCCGGTGACATCCTCTACTCGTGGGGCGACGACGATGCCCAAACTACCACCTCAACCATGAACTTCCTTAACTCAGCTTACGACGGCAAGCGTGGTGTGACAGGGGATACTGCATACAAAGAGTACATCCCCGCAGCCGACAACACCAACATCAAGAACGTCGCTGCAAAGACCGTTGCCGCCATGAAGGCTGTCGGTGGACGCTCATATGTTGCAACTCCTGCCGTCGGTCTTTACGCAACCTCCGGAGCTACTGATGACTACGCTTTCAGTCGATTCTGGGCGAAGCCTGGAGCGAACAAGGTCTACGGGTACACGATGGAGTTTGGGTACAGCACAAACTTCTACCCAACATTGACAGAGTTCAACCAGAACATTTTGGATACAAACGCTGGTTTTATGGACTGGGCACTGGCTGCTATTTCTGTGGGGCTGAACTAGAAAGGGGATTGAGGCGTTGCGGAGGCGCTTGGTGTAGAGCGTTGTTATTGGGGATGATACCAATGTGCATGAATGAGTAAATACGAGCGTGATTTAAATCTTCAACCTGATACGAAGACAAACCCTTAATCCGGCTTGAATACATGTGGGAGAACATGCTGCTGAAGTGATAAAGTATATGGCAATTTACCCATTGTCGCGATGGACTTCGGATACTGAGGCGCTACACGAAAACTGTCACTAGTGACGGCTAAAGTTTACATACATAACCTGCCCCAATTTTGTTTTCAAGTCGAACGACTCAGTTACTGATAGCTTCATCTCAACCATGAGTATGACCTAATGTGTCACGATGTATTTTCTATGGTACCCGCTAGTCCATGGTATATAGAGTATCTAGGCCAGGCAGGTTTCAAAACACTGCAAGTAAACGTGTGCGTAGATAGCTCTATCACATTTGATGATTTTATCCCAAAGTCCTAGCGTCTCGCGCAATCCGCTCAATGAACACGCTGAAGTAGCAAGGATGACCGGTGATATAGGATTGTATGCCACAGGAATTACGAACACCCTACCATCTGGAAGAGGCTGACAAGACCAGTCTCTGATTGCCTACTTAACGACGTCTATCGCCCGGTGCGTGGGTCGTTTCTGTGGAGTTCCGTGCAGAACGACGTACTGCTTGGTACGCTATCTCCGCGCCTGGAGAAGCAGTCATGAGCACTGTCTGTAATAGGATATTGTTTGTGGGAGACGTCTGCGAACTTCTTTGCCTGAAGGGCTTAGACTGGCTGCAAGGCCCATGGCTTGTGACACATTTTCGCTCTGGTGTTCCAGTAGGCAACGAGTGCAATTTGCGTTGTACTCTTGAGCATAGATAGCTAAGCAGAGCAATCTGTTTGGCTGTCTTTGGCGATCGAAGAGGCGCGGTGGAACGCATCTGCTTTGCCTCGCCTTTCACTGTGAGGGTGCATATCTGCCCACAGTCAGAGGATGGGTGTTTTCGAACAACACGGCTGTTCTGGTACGCGTCTACCAACGGTTGAGCTTCGTCGATGCGAAAGGCTACGTCCTCGTTGGGGTTTGGCTGAGTTGTGTTGGAGCAATCCGACCACATGATGAACTCGGCTACCCGAAACATAAGCCTGCCATTTTTTCATTAAGATTCCTACCTTGATGGAAGAGCTTGAGGAAGAAGTACGCCGATTGTATGCGAGTGAGCGAAGGGGGCAGTAGTGTTTGTCCCTCCATGGAATCTACACTTTCTCCCCTTTGCCCATACTAACGAGGCGTGCTTTTGTGTCTACCAGACTGGAGCACCCATTGCTAAGATGAGCGCGAGGAGGCAAAAAATCGGTCGGTGGGCCGGGAAGTGACGTCGAATGTGAAGGCGTCACACTGGGCAATTGCGCTCTGTGCATGCGCAGTCGCACGACTTTGCTCAGGGCGACCACTTCCAGTGATAATAATTCAATACATCGTGCCGATGCCGTGTCTGTCAAATTTCTTCCATCAGACAATGACCAACACCGCGTTTCAATTCACTGCTTATGCTCCCGAATAACGATGTCCTTAAAGTCCGCCGGATCCAGCACAGGCTCCCACGCGCCGAACGAATAAACTCCAAACATCACCCCCGTGAAGGCACCGCCGACTGGAGGCGCGATACACAGATCTTTGGCGCCAAAGGTGAAGCTCCATTCGGATGAGCCTTGCGAGAATATCAGGGTGTATGTTGTTGGCGTAGCCTTAGCTGACAACTGAGAAGGTAACGATGCGTCAAATGCTTGAGATGCCGACGGTTCAGTAAATAGTGGATACGTTATTGTGAACTCTCCGACTACCCCTGTGGGTTTCCTGTAGATCACCGTAGGTACGAGCTTGCCGTTCTGCTCCACAGCTGTAGCGCCGATTGAAGCATAGGAATACATGCTCCACCACACCGAGATGCCAGCTTCGTAGCCTTTACGACTGGGCTTGAAATCAAGCGTCGCAGAGAATACGTCGTGAAAGCTCTCCTGTTTCCGTAACAGGAGTGATGGTGCTTCTGGAGAGGAGAGACCATAACATCCGCCACGAAGCCGCAAGTATCCTGGGCGCTCGGTGAACGAGTGGAAAGGCTTAAGTGGGGTGTTCTTCTGATACCATCCAAGCTCGAGAGCGCTGACATCAGAGCCAAGTGTGGCCCGCCAACGAATACTTTCTGATTTTGCTTGAGTTACAAGCTGGGAGACCTCTTCGCGGCCTTCAGTCTCGAACTTGATGTTCTTACCGTCGTTGAACACTGGCCAGCCATCAACCCACTCCACTTTGACCAGGAACGTCTCGCGCCCTCGTGGAAGTCAGTCAACTCAGCGTTCGCTGGGCTCAATTCGACTCACCTAGCTGTGGCTCGAGATACATCTCTTGGTCCTTGACAGGTCTCACCCCCAAAAACACGCCCCACCAGCGCCCCTGCTCATCTTCGAAGACATCCGCGTGCCCAGTTCTTTGAATTTCTTCATCCGGTCCATTGTACCACAATGGCTTTCCCTGACTCTCCCACGGACCAAACACTCCCTTCTTGCTTCTGAACACCCACTCCTGATGCCCCGCTTCTGTACCTCCCTCAGCAACAAAAAGATAGTAGAACCCACCCTTCTTCATAATATGACTCCCCTCAGCAACACCATACTGACTCTGCCGAACACATACAGGCGGCGTCAACGTCCTCCCCGTTGGTAGATCAATCTCCGAGACGTGGATCGCGAAATCCTTCAACCTGCTCGCCGGATCTCGATCCGCAATCCTCATCGTAGTCGAGAGATACGTCTTCCCGTCATCGTCCCAGAAGACGTCTTGATCGAACCCCGGATTGTCGAAGTAGACGGGATCGCTCCAGCTCCCATCGGTGTTGATGTCATCGGTCCAGACATAGAAACCCCGCGGGAAAATGCGCTCATCGCTGCTGGGTCGGTAGCGGTGGTACACGCCGTTGAATAGGTACCATCGCTTCTCGTCTGGCCGGTACCGCAGCGTCGACGCCCAGCTGCCGGCTCCGGGCTCCACGGTGCGCAGGTTAAGTTGCGAGGGCCGGGTCAGGGCGTGGCCGATCAGTGTCCAGTTTATGATATCTGTGGAGCGGTAGATGGCGCATCCAGGAAAGTATTCAAAGGTTGAGGTGCTGAGGTAGTACGTTGGTTTGCCGCCTGGAGTGGAGGAGGGGACGGCGCAGACCGTGGGGTCTGGGTTGAAGCCTCGGATGATGGGGTTTTGGAATGTTGGCGCCATGGTGTGGTTGACGCTTGTTCAGATCGTTGCCAGTGGTTGTAATATGTTACTCTAGCGTACGTATGAATGCTTGGGACTTATACCGAGGGACTCGTAGTGAGTTAGCGCGAGGATGTTCCACCAATCACGCCGCAGCAGCTATTATTTTTGCGTATATGTTCCTCTACAGAACGCCTGAATTTTAGCCTCTTCCCCTGATATGTCGAAGCATAGACTTAGACCACGTCTCACACTTATCCATCATCGAGTAAACCTTGACGTGAGAAAAAACATCTACAATTGAAGTCAACACAGCATACTGAAGGCGAACGAAATAGTTTATAATTACAACAGCACTCGAGCGTGACATACCATTGAGCCGTAGCAGACTGGCTGTTCACTATCGCTATGTCACCACATCCAACAAATGCCCACTTTCCGGCCCTGTAAATTTTTTCCTTCCTGTGGTGAGCCAGAACACCGCACTCAGCAACATGATCAACCCAGTTGCAGCAGATGTGTAATTCATATTCTCGCTGTCGACAGGCGTCGCGCTCGGGAAGTTGGAGATGATGCACATAAAAGCCAGGAAGACGAAGCCGATGATATTCAACAAGATGCCGTAGCGGCCGAGCGAGTAGGGGCCCTCGAGTCTGGTCTTCTTGCCGGAGAAGTGGGCGATTATGCGGGCAAGAAGGGGCATGGCGTAAGAGAGGTCTATCAGGGTTAGTTGGAAATCACAGAAGGAGTATCGATACCGACTTACAGAAGCCTTGGGTAGCGACGGCAACGATAGTGTTGAATCCCGTCACTGTGCCGAAGTAGATTGAATTGAACGCAATCTGAACAGCACCCGTCAACAGCACAGCGTACACCGGTACCTGTCGCGACGAAACCTTGCTCAACAAATCCGAGAAAGGCAGACCCTGGTCGCGTGCGAAGGCGTATACGGATCGCGAGCCCTCTGCCATGAGCGAGTTGGAAGCCACTAAGCAGATGACCGAGATCATCGATGACAGAGCCGAAGCGCCTGCTACGCTACCGGTGGAATTGAACATGATCTCAATGACGGGCACGCCAGTGGCAGTAGTCGCGGTGGCGTCGAGATCACCGATGCAGAAGCTCAGGGCGATGAGCCAGACGAAGCCGGTGATGAAGCCCATGTAGACAGCCAGTACGATGGCGCGAGGGGCCTGCTTGCGAGCGTTCTTGATTTCTTCAGTCATGTGGGCCGGTGCGTCGTAGCAGCACATGCCGTAAGCACCTGTTGGTTGTCAGTGTCTTTGCCCTGATTATCGACTGGTCCCAGACGTACTTTGAAGAAGACCAAGGACGACGGCGTATGGAGGTGTCCAGCCTGTGAAATTTTGGAAGTCGCTAAAGACAAACTCTGGCGACTGCTTATGGTCGTTGGTGGCCAGTATGGTCGCCAAGCATACCACGAAAGACAACATGTTCCAAGCAAGCACGGCCTTTGATAGCTTGTTCAGGATGTGTGGGAAGTAGATGTTCGAGGCCATGGCGATGAACGTGACCAGGTAAGCGCACAGCACCGTATGCCAACGCTCGATGGTGAAGCCGTAGTTGAGCTGCGCGGTGCCAAGGACGAAGTTCGTTGCGATGAAGTTATTCGTAGCTCCCATGGCCAGGACACCAATGAGCATGAACCAGCCACAAATGTAGCTGAACCCTCTTGCCCAGCTCGTCGGGGCAAGTATCGCTACCCAACTGTACTGTCCACCAGCAAGGGGGTATCTGGAACCATTGTCAGCGTAGGAAGCGTCCTCCAAGAATATTTGCACTTACGCACTACACATCTCAGCCATCGAGTATGCCACGGACAACGTAAAGATACAAACGGCCAGCCAGCCCCATATCATAACGGGCGGCCCACCAGTCTCGACACCAATAATGAGCACACCACTCAGTGCAGTCCAAGACGTGACGATACTAAAGGAAAAGCCAACCATGCCAACGAGACCGAAGCTGCGCTTCAGCTCTAGAGGGAGTCAATACCAACCACAGATTATTGATCGCGCCACATACCCTGCGTGTACCCCAGCTGCGCGAGCACAGCATCATCTTCATCGAAGACGTCAACCTTCTTCTCGGGATCCGAGGTCGGCGTCACAGACATGGCGGGCAATCAACTGACACAGTCTCAGTGCGCAGATCCGAAATGGCTATCGAATGCTCTGTACTGACAATTGACATGCACTGGACTATACATATCCTCAAACGACGCTCTATCGCGTGGCTGTCAATCGCAACGGTCATTGCATAGTAGCGTCTCCACTGCGTCACTACATGTTGATAACAGCCGTCTCTGCGTCCTCTGTACGCTGGCTTATCCACGTTTGTAGCAGTTCTTATCAAATCGGATTGGGGCGTCTTGATTGGTCGAGATAGGGAGAAGTACTCGGTAGTTGAGCAGTGGGGTGCTACCCCGGTCGTTGTCATTGGAGAATATTCCCGGAGCGTCGAGTCCGGGGGGTGGCTGCATGATGCCGCGCTATCGTCTTGCCTGAAGAATTTTGCGATCGGAGTTCAAGATCGCAGCGGTGCGTTTTTCTGAGCAGGTGGAATTTCTTGGTCATGACGAGGCTTAGGGAGAGAGGAAGAGAGAGAATACATAGCAGGGACCCGTTCATGCGGGCCGTTGGATTTGCCCCACCAATCCACCCCCGCAGAACGTGGGCTTGCGACTATATCCGATGCGCAGACAGCATGACAAACGCGATTACTGTGAGCTGCTTTCTAGATGCTTGTATCGGTGGCTAGTCCCGTTGTAGAAACTATCCTACATGCCATGCATACGAACGCGCAAGGGGAAGCACCACCCCTGCATTTCATAACTTACCATGAATCGACATGGTCGCCCAAGATACTGAAAACACGCATCACATCAACGACTGGGCTTGGGCGATTCCGTAATTGACTGGACTCAGCTCAGCACCAACTGCACTCCCAGCGAGCTCACTCTCTTTCACAATAACCCCAACACCCCTCCAAAACCATCTCGATAAACCCGCAATGCAACCACCTCCCCACGCCCAAATCCCAACCTCAACCCCCTACCCCTGGCCACACGACCGCACCCTCTCCCCTGACACAACCGCCCTGCTAATAATCGACATGCAACACGACTTCCTCTCCGCCCAGGGCTACCTATCCTCACTCTCCTCTCCCTCTCCCTCTCCCTCTCCCCCAGCTCCACTACACACCCGCTTCACGCACCTCCTGCCCACCATCGCCTCTCTGCTCGACACCTTCCGCCGCGCCTGCTTCCCCGTGATTTACACGCGCGAAGGCCACGCGGCGACATTAGCCACGGTGTCGAGCCGAGAGGCGCATCGCTCGCGGGTGTGCGGGGCGGAGATTGGGGCGCAAGGGCCGATGGGGCGGTTCTTGGTGAGAGGGGAGAGGGGGCATGGGATTGTGGATGAGGTCAGGCCGGTGGAGGGGGAGGTTGTGATTGATAAGCCTGGGCGAGGGGCGTTTGTGAATACCGAGCTGGATGCGGTGTTGCGGGCGAAAGGGGTGAGGAATCTGGTGGTGTGTGGGGTTACGGCGGATGCGTGTGTGAGTAGCACGGTTAGAGAAGCAAGCGATCAGGGGTATGATGTGTTGGTGGTCGAGGATGGTGTAGAGAGCATGAATGACGAGTTGAAGAGATGGAGCCTTGAATCGATCAAGGTGGAAGGAGGGCTGTTCGGCGTAACAGCCGATAGCAAGGCTGTATTGGCTGCCGTCGCGAGCTGGTTCGAAGGCAGAGACGAGGATCAGAGCGAGGCAGAGAAGGACAGCGTACGACTGGCGACACTGCTATAAGATAGAAGCCATAAGCATAAAAACATCACAGACAAGGTGGGGATGAGTGCGTGATATGTGTTGCATTGACTATGTAGCCAACCACTCAGAGACCGTGTCTCGTTATTGAAGCCCCCGACCCATACAAAAAACGCCAAAGACCGATAGCCGTGATCAAATGATATCCATGAACAAAGTGCCGTGACCGTGTGAATCGCCAACAACTTCAGCGAAGTTGGAGGCGCAGCACGCGTCGTGTCGAGAAGGAGAGACGCTCAACCGCCGAAACCGTAAAGGGTACGGCCCTGGCGCTTGAGAGCGTAGACGACGTCGAGGGAGGTGACGGTCTTGCGCTTGGCGTGCTCAGTGTAGGTGACAGCATCACGGATGACGCTCTCGAGGAAGGTCTTGAGGACACCACGGGTCTCTTCGTAGATCACTGCGGGAATGTTAGTGTTGCTGCGAGGCGACAGGAAAGTAAAGATGACTTACTGGCAGAAATACGCTTGACACCACCACGACGCGCGAGACGACGAATGGCGGGCTTGGTGATACCCTGGATGTTGTCACGCAAGATCTTGCGGTGACGCTTGGCTCCGCCCTTGCCGAGGCCCTTGCCACCCTTGCCGCCTGGAGAGGAGCGTTAGCATGCTGTATCGCGATGGCAGGAGGGTGTGGCGCCGTCAGGGCATGGTGCAGTGCAGCGGTGTTGTTGTGGCGCGTTACTGCAGTGGGGCTGACGCGTTGAGGCTCAACACCACCAAGCGCGACTCCTGTGAGCGGCGACGGCGACAGCAACAGCGATGCACGGCGCCACGACGACGAGAGAGGGCAGTAAAGGATGTACTTACGTCCAGTCATATTGCTAGAAGGTTAATGGGATAAGATTTGATGAGAAGTGGTCGTAAACGCTGATGCGCGTCGTTGCAGTAGTCGGAGGTGAAGAATACGTGGAGTGGCAGGAAGCAGAAGAAGGCCTGGTGAGAGTGGGCGGTGGCCTATTTAAGTAGCGCAGCGGGGCGGGTGGCTGCCTCAGATCAACCAGGTCGCCAAGCTTGGCGCGGTTCTTTCAAGAACATCAAGTGCACGAGTGCCAAAATCAATCGCTCGGAAAGCGCGCAGTTCTGCCAGCGGGAGTTTCGCAGGCGCTGCTGGCTTGAAATCAACTCGCTGGCGCTAGTGCGCACGGGCCAGTTTCGAACACCGAACGCCAGTCGCGGCCGTCGCCCCAACACGAACTTGACGTTGACGTTAAATCCAGGGCTATGCTCGATTTGAGCTGCAACGCTCTTGATAATCTTCCGTCGCCGTCTGTGAACGACCTTGGCTTCTTTTAACACTTCTAGAGTCCTAGTAAAGCCATGCAGCGTTATGGCTCGCATGCTCCACGCGTACAACAAACGCGTCGCCCCTTTTTGAAATTTCAACATCAGACACTCTCGCATGACTCTGTAATATGTAGCTGTGGGATGTGTCTGTTGATAAGAGGTTATTTGCGTTTTCGTCGAATTGGAGAAAAGATTCGGCGCGCTCGAGATTCCCACCTAGGCATACCGTGCAGCGCTGTCTCACTTCTACAGAGCTCAGTGGCAAGAACCGGGTATTGGAGAACGAGCGCAGAGTGACTCACCCCCAGGCAGGCGGCGTTTGGCTTGAGACCTGTAGTACACCTGACAATAACCATACTATTGCGCATTACATCATCGCACAACGACCTCAAGGACAAGGACCTACTTGCGCTTTGTAATGCAGAACTTCAAAACGTTGAATGACTAACAGGGGTGATGCGATCTACTGCTGGCAGAAGATACAAATGAAATTCATTGTGCCCATGACCATCCAGAACGCCTACATAAAGCTATCCCACGGAGTATCTTAAGTTTTGTTCTTGTTCAAACGCAGGCAAAAGTGGCGCATCCATGGGTGTCACGATTGCTACCAGACAGCGCCATATCACCTTAATTTGACTCCTCCACCACTTCCTTCTCTGACGCATCCTGGTACACTGGCGGTGCCTCGTAAGCAGGCAGCTCGGCATACTCTTGCTTTTCGCTGCGCTCTTCCGCAGCCGTCTCCTCGACATCCTCCTCAAGAGCGATCGGCTGGTAGCTCTGGCCTCGGAACTTTGCGACAGTAATGGCAATAAGGCAGCCGAGGGCCATGCCAAGAAGGTAGGTAAGCGTACCGGCGAAGATGCCAATGAGGATGGGAACGAGGATAGTGAAGAACGCGCGGCGGAGAAACATGTGCATACGGTGGTGATGGCTGTGGTGGTGGTGACCGTGGTGTTCCATGTGGTGAGGGGGGCCGTGGTGGCCACCGGGGCGGAACCTGTGGGGTGGCTTGCCCTTGAACGTCTCCTCTGCCATCGGGTTGTGGTGTCCGTGTGGTCGCTTATGGCAGCCTGGTCGTCCCTTGCCCATGTGTTTGAGGTTCTCGATGCGATCGGCCATGATGCCCTTCCACTTGCAAAGCAGTGGCCACTGCTTGCATTCCTTCTCCTGCTGTGCGGGGGTCGCCTCAGCACTCTTCTCGGCGTCGAATGAGGCGATCATTAGTCGACCACTTGGGTCCTTGAGGAGGTTGATGGTGATGGAAGGCGGGCTCATAGGGTTTGATTCGATCGACGTTATTTGAAACGTCATGGGAAGCAGTTCGACGCCCGCCTCGGACACCGTCTCGGCTGTATTGAAGTGGAACGTGTATCCAGTAACGCGGAGGCGCAGACCATCTTCGGACTTGGGGTTGATTTGGGTAACATAGAAAGGCTGAGAGGCGATCGCAAAAGTTGGGGGGTAGAGTTGAACACCGTCGATCTCGAGCGAGTCTTCACGATCACCGACTTCAAAGTCGAGAAGCTATCGCTGGTTAGCGACTGTTGTTGCTTGTTGTGTGCACGATGTCGTGTTGTTGGGTGTACTTCGTACTACGCGCATCACAGCCGGGGACATGCGGCTAGCGAGCCGTTGTGGAGATGGGGAACTCACGAATGCGTTGCCTGCATCCTTCTCCCACTGCAGGGTCTTGTCATCCAAGGTTGCGACCGCGCATCCAGGGCATTCGATGGCAATAGTGCGCTTGGAAGGGTTGATCGCCAGAGTTTCCAGAGCGTTGTCGTCCCCGAGCTCAGCCGCCGTCAGCGAGGGCGGAATGAGGATGGCGTTGGCGGCCAGCGCCAGACTCGCGAGAAGACCCAGCTTGCTAGGCGACATCATAACTGTTGTATATGGTTGTAGAGAAAGGAAAGTGTTAGGCGGCAGGTGGTGTTGAGGGTCAGTGAGAGGCCCGGAACCAAAGAGAAGGCGATGATGCTGAGACCTTTTCGGGTGGTTCGTCGACACGCCGCGTCATCCTGTCATCAAGCTAGGACTTCACTCCGCCAAGTGTCGCGTCAATGTTTCATAGCGCCAACTGCGAACGCTCTATCTCAGAGACAGCACCGGACTAGACCAGCCTCCACGCAAGCTCACAGGTTGTGGCCTGTAGCAACTGTGATGGCCTCCGCGGCGTCGTCAAGCGCATTATCCTTGGCCGAGGCATGTCGCTTGCACGTGATGCCGGCAAACGTTCAACATGAGGCACTCCTGCGAGGGTAGACTGCTTGTGGCAAGATACTGAATGAAGAGATAAGTCACAGCAACATTCTTGTCGAAGGAATGTGTACTGCAGGTAAAGATGCAGGCTTATGCAGGTTGCGGGGCTACCTTGCGTGTGGCGGCTTTGAAGCACCTACATGGAGAATCTCAGCCTCGTGCCTTCCTGCACTGTCGTCCGCAACGTCTGCCTGCCTGTTGGTCCACAACATAACCATCCGGAAGCCCTCGCAATGTGGCTAATTAACGCCGAAAGTCGAACACTCGAGTGCTTCAACGACGAGCGACGCCTTCCCAAATATGCCATCTTGTCTCACACCTGGACCGGATCTGAGGTCTCCATGCAAGAGTACCGAGACTCTGTCATAGGCAACAGCATGCAGAGCGAGTACATCAGACAGACTGAGGGCTATATTAAGATCGACAGGTCATGTCGACAAGCGCGTGCAGACGGCCTACAATATGTTTGGGTGGACACTTGCTGCATCGACAAGACATCCTCGGCAGAGCTAAGCGAAGCAATCAACAGCATGTTCCGGTGGTACAAGAGAGCGACTATCTGTTATGTGTATCTGGAAGATGTCGTTTCCAGCAAAGAAGTCATGGATGGAGAACAAGTTTCCGAAGCGTACCAAGACACCTTCATGCTCTTTACGGACCATCTCGTGGAGGGTATGCCTGAGAATTCTCGTCAAATTCCAGTAGGGAAAGGAGATTTTGCAAAGGCGAGATGGTTCACTCGCGGATGGACGCTGCAAGAGCTGATCGCACCTAAGCGCATCGTCTTTTATGATCAGAAATGGACCCTGATCGGAACAAAATCAAGCCTGGGGGCGGAAATATCTATAATCACAGGCATAGAAGAAACGATTTTGGCCAACATCATACCATTGAAGATGATTCCTGTTTCCGAACGCATGACCTGGGCCGCGCAGCGAGAGACGTCAAAAATTGAAGATGTGGCGTACAGCTTGTTTGGTATCTTCGATGTGAACATGCCTTTACTTTATGGAGAAGGTGCGAAAGCTTTTGCTCGGTTGCAAGAAGAGATCCTCAAAGAGCATAGTGACATGAGTCTGTTCGCGTGGCAGAACGAAGGGGTTGACTTGGACTTGGACTCTTTTCACGAGAGGTCACAGCCATCTTTCTGGCCATGGAGTCAGAGTGACGATGGGCGTTTTGCAAGCCATCCCAAGCAGTTTTGCAAACTTCCCACCAGGAATGTCGAAGACTTTACACTGGCCGGAGAGCATTCTATGGTTGGCGGTAAAAGGCTCAAGATTGAATTACCCTTGTTCAAGATCCAACACGCATTAGACGACGCGCTTCGCGTAGCCGTAATCGAAAGAAATCATGCTTTTCTCGAGAGCCGCACGAATTCCACTGTTTACCTCGTAGGGATCGTCCTCTACAGGGGTCGCGAAGGCTTTTACGCGCGACATCCCCTGGCTCCTCTGGTTCGAGTACCGGCGATTCAGGTTGCAGCCACTGACCTGCGGACAATCTATTTACGCAGGGCAATAGATACATGGTATATTTCTCGTGCAGCTACTGTCGCCGAGGACAATCCGACTCGAGCGATCGAAGTTGAATACTTAGACCCTCATTTGCGATCAGCATACCCAAGACCATCAAAAACCCCGACTGACAGCACACCTCACTCCCTGACCGATTCGCCATTTTCTGGAGCTTCTTGGTAGATGCTCACTGATACCTGTCGGAGAACAATTTGCGGAATACAGAAGTTGTTCCAGAAGACTTCCGCACAAGCGCACGCTGATGGAGGATGGTATACGAACGAATGCATAGAGACATATTGAACATTTTTTGTGCAGAAACATGTGTGATTACCCACGAGTAGTGATTATAGAAGCGGCAGTATCGAGGAGTTCAAGTTGGAATTGATTCATGTTCGAAGATGCATACATCAGAGCTGGCCGGGCATCAGTTGATATATGCCACGCAAGTGGTTCTCGAGGATGCATCGCCTCGTGTGCTTCAGGCTCAGCGGTGGGATAGCCTTGAGGTGTGGATGCTCAGACTGCGATAGACACGTCACCTCGAGCTATAACACCAAGGGAATGCGACTGTCTCGTCATCGATGAGGATACTCTCAGCGGTGAGATCCGACGACTGCCTGTGCGTTCTAGGCAGCATAATGGACGAGTGTAGCACTCCGAATTGTTCCATGTGTTGTTCATCAGAGCTACGTCATCGCGCATACTCCGCTAGGAAAGAGCCACCAGGGCCCTGAAGTGACAGGCTGGCGTGCACTCCGAACCACGGCCAGACAGTTGAAGCTGCAAACGTCAAAGGCCGAGGATCGAGGGTCAAGTTGAGGGTCCACCAGCGGAGAAAAGTGGCACGGCACCGGGTCGCCTCGCCTTCCGCGCGCGTTGCGTTGGGTCAAGGTTTGGGCGCGGGAGAGCTACTACCATGGCTAGCAGATCTTGACAGGCGTTTGGCAGCGATTAGCTCCTCCTGGGACCCTTATTGTGCCCGGCACTGCAGTACTTGACGTGCCTGAGGCGCTGTCGGTGCCCTAGTTTGCAGATTGCAGATTGCAGGTTGCGGATTGCGGATTGCGGCTTGTATTAGCTTGCAGTGGTTCTGGAGCAGTTTGCAGTCATGGGCGGACAGTCACATGCGTCTGCTGTACTATGTAATCTCACCGCAGGTCGCGGATTGCACCGAGCAAGTAGCGGTGATTGCGACAGCAGCAGCTGGAGACGCTGGAGAAGCAACCGCCGTGCAGCAGGGTCCATGCTCGCTCTGGACTGCAGCGTGCCTCACGGCCTCTGCGGCGGCGGCAGCAGCGGTGGCTTGGGCGCAGGTGCTGGTGGTGGGCGCGGGAGTGACGACGTCATGGGCCGACATTGGGCATGGATCCCGCCCGCTCTCCTGCGACCAAGTCCAAGGCCCTGCTGCCAGCCTGCCAGCCTGCCACCACCCCACTCGCTGCAGTCGACGGCGGGCAGACTCGCTTCTCGCTTCGTCACGTCAGGCGCTCTCAGCCTGCTTTCTGCGCCGCGCTCTTCTTATTCTGCCATCCTTCCTCCTCTCTCCTGCATCCTGCCGCCGCCCATCTCCTCCCCGCGCTGTTGCTGCGGCCGCCCACCACGCCCACGCCCACGCCCACGCCCACGCCCACGTCCACGACCCACCCCACCACTCGCCGCGCCCCCGCCCCCGCCCACCGCCCGCTCGCGCCATGTCGCGCCGCTATCCGACCGCCGAGCTGTACGAGGAGCGCGAGCGCGACTTCTACCGCAACGGCAACCGCAGCGACCGCAACTATGACGAGCTCGACCTGGAGCTCCGCCGCGGCAGCGACCCGCGCCGCAGTGCCCCCGACTTCTTCCGCGACGACCGTCCCACCGCCGGGCCCATGGTCCTGAGGGGCGGCCGCGACCGCGACCGCGACCGCGACCGCGACGACGACACCTTCTCCCGGGCCCCTGCCCGCAGTCGCCGCGGGGGCTTCGACGACGACGACGCCATCTCCCTCCGCAGCCGTGCCCCGCCCCCGCCGTCGACGGTGCGCGAGCGCGACATCGACGACATCAGCCTCCGCCGCAGCGACACGGGCGGCCGCGGACGCCGCGAGGTCGAGCGTGAGAAGGAGGAGCTCGACGTGACCATCAGACGCCGCGAGCAGTCCCGCGGACCCCCACCTCGCGAGCCGTCCCGGGGACCCCCGCCCCGCGAGTCCCGCGACATTCCCTTCCGCAACGGCGCTGGTGCTCGCCCCCGCGAGGTCAGCCTCGAGCGAGACGACGTCCGCTTCAGGGGCCGCGGCGACGGCGTCGACATCCGCGCCTCTCACAAGGAGTTCAGCAGGGACGGCCGCGACGTCTCCGCCGAGCGAGGCTCCATCCGCTTCCAGGAGCGAGACGGCAACTTCGACCTGCGCGCCTCTCGCCGCGAGTTCAGCCGCAACGGGAGAGACCGCAGTGTCGAGCGCGACTCGCTGGTCATACGAGGCCGCGAGCGCTCCATGCCCCCGCCGAGCTCTCGTGGAGAGCTGGTTGCCCGTGAACATGAGGAGTTTGTCGTCCGCCGACCCCGCGAGCAGTCACGAGGTCCGCGTGAGCGCGAAGTCATCAAGGACGAAATAGTCATTCGTCGTATGGAAGAGCGCTCGCCGTCTCCCGAGCCCCTGCCACCTCCACCTCCGCCACCACCGGCGCCTGAGCCAGAGATCCGCCCGCCCATCATCCAGGAGATCATCACACATCACCGGCACATTGACCACGGTAAGCTCGAGCCAACGACACATACAAGATCACGTGATGCTGACGACGTTGCAGGTGTCGAGAGAGCTCGTTCACCCACGCCGCCCCCGCCTCCACCAGCGCCTCCTTCCCCCCCGCGCAATGAGCGCATCGAAATCGAGATCAACCGGAGAGAGTGAGTATACGACAACACGCCAACTCGCCAACTCGCCAACGTTGCTGATCCATCTTAGAATCAGGAAAGGCGGTCGCTCGACCGACTTTGACGAGCTGGAGATCGAGATTGATCGCAGTCGCAGCCGCGACTTTGAGGTGAGAGCCCACTCGCCCTCCATCAGCCCTCCCACACGCCGTTCTCCTGCCCATGCCTCTGCCGATTCCCATTTCGAGATTGAAGCCGATTACTACAATCGCAAAGCTTTGGAGCGTGCCTACCCTGGCGAGGCTTGGAACGGCGTCACCACAGATTGGACTATTGTCGACGTTCCGCCCGGCACCAAGCGCGTTCAAATGGACGGAATCGGTGGAGGTGCCCAGGAAATCACGTGGCAGCGATACAACGGCGTCCGCCGATCCAAGTTCATCAGCGCCGATGATGAACACGTCACTGACATGCATACCCAGGTAAAACCAAAGAAGAAGGACATGTGGACAGAAGTCACAAAGGATTTGGTACTCCGGGAAGCCATCGACGGCATGGGCTACAGATGCGAGGAGACGGACGACTTCTTCTACATTATGGAATACCTGCGTTATGTACGTGCGGCCCTGGGAGTTGCAACCCCAACGACATGCTAATAAATAACAGGAGGACGTGCTGCATCTCGTCGAAATCTCTGATGACATCCGCCGCCGGCGAAAGAGCCGCATCAGGGAGATCGAAATCGAGCGTGAGGAAATCCGCAGACCCAGCTCTGCATATGATGACCGATACTACGAGCACGAGGTGTCGTTTGACAGCCGACGCAGCCGATACCGTTAAGACCATGGCGTTGCACTAGCCCGCTCAACTATACGACCCCCGACTTTCGAAAGTGAGACTCGAAGCCAGCGCAATGGGTCTTGGATCAGCACTGCGTCTGGAACAGGCGGGACGCTTGGTCTCAGCCAGCACATCACTAAACCCTTGGACCACCCCAGCTTGTTCGGCAGCTATCTGGAAAAGTTTCAACATGATACTGTGCGGGACCTCGCCTGTCGATGCGATGATCGGTAACGAAGATACGGCCGCTGCTCACTCCGCTGCACGCACTAATGACTATGATGAATACGACCAGCATACCCGGAGCGAGCGAGAAGGGGCTTGGCTTACTGTTTTTGGGTTCCTTATTCTTATTCTTCTTCGACGCCCATATCGGGTAGACCTTTTTCTCGCATGTCTTTGCTGATTGATTGCTCGATTCGGACAAGGCGCGTAGGGAGGTACATAAATTCTCGTTTCTTCCAAATCAAACATGTTCGCTTTTCACGTATTGCGCAATCGGGTAAACAAGCATCTGGAATCTGTCATATGCTTCTCGAATAGGATAGCAGCCGTTTTATTTGTGAGAGCCTTGTATTGCCCTTCTCGGCTAGCCTTAGCGAGACGTCATGTAAGGACGCCCTCTGACCGCAGGACACTCGCAGGACTCCGCAGGACTCGGCGGGACTCACGCATGTCCTCCTTTCCCACCACGACCCTCCCTGCATCGGCCCTACAACCCCCAAACAGTCCCCGTCCCACGCCCACACTCCCGTCATACCCACGTTCCTCCCCCCCCCCCCCCCCCCCCCCCGTCTATTTTTACCCAAAGGCATCTCATTCCAACGGCTACTAGCGCCCCCCTCTCTCTTGTGTCACGCACGGAAATAAACGTCCTCGCCGACCTGCGATGCAAAGCCACAAGCCCATCCGTGGCGACGCATTCCGCGCATCCCAGCGTCAGCGTGTCTCTCGCTAGGGCTCCATGGGGGCCACGAGCGACACAGGGACTTTTGTCTGCGTGCGCTGGGGGGAGGGGGGGGACCTTGGGAGGGACGAGTGGTGTGGGACTCTTGCAGGGGTCTTTGCAGGGACTCCCGTTCCTGGCGGGTAGCTCCGAGCACTGCGTCGCACAGAGGTGAGGGGCGGGTGCGAGACTGTGCGAGACCGGGGTGGGGTGGGAGGACTGTGTGTGTGTGTGTTCGTGTGTTTGTGTGTGTGGTGAGTGGTGAGTGGTGGCTGAGTCGGAGTGTGGTGTATTGCAGCAGGGACGCAGGGAACGCAGGGACGTGGCTGGGTGGGGGGAGGGTCAGGATGTATAAGGCCCGTGGTGTGCGGACGTAGAGAGATGTGTGAGATGTGCAGTGTCTTTGATCTTCGACGTTGGGTTATATCCTTCTTCTACTTTGGGTTTCTTTCCTCTGTGAGCGAGAAGAGAAAAAAAAAGAGAGCGTCGAATATGTTCGCCACCTCGCTTTCCACGCTCGCTACTGGCACCCTCGCGCTCTCGATGCTCTCGCTGTCTGTCCCCGTCCTTGCGCAAGATGGCCCCACGGCCTCGACTTTCTTCCTCCCGCACGGCGCAACGCAGTTCTCGGTCAACATCGCGAATGACTCCTCGGATGTGTATTTCTTCCTCTCCGCGCCGGCGCACGCTTGGGTCGGGTTTGGGTTCGGAGCAAAGATGGAGCGCAGTCTGATGCTGGTTGCGTATCCGGATGCTAGCGGTGCCAGTATGCCCCCCCCCCCCCCTCCATACTACACCTCACACACCCCACACGTAGCTCTTTTTTTGCGGACTATGCTGATAACATCACAGATGTAACCGTCTCCCCCCGCATGGGCCGCACAAGCGGCGAACCCACAGCCACGCACAACGTCCAGGTCGAGGTCCTGCCCGGCTCGGGCGTGGACAACGGCGTCATGAACGTGAACGCCCGCTGCAAGGACTGCCGCGTCTGGCCCAACGGCTTCCTGGATGCTACCTCTGACGCGCAGGACATGATCTTTGCGTTTGGACCGCGGGACGGCATGCGGTCGTCGGCGCTGGATGCCGCGCTGAAGCGGCACGTGAGCTACGGCCATTTCACCATGGATTTGACGGCTGCCACGGGCATTGGGGGCGTGCCGCTGAGGAAAAGTGAGGCGAGAGGGGTAGAGATGGGTGTGCGCAGAAAGGACGCGGATCGCAAGGCGTTGGCGCATGCGCTGCTGGGGTGTCTGGTGCTGTTTGTCGTGTGGCCGGTGAACGTGCTCGTTGCGGGATTCGTTCGACGGACGCGGTTCCACGTTGTTTCTCTGGTCGCGGTGGCGGTCTGCTTGGGGGTTGTGTACGGCCTGGGGATCGCCACTTCGTACCAGTACAACCGGGTAAGTTCCACCTCCGAACCCTCATGTTGGGAGAGAAGTCATCTAACACCCCCCACAGACAAACACCTTCACCCACCCCCACCAACTCCTCGCCCTCATCGCCCTCTTCCCCTTCACCCTCCTCTCCCTCCTCCCCGCGCTCAACCTGCACTCCCTCCGCCCCGCCATCCTGCGCCTCCAAACCCCCCTCTCCAGCCTCGTCCTCTGCTGCCTCCTCATCACCGGCGGCCTCGGCCTGCAACTCGCCCAGCAGTCCCGTGCACTGGTGCTCGTCTACACCGCGCTATCGCTCCTCCTCGCTGCCTTCGTGGTGGTCGTGGGCGTGTTCGCGCGGCGCAGGGGGCGGGCAGTTGCGCGCCTGCACGGTCCCGGAGGAGCCAGGGGAGCAGGGATGGGGTCCGTGGCCGAACTGGGGCTGTTGCGGAAGGAGAGCAGGGAGGGGAGCGAGACGGGGAGTGCGACGAGTTTGAAGGGGTTTTTGGACGAGAGTCGGCGGGATGGCGGGGTGGAAGCGCGGGTGGAGGAGAAGAAGAAGAAGGGGAAGCTGTTTGGGGGCGGGACGATGCCCGGGCCGCAGTACTTGCTTAATATGCATCCGGGAGTGCCGGTGCATATTGGGAGTGGGAGACGGATTTGATGGGACGGTGGGGTTATTGTGTGTTTTGAGCTTGTGATACCATTTTACTTTCTTAGCGGAATGATACTGTCTTCATGAATTATGGGCAAGCGTAATTGCCGATTTCACAGTATGTGTGGGTGTTTCTATAGCTAAGGATGATCTGCACACTTTGGCAGTAGTTATATTGATGTCGGATCAAAGAACCTCTCACTGCCAAGCTTCAATCATCCCGACCATCTCACCAGCCCTTTCCTCTTCATATGGCTGCTGTTTCAGATGATTGATCAATCGAGATACACGCGGATCTGTCCTCAGCTCTAGCGTCGCCACCAAATTGGTTATAGGGATAGAATCCCTCATGTATGATTGAGGATTATTCCTTATTATATCGCAGAACAGCGCATACGGCGATTTATTGTAGTCCACAATGATCGGGCTTGCACCAAACGACGATGAGTCGACGAGCGCGAGAACTGCATAAATACGATCTCTTACATCCGCACATTCTCCGAGTTTTGAGAAGAGCCTGGGCAGTACCTCATGAATATCAGATTGCATAATGTCGTGATTAAGCATCGTCGATATTCGAATCGTCATAGCGAATTGCATGGTTCTAGAGCCTTCTTCCAATATCCACCGTCTCAGGGATGATTTAGACATAGTTTCTTGCCCGCACCAGGCGTTCAGATCTCGCGCCAGCGCCACCTCTTGCACAATCCACGCTCGGCGCCAGTACGGGGCATTGTACAGTGACCAAGCCCAGTGACGCGTGTCGAACTCCGCTTGACCGCGTTCATCAATGAGCGCCAATTCTCTGACTGCCTCGACCAGCTCCGGTGGTCCTGCACCAAGCCAAGATATAACGCTGGTAGCCCGGCGATATATCTGGCCCATCATGGCAACCTGGTGGTTCCGCTCCGGGATCGAGGACTGGTCAATACACAAAGCGTCGATCCAGAGGAGACCAGTATCATTTCCCGAGCTGAAACGATTCAGAAAGCCCCAGAGATTTTCGCGTATCCGAAATGGCTGTCCAACAACGGTGATCAAGTGACTTGGCTCTGGCGGTCCCCATACATAGGACAGAGCGATGTAGGGCGGTGCGTTCTCGAGAGGTACCGTCTGAATTTCGACTGTGATCGTTCTGGAATCGTCGCTTTGAGACGCAGTTTGTGCCGAAGGATCTTGCAGCAACGTATGTGGTACCACTCTGATAAGCCGTATGTGCTTGCTGCTGTCGAGTGTAAGAGGATGCGCGGCATATACCGCCGCTGCGGCTTCTTTCTGCTCGTCATCGAGAGTTGACATGGCGCGCTCTCTTTTTAATGTGTATCAAGAGTGGTTCCGTATTGGTTGTGTGGGACCCGGCTGAGCAAGAGGCTGAGCTGATGCCTGCGGGGAACCACGTGACCATGATGTCAATCGAGCGATTTTGCATACGCAGAACTCGCAAGAGGTGCATGGAGGAGCTGGGGACTGTAGGAGGTGGCTTGGCGGATGCGTGCCCCAGGCAGTTGTCCCATAATCTGTACTCGGACCGTGGGTCAAATTTGCTACTGAGTACCGGTGCCTTTGTAGTAGTTGCGCAGGTGTAGCAATGCGATATGGTCTTCGGTCCTTGCATCAATCAATTATCTGTCCCAAGATAATAATGAGATCAGACCAAAATCACCACTCTTTTAATAGATGGAGTTCTCCAATCCAACACGATATGCACCCACAAATCAATTTGGTAAAAGAGTTTCCTTGAAGTGTGGTTCGATTGATGGAGCCGAAGTTCCCGATGATAAGCGATTAACTAGTAAATACACTATCTACATAAGGGGGTACCGCTGCTCAATGGACCAATATTCCTGTCTCCACGTCAATTGCTGCGTTCCAACTTTGGGCGTCCTCCGCAGGTGATTCCGCGATGCTGACAGAAATGATGAAAACTTCCCGGCTCTGTCAAGAATGGATCAAATCCAATACGAGCTCTGAGTGGCTGGGCAGTGCTCGCCTTAAACATAGCCATTCCCGGAACCCCAAATGGGAGTCTCGCCGGCGCAGCCAAGCCAAGATCAGGCAACCATAGTAGAATGCGAACATAAAAGTCGACAGCGCAATCCTTTTCTACTACACACCTCAACATCATGAACGACGCACCGTCTTTCTGGGAGGATGCTGTATTTGTCGAACGTGATGAAGCTCATGAGTACAATGAAGCGAACATAATCGCCCAGGAACCGGAAACGATTGCCAAGATACGTTCCTGGCTTCGACCAACCGAGTTCAACAGCGAAGGGAGCGAGTACCAGAAGCACCTGTCATCGCATCTTCCAGGCACTGGTGCATGGGTACTAGCGTCGCCGGTCTACCAGCAATGGCGCAGGAGCAGCGAGCATGGACTGCTGTGGGTGGACGGTACTAAAGTCTTCAGCACCACAAGCAGATGTTGGCCTGACAAAAATTAGGCATTCCCGGCTCGGGCAAATCAGTCCTTGCAGCAAAAGTCATTCATGAGCTGTCGCAAGAGCGGGTTCCAGTCCTGTACTTCTTTTTCCGGCAGATCGTGGATGCCAATCACAGGCCTCGAGCTGCTCTACAGGATTGGCTGACACAGATGCTTCCATGCAGTCCGCCTTTACAGTTCGAGCTCAGAGCTTATGTAGATGATTCTGATGCTTCTGAGAAGCGAACTCGTCAGTTGCGCGACCTTGATAGCGTTTCTATGTCCGACCTTTGGCAGCATCTGCAAACAGCTCTGTGTCACATGAGCAAAGCCTATTTGGTCGTGGATGCGCTTGATGAGATGGATCAGGGACCACAAGCAAATGAATTCCTTCAGAGTCTATCGGAATTAGCTTGTTGGAGACCATCTCAAGTGAAGGTTCTGATGACTAGTCGCCCGGTGACAAACATCAAGCGGTCGCTTTCAAACACTGTCGTTATGCGACTCAAACTGGACGAGGATAATGTTGATCAGGACATCGGTACATATGTGCGGACGAGACTCGAGCAGTCGAACATTTCTTCTGAATACTACCCACCAATCCAAGCCGCTGTGCCTGGCAGAGCTAAGGGTCTGTTTCTTTATGCAAAGCTCGCAATGGACGCTTTACTCAAGGAGGGCGTCGATGTAAGCCAGGCACTGGGCGAGATACCGGAAAACCTCGGTCAGATGTACACACAGCTTCTAAACCAGCACACAGCAAGGTCCAGTATCTCGTTGGACGAACAACAGCTCGTTATGAAATGGATGACGCATTCCGTCAGATCATTGCGGCTTATCGAACTGGCCGACATACTTCGCTCCCAATCCATATCAATGAACGGGGATCTCGTGGCGGCAAAAAAGACACTTCGCTTGGCTTGTGGCTCGCTGTTAGAATTATTACCCGACGAGACACTATGTGTTGTGCACCATTCTTTGACCGAGTTCCTGACTGGTGAGATACGGATAGGGTTGGAAGGGTATCCTATCCTGGATTCAGAACCCTCACATCATCAGCTGGCTCTGATGTGTCTTGCATACCTCCAGAATGGTTGCTTGGAACACGTAGAGACTCAGCCATCTCCACACCGAAACCCCTTTGCACAAGCTCCTGCCGAACCCCTCTTACCTCCGTTCGCCAAGTATGCAGCTATGAATTGGAGTACGCATGTCCTACGATCCGGGGAATACGGCGTGGCGGAGATGAACAGCGTGCTCGACCAATTCGTCGCGCATCCTCATTTCCAAGCATGGGCCCATGTGGCTGGCTTGCAAAATAATGCGAAGCGTGTGATCACGTCCATAACCATGGCCATCGATTTAGGTCTTTCGGGTTATTTGCGACACCTCCTCGCACGATCTGATGTTGATATCAATGAAGGCGCGCCAATTGTGTCTGCTGCTGCGAAAGGCTTTACAGATGTGGTGGACCTTCTCGTAAAAAGCGGTGCAGATGTGGACCAGTACGATACTGAAGGCTATAACGCTCTCCACCGCGCTGCGATGTACAACCACCCGACGATCATCTCTCTGCTCTTACAGGCGGGCTGTAACATGGATTTGGCGACAACTAGATCGAGCATGGATTGCGGTTTCCCACACCGACAATGCCAAGCGTCATGGTTCGCATGCGATCGCGGTCACCTCGAAGCACTCGCAGAACTTCAGAAGTTCATGACAACATCTGACCAAGTCGAGTATGCCTTAGCCGTTGCTGTCAAGAGCAAGCGTACAGGGCTGGTGCGACAGCTGCTGGAACACCCCTTGGCGCAATTGAACCCGCTGGAGGATCTCGAAGAATCAATGAACAGTTTCACTGGCTCCGGCAGGCAAAAGTATCCTCTGACCTTGGCGTGCGACAATCGCGACTTGCGCATGATCGAGCTGCTTCTCGCTGCTGGTGCGGACGCAAAGTATGGTGCCCTGCATGCCTTGGCCCGCTCGAAAGCGAAGGTTGATCCGGACACTGCAGCGCGATGCTTTTCGCTCATAATAGGAACGGGTGTGGACCTCAACGCGCGAGACTACGCTTATAGCAGCAACAACCCGCTACAACAAGCCGTGGACGCACTTGCGGCCAGGATGCTGTTGGAAGCAGGAGCTGATGTTGAGGCAGAAGACCGAAATGGAGAAACGGCCTTATTTACATGCGTCGAAGTCGAGGTCTCGAAGGTGTTGGTGGAAGTCGGCGGTGCTAACCTGGAGAAACGAAACAGGGATGGCAGAACTCCACTTCTAGCGTCCATGGATATGAGTCTGAGAGGGTGGAAAAATGAACGGGCAATACTGGCACTTGTTGATCTCGGGGCGGATGTGAATGCCGTTGACGAAAAAGGTAACGGCGTGTTCCACTATGCAATCAAAAAGTTCCGTGCGGACCTCCCAGAAGGGCTCATAGAACGATTTTGTGCCGCCGGTGCGGATATAAACAGACCAAACAACCAAGGCGAGGCGCCCATACATCTCATGAAGATCCAGATAACAAAGGCTCTCACCATCGGTAGCGTCCATGTGCCTAAAAGGACAACTGGATTCGAGACCCTGGTTGCCGCAGGGGCACGCCTTGCACCCACTACGACAGATGCCAGCAGAAACCCTTTGTTCAAATGGATCGGCGATTCGCTCTGTAGTGCAAGCGATTCAGACCTTCCTGATGTCATGGAAGCTTTGGTTCAATGCGGGGCTTCTCTCGATATCATTGATGACGAAGGAAGAACTCTACTTCACGATGCAGTCAAAGGCTCCAGATCCAAGGCGCAGATACAACTCCTGCTAGAGCAAGGTCTCAACCCCCAAGCCCTAGATAGCAAAGGGAATACCCTCTGGCACGAAGCGGCCTCGCATCTAGCACGTGCTTCATACAGGCCAGAAAACAAGCCCTTCGAGCCCTTCGAGCAGCTGATGCAGATGGGCGTCGACCCGATGCAGTCCAACCATCTCGGTCGCGTCCCTTTACATGTTCTCAGCTCCCTTTGGCCATCGACAATACATGACTTCCAGTCGTCATCGAGGTCCGGCATCGGTTCAGGTCATAACAACACAGTGACTGCATTCGACTTGATGATGTCTCTTTCACCAGAGGTTGATATAGCGGACAACGATGGTGTGACACCCCTTCATCTGGCTTCTACTTTCTGCGAGTATCTTGTTGGTAGGCTACTGTCAAGAGGCGCTGACCCATCTCGCGTTACTGAAGAAGGCTGTAATGCCATTCACCTTGCAGCCCGGGCGGAGAAACCGAACATCGTGGGCATGCTGCTTTCTGCTTTGCGATCCAAGTCCACCTCGACACTCGTGTCTGCTGTGACTGCTAGAGATCATCTTGGACGAGCACCTCTATATTACGCGTGCCTGACCGGATCATACGAGTCGGCTAAGTTCCTGATAGAGGCAGGAGCCGATGTCGACATTGACGATTACAAGATTTCCCCATGGAGAGCCATTGCAAGATTTGAGGTGGAGTCCTTAAACTACCATAGCTCTCTCACTGAAAAATGCGTCGGCACTGTGTTGATTGCTCATGACGGTCGGCCCGCGGATCGGCGCATTGCCTACTTCCACGAGTACAGGTTTGACGAACTCATGACTCTTCTCCTGACTACCAATTCGGGCCCAACTTCAATCATAGACCAAGCTATCCTCGATGCCGCATCTTTCGAGGCAGACTACACGGTTGAGCGCTTGATGGAAGCCAGGGACGCAGCGCATCCCAGTGACTACAACGCTGTGGATGAGCAGGTGATTGCAAGTGTCGAGAGGCGACGGATAAAGCGCGAAGACATTGGGAAACCGTGCAAGAATTGTACAAGAATGCACTACGAATCACCCCTCCAAGCCGCCATGATCATGAATGATCATAAATCCCTGCCGGACGTCTTCAAAACTGACGAGGATGACGAGTATCGGAAATCCACTCTTCGAAGACTGATTTCCAGCGGACACGCATCGGCCGTAGGAAAGATCGTAACTGTTCAGGGACGACAAGCTCTCGACGATCGAGCTTGGAGAGCGCAAAGCGACGCAAGAAAGCCTCATACACACCGTAGACCAGAAGATGACGAGCCCTTACTTCTCAAGGCTTGCAGGAGAGCAACCCCGAACATGGACATGATACGAGTTCTCGTTGGACAAGCTCAGCACAATATCAACACCCAACAACAAAGTGTGGTGAAGCCAGAGACATACTATTCAGGATTCTCAGATAATGGACGGTACATCGAGGGCGAGTGTGCTCTGCACGCCCTCGTGCGTGGTGAACATTGGTGGCATGTCAACCAAGGCTTGCGCTTTTTTCTGGAAAGCGGTGCGGACACGGAGCTTCGATGTATTCACGGCATGACGCCCTTAAACGCCGCTCTCAACCGTTGCGGATGGCTGATCTTCAACAAATCTGCAGTCGAACTTCTGGTTCAACATGGTGCGGACGTCAATACCACGGATCGATCGGGTCACTCGTGTCTTGCTAAAGCGTGTTCTGATCCGGAAATGACGAGGCTGCTCCTAGACCATGGTGCGGTTGTTACTCAGAGAGTACTCATCCAGGCCATCGAGTTGATGGATGCCGATTTACTCTCATTACTTCTTTCTCGTGGCGGGAACCCCAATACTCGGGGAGAGTCAGAACGGGCAGGCTCAACAGCCATCTCACCAAATGAGCGTTATCCTTTGCACTACGCGATTTACAAGATGGACGGATATCAGCATCGCAATGCACTGGATCAAGACAAAATCGGGAGCATGATAACGATACTACTCAACCACGGTGCCGACCCATGTGCGGCATACGATTCCACAACCATCCTGCACGAGCTTGTGCGCCACAACGAAGTCCTTACTCCATTATTCACTTCAGCAAAGATCACATTTGACATCAACGTCCGGGACACGGTGGGCCAAACACCACTGCATGTCGCATGCCATCGAAAGTCTTCTCGTTCTCGCGGCGCCGTCAATCAAAGCACGTTCAAGGTACTCGTCTCCCACGGCGCAGACATCCGCTCCCAAGATAACCAGGGAAACACCGTATGGCACATCTTCAGCGACACAGGCGGCTATGGTGTCCCAGACGAAGACCTACAGTCCCTCATCCAGAGCGCGCCCGATCTCATCAACGTCCCAAACAAGGCAGGTGTAACACCGCTTCACAACGCCATAGGCTGCAATTTGAGATCGCGGGTGCTGGACATGCTCCTTGATAATGGTGGAGATCTGCACGCCCTAGACGGAAAAGGGAATTCCCTGCTGCACCGCCTTCTGCGCAATGAGTGGACGGCACACAAGTCCCGCGAGGCAAAGGGTCGACCACTTCCGCTGTTCAAGAGCCTCCTTGACGCGGGGCTGGATATAAACCACAGAAACGAAGAGGGCGAGACACCCATATTCTCGTTCTTCCGGCACGGCAAGGTGCAGCACTGCTGTAACGACGCGGAAGAATCGGCCGAGAATTCGACACCCGGCAGTGCTTTCCGCGACCAACCTGTATATGATCTTTTCACGCGCGCGCGGGTAGACTGGCACGCCGTCAATGCCCGGGGACAGAACGTACTACATGTCGTTGCGGGGTTGGCAAGCGTATCTAAGAGGGTGGGAATGGGCAAACGGTCGCGAGATTCAGGGCGGAGCAGTCTTGCTGAGAGATTCAGGGTGCTAATGGATATGGGCGTGGATGCAGGTCTGGAGGACAGGGAGGGGAGGACGCCGGTAGATATTGCGGCTGGATTGGATCATAAGGATATTCTTGATCTGTTCCGGGAGGGTTGAGAGGGAGGAGAAGGTGAAATAGGCCTGATTCGGGTGATTGGGCTAGGACTTAGACGTCTGTTGAGATTGCTTCGTGGATACGATTTTGAGAAGAGTGAGTGGAGCTGCCATCTCTGGAGTTCTCTGTGTAATGAAGGAGTAGTATTGGTGCTTGTCAACATGTGTAGACACTTTATCTATAGTAAAGATCACAACACAGGTCAATTGAAGTTCTGTTACCACCTTATCACCATGTTAGACTACCGTGACGAGCTTCGTTAAGCTGGGGCGATACCTCACAGTCTTGGAAAGTCTACTTATCCGGTTCTTTGGGACGAATGTTCTTTTATCTGCAGCTCAAACAGTGACTGCTCAACCGATTATACGCTCTTGAAAGGCTTTCCACCCGGAATCAGGACTTGAAGACTTCGAATAGTCTTGGACCTATCGTAGTAACGGCCGGTCTAGATCTTTGGGCAATTCCACCAGTACCTCGAGTAGATCCGCAAGACCGATGTGAGCGAAGGAGGTTAGACTGTCTACAGGCAGGCAATCTCTCCACTATCTGTTAGGTCTGCAGCCTGGGCTAAGTGTATGATAGTATGCTTGATACAGAATTTCGTAATCTCCAAAATTGGTTCGTATCTACATGAGGAAGCAGGTCCTATAAGTATAGACGTGCTAGCCTTAGGAGCCCTCTCCATGACCCTGTTCGAGCCCAACCCTTTCCTTACTAACCCACACTGACGCTGAATACATTCTGGCCATTCTCAACATCCTGCTTGAGTTCTCTACGGCTATTCAGCCAGTCAGGGGGCTTGGGTACCTGGTTATCCAACTGTGGAGCTGTACCGCACCAAAACAGAGGGGGTTGCGCACATGCTTCCAGGCACTTATAATACTCCTCGACACTCTTGACCACCTTCTCCTCATGCCCAAACTGCTCAGGCGCCATCATACCGAGAAGCTTCGTCGCATACGCTGCTGCAACCAGAGCTGCATACCCCTGCCATCGTTTGTTCTTGTGCGTGTCAGAGTAATTGCAGATCCCGCGTACGACTAGGCACGGGAAGTTGTCGACTAGTCCGGCTGCCTCCATTTCAAAACACAGCACGTCTTTCTCATGCGAGAGGGCATCGCGGTCTGTCGCGTTCTTCATGAGCTCGTCCGCTGAAGCTACCAGCCCAAGGAATACCTCGGGCCCATCGCCCCGCTCAGACCATTCTGCCCGGTCGACTATTCGTGCAGCATCCGAGTCGCAGATTTCGCTGCAGCTTCGGCCTTGATCTCGATGGGTGAACGAGGAGACGTAGAGCCGGTCACTCGCTGGATCGGGCCGTCCGTACTCTTTCACAACACGAGGCGATCGCCCACGCAAGACTTCAGCCACGCAATTGCTCAAGCCGTCGGGGTCTTCAACGAGGAGCTTCGACTCCAACTGGCTCACTGCTCCAAGCAGAAGCGCAGGAGGCTTGTCGTGGTGGGCGGTATGCACGAACCCGTGACCTTGTACATTCTTCCCGAATCTATAGCGAAGCACGCCGGCATGCCCGTTGCGAGGTACGCCAACCACTACATCTCCCAGGCGGACGTCATTCTTTGGGGAAGGGGCCCCGCCCGCAATCCCGACAAGCAGGCCTATGCGGATGTTGGTAAACGAGCGGAGCAGGTTCTCTGCCACGCTGGCGGCTTTGCTGGAGCCGTAGTGGCCGTTCGGAAGCGTCGCGACGACGACATTGTGGCCCTCGAGATCCCCGAGGAGGTAGGTGTTTTTGTCGTTTGTGGCGTGCCGGACGGGACGGTCAGCATGGATGGTGCCAAAGGTGTGGAGGACTAAGCGTGCGGCGTTCAACTCGGATTGGAGGGTGCAGATCCAGCCGACGGTGTAGTGCTCATTGGGAAGCGCACTGCTGTGCTGAGCAACCATTGCTGGCGTTCTTGGGGCGGTCGGGATGGAAGACCAGGACCATCCTGTCTACACATATATCCTCGACGCGAGACATGATCCGCAGCGAGAAGCGGCATGATGGCAAACATATCACTTTTCAGCGAATCATTAGGCGCCTGCATGTGCCGGCGCATACGAAACGGCTTGATCGTCAACGTACCCGTCTACCCAAGTCACAACAGCTACCGGTACTTTGGGTGCGAAAGACGGCAAAAAGTAGATTCTGCCACACACTAATGCACGCGGGGTTGTATGAGGCTCGCACGGAGACCGAGAGGGGTTTCAGTATTCATCATTGTAGGCGCCCCAAAAAGGGAAGACTTGGCGTCAACCCCACATGTTGCCTGATTGCCTGACGTAGACGGAGTACAACAATCAAAGAAGCCACAAAAGTCTCTCTCTCTCTTCTGCTGCAAACCTCTACACCGATAGTGCGCGCATCAACCAACCGTTAGAGAAAGACGCCAAACATCCCGAACAAAACTTGCTCTGTACACTCACCTGCCGCACGGTTCTGCTATGAAGCGGTCTTGTCGTTTCCTGTGATGTTGAAAGAAGACGAACGATTGCTGTGCGACCTGCTCTGTCACCCGAGGTAGATGCGCACTGTATGGAACATGTGTAGACTTAGCATGAGCACGAACAAGGCAGACTCGCCTCAGCACGGCGAAAGCAACACCAGCACCACTCCCCTACCAGCAAAGCCGAAGCCGGCGAAGCGCAGTGTGCACCGCCGGTACAAGACTACAAGTACTGTGCATGTAGGGGCCCGTACGGATACCAGTACTAGCACACGTAAAAGCACGTAAACGCAATTACCAGTATACATAGTACGAGAAAGGGACTAGTAAGTATACGAGAAAGGGATGACCCAACCTTCCCAAACGGGCAAGTAGAGGACAAAAGCGTTGATTGCGCGGCTAGTGGGGGAGGGGAGTGTATTACCTTCAGAAGGTCTCCTCGCTTCGCTTACATAACTGACTGATGACGCTACATAATTTACATATGTGATACTTTTGGATTATGGATTTTGATTTTGATAAGAGGACGCGGAGTGCAGATGCTGCATGCGATGCGCGGGGAGTGGGAGGGTGTGAGGTGAGATGAGATGAGGATTGCGGTTGCAGTTGCAGTTGCAGTTGCAGTTGCAGTTGCGGTTGCGGTTGGTGATGGCGGTGGTGGGAGGTGAGGTGAGGCGAGGTGGGCGCACGGTACAGCACAGCACAGCACAGGACACAGCAAGGCGAGGTGAGGAGGGATGGGAGGATGCGATAGGCTAGGAGGTGTGAAGCGGGACGACTGTGCGCGCCTTGCAGGGCAGGGCAGGACGGACAGGGCAGGGCAGGGCAGGGCAAAGAGACTTGGCAGCACGCAAAGGAGCGGCCGTGATGCAAGCAAAAAGCTTGGATTGCATCAAGACGCGGCTTATCTGTGGGGATGCACGCGCGGTCCAAAGGGTCAGAAGGGAAGGAGACAAGATGCGTGGCTGTACGAGGGGCGTCGGTGCGTGTTATCTCGTGAGTTTGCATTGTAAGATGGCGCGCGATTTTATTGCAAGTTGAGGGATGCATTATTGTAGAATAACGATGACGTTGGTTAGATTGTGCAAGGCGTGTTGTTGTGCTGTGTTGATCAGAACTGCGGAGTGCGTGTGGAGAAGCAAAAGCGTGGTCTGGAACGGTGCACGGCGCTGTCAGGTTCCCATCTGCGACTGCACATACATACATACATACGAGGCCCGGGGATGGTCTGACGTCTCCACAGACGGAGGAACCGCGACGTCGTGTGGAATATGTCCGAGGTGGAGAAGATGAGACGACCAGTCGGAGGGGGCTAGAGGAGAGTGCCAGAGGAGCGGGCTGACGAAATGTGTCCTCTTGTTATCATGGCAGCTGCAGGTCTATATACGACTGCATGCCAGGCGCGGGCGTTCGGTGGTGCTAAAGATGGCGACATAAGCGGGAAGGGGCTAGGTTTCAGACGGTCCCGATGCCGCGCAAGTCGCTTGGCCTGCTGCGAACGGCCGTCAAGGGAGGCCAAGCTGTGCGACGACACGCACGACGACGAAGCTTTGCGGTGGCAGCAGGGGCCGGCGGGCACTGCAGCGACGCGGGGGGGGGGGGGGGGGGGGGGGGGGGGGGGGGGGGGGTGTATGTCGGGGGTAAAAAAGAAGGGGTGTAACCCGGCGCAGGGGGGGGGAGGGGGCCCAACGCCCGGGGCCGGCGGGG
>JAFISE010000044.1:0-205353 GCA_022560025.1 Stagonosporopsis chrysanthemi | reverse complement strand
CGGCGGGGCGGGCGCGCCGCGGCGCACACGCACACGCACACGCGCGGGCCGTAGAGGCGAATGGGCGACTGGACGCGCGGGACGTGGAGGCGGGGATTGCGGGGGCTGCGACGGCGCAAGGGCAGGCGCAGGCGCGGGGGAGGGGGACAGCAGATGGAAGAGGGGGAGGGGGAGGTGGAGGGCCAGGCGAGGAAGTCTACCTCAAAGCCACGGGACGCGCTATCCCGCGCGCGCTGGAACTCGGGGCCAGGTTTCAGCGCGAGGACGACTGCCGCGTGCGCGTTGAGATGGGGAATGTGCGGGCCATTGACGATGTCGAGGTGCATTCACACACGGAGGATGAGGGCGGGGAGGGAGAGGAACACGAGGAAGTGCCTGAGACGCGGATCCGGACGCTGAGTACGGTGACGGTGTGCATTGGGCTTGTATGAGCAGACGTACACCACTCACGCCCGTGGAAGCGCCAGATGGGGGCTGGCATTGCATTAAGACACCCCATCAACCGTCACACAGAAAACGACGTAGCGTGCAGGAGCTTGAATATGTATCATTGAAGAAAAAAGGCATCGTTTCCACCGCATGCCGTATAGCCAATCTAGCTCCTCTGCAAGCCTCTCGCGGCTCCTCTCGACTCACACTCTCTCCCTCTTCCCCATGTCTCGCTTTCCCTCCTCGTCATCATCCAAAGACTCAAAAGTAGATAGTTCATGATGTTACAAAGGAAAGAGTTCGCTTGCTGATACAGTGAATGGCGGGGGACGAAGCCCGGCGAGGAACAAAGTCCCGCGAGAATGAACGTCCGAGGAACGAAGCCCGGGACCGTCATCGAATCCAACCTTTCAACAAACGCCAGCCAAATAAGAAACAGAAAAACTAACGCCTCGTATGCCGTAGTGGATGACCGAAGATAGGCCCCCAGGTGGCCCGAATATGCAAACGCCTGGAAGAAAACATGCTAGGTATAGGTCACATGAGTATGTGACGCTGGGTTCGATTTGGGCTTTGAGCTGAAGGGTTGTTCGTTGCGATGCCGTGGGTCGTGTATTGGGCTCATAAGAGCGGTTATGTGGTGAGTTGGGCCTTCGTTGGGACCCGAGGAATGGCTAGTCTGAGGAATGTTGGCAGCGCTCAGGGCGGCTACGACCCCCTTGAATTCGCCAACTCGGACTATCCGGCCCCTTAGAGCGACCCGCTGTAGTGGTATGGTCGGGGCAGCTGTGCGCTCACTCAGCGCTCGGCTTTTGGATACTGATTGAGCATGGCCATGACCGCCACTCCAATTGCGACTACTGTCACAATAGCACCCACTGGACCTCCATGGTACATCAAGTCAGCGCTGCTGTGGCGCTGAATTGAGAGAGCATTGGATGGCTTTGAAGACTCCTTCGCCCCGCCATCTGCTGCGTGCCCGTTTTGTTGGCTGGCTCTTCGCGATAGCGTCCCTGCGCTATCCTCATCGACATTGCGGTCTTTGATGATGACAATTTCGCCCTCTTCAGCCTCGTTGTCATCCTCAAGGCCATCGACACCAGGAGTTGTGGTCTCTCGCGCCTGATCGCCGCCGCTGCGGCCTCGTCGCCTGCTCTCGCTGTTGGATCTTGCGTTGTCTTTCCTGATGTTCTCGATCATCTCCATCAAGCTCTTGCGATCAGTCTCAGCAGCTTCAGCGCGCTCACGGTACCGCTCCATCTGTTGCTTCATCTCATTCATCTCCAACACCATAGTCTCGAGACGGTGTTGCAGGCGCGCTGTAGTGTCAGCCGAGGGCGATGCAGAGCCGTTTTCCAGACCATCATTATCGATCTCTTCAGAAACGGTCTCGTCTGCAAGATCCGCCTCTTCACCTGTCTCCGCAGGGTGCTCAGGCTTCTCGATCGACTCTCTCTCAAGTCGGTTGGCTCGCTCTTCGGCATCTTCTCTCGCCCGGCGCTCTTCACTCAGCAACGACTCCAAATCCCGCAGCCGCATGCTTTGCGTTTCTATCTCCTTCATGGCATTGTTCAGAGCTTCTGTGAGGGTAGACATCTGTGCATCTGACCGTACAGGTGACGCTGTCTTGGGACGCTCAGTGTCCGACCTCTTAAGAGACGATGCAGCGTTGGGCTTCTCGGGGAGAGGTTGCTGTGGGGGTGGAGCTGGAGGATCAGAGAACCTGGCTTTCAGGTTGATGTCTTTGATTGGCGAGATCCTGACAGAGTTGGCTGGCGACGATTTCACCGGTTCCTTTTTTGGTTCGGCGGACAGGATGGCATCGATGTACTGGTGAGCTTGTTGCAGCTCCTGTGACTGTTGCTTGGCGGCCTTCATCTCAGCCTAGAAAGATTAGTATGGACAGCTTTGACGTGCACGAAATAACTCACGTTGAGCTTCTTCACCACCTGCTCCATGGTGATGGGCTGCAGCCAGAAGTTGGGATGGCGCGGCTGCTGCATGGCGTTCTGGTATGCCTGCGCACCACCGGCCATTTGCATGCGCTGGCCGTTCATAGAGCCTTGGCTGGGAGTGCGGCCGCGCATGTTTGTCATTTGCTGTTGGCCGTTTGGCCCCACCATGTTCTGCATCTGATTGCCTTCCAGTTCGCCAAAGTTCAAGTCGAGGACGTCGTTGGGTGAGCGGGCGTAGATCCCTGCGTGCTCGACCCGGGCGGCGACTTTGTGGTGGACAATGGTCTTCTGATCCTCGCTGACAATGTCGATTCCAAGCTCCAGCATGTCCTGTTCCCTGAGTTCGTGCGGGTCCGAATCTCTGTTCTCCTGCGACAAACGCTGCCCATTGACGAAGGTGCCGTTTGACGATTTGACGTCACGGATCCAGATCTTGCCATTGCGGTCTGCCCACACTTCTGCGTGCTGTCGAGACAAGACCTTCGAGTCAAAGTATCCATTGAGGGGGGTAGGTATCGTCTTGTTGTTCGTCTGGCGACCGATGCGGAGGACGTCCGGGAAGTAGGGCACGGTGATGGTCTTGCGTTCGAATGTGCCGTTCATTGGAATCAGGTGCAGGATGGCAGTGCCCTCTCCCGTCTGCCGTTGCACGCCGTTCTGCTGCGACTGCAGAACGCCGTTCTGCTGCGAGGGGACCATGGCGGATGGGGCCTGCAGCGCGCTCATTGCAGAGGCTGCTGATGCGCCAGGCCCTGCAGTAGCAATCTGCTGGGGTCGTGCAATTGAGAGGCCTGCGACAGGCTCGGTCTTGGTTGCTGGGTACAGGCCCTTGGGGCCTTTTGTCTTGCGGGCGGCCCAGGCGGTGGCGTCGGAGCCGTTGGGGAGAGCGAGGCCGTTGGGCGGGGGCTGCTGCGAGGCGGCGGAGAGGGTGGAGGTGGACGAGGCCTGCGACGACAGGGAGGACGACGAGTTTGTGCGTTGGGCGCTCTTCCGCGGCATGTACATGGCGCCGTTCGCGCCTCCTTCAGCGCTCCATGCCTGCCGGTTGATGTTCTGGAATTGCACCGGAGGAGCGACAGCCGTCATTTGCAGAGCGAGGGGCGCGTGGCCGGCGTCGGGGGCAGGAGGGCGCGTTGTTGATGCGGAGGGTCGTCACTTTTTGTGGTAGCCGAGTTGGCGCGGCAGCGGCAGTGGCAGCGGCAGCAAGACAGCCAGACAGCGCGGCAGCGGCGTGAAGCACCAAAGCAGCACAGCACCAGGACGCAGCGGGCGAGGCAGCAGCAATCGGGGCGCGGGTCAAGTGTGCATGCGTCGCAGTCGCAGTCGCAGTCGCAGTCGCAGTCGCAGGCGCAGGTGCAGGTGCAGTCGCGGGCAGCAGGCGGGTGGTGCAGCGGATGCAGAGACGGTCCGCGGCGCTGGTGGTTGTTGTCTGTCGTGTGCTGTCCTGTCTCCGGGGAGCCCGTGCGACGTCGGGCGGTGCAGCCTGCAGACGGGGTGCAGCGAGCAGCAGCAGCAGGGCCGGACTGGCAAGGGAATGGCGATATACACAGTAGGGGCCGCGAGACGGGCTGCCGGGGGAGCGTGGGCGACGGGTGCGATGGTCTGCGTCCAGGAGCGGGAGGTCGATGGTCCAACTGGCCTGGCCTGGTTTGCTCGCTTGTGTGCAGACAGCCCGCGACGGCGATGACGCTGCGTGGGCGAGCAACGACAGAACAGTGACTGCTTCTTCGTGCCCCAGGATGCGGTAATCATGGCCTGCGTGCAAAAACACAGCTGAACCCGCCAGACTCCAGGCCCAACCCCTTCCCTATCTACACATGGCCAACCCGTCCAACTGCTGGTCACGTGCCCATGTAGCCAACCCTCCGCGAAAGTGAAGCTGAGCAGCAGACCTCAGGCTACATAGTAATCGCGAAGAGCGCCTGTCCCAGACCCCAGCCCCGTGCTTGCAATCCACAAATCCAGTCACCAGCGTCGCGACGCTTCACTGTTACTCGCCCAGCCATCGAAAATCTCGCAGTGTGTGCATCCTTCGTGCATGCGGAGCACACCCTTGGCTGCCCGCACTGACCCACATAGCTCTCTGGTGGACTGCTCTTCGGCACCGAGCAGCTATCCCGCCTGATCTCCGCATAACATCTTTCCTTCTACACGCGTTCCCCTGCCACCGTCAAGATGCCCGTACCAGTTGGAGCAATGCCCGGAGGCGGCGCGCATGGCCCCTCGACACTCGACAAGCGTATGCCACCTCAGTTCCGCAGGGTTCGAGATGATGTCGGCTAACAGCTTGTAGTCAAGATGGGTGGCATGATGGGTGGTTGTACGTTGCGAGGCCTCGACGCGACCGGAAAGGGTGGCTGACAGTCTGTGTAGCTGTTGGTCTCATCATTGGCTTCATCTTCGGTGCGCAACAAGTTCTATCCAAAAACGACATGGAGCAAGAGCGTCGACTGACAGCGCCAGGCTTCACAAACATTGTGCGATTCGGTCCCGGGCCGAACGGCATGTTGCGCACTCTCGGACAGTACATGGCCGGATCTGCCGCGACGTTTGGGTGCGTATGAGACCGGGTGCTTTGGCAAGCAGGCACTAATGCTCTGCCATAGCTTCTTCATGGCCATTGGCACGACGATCCGCACAGACAGCTCGCCCATCATTACTCAGGCCTTTGGCAGCGTCAACAACCGTCCCACGATTCTGTCGCGACAGTACCAGAGCCTGAAGGCTGCCCGCGCCGAGAAGAACTAGGCGTAGAAGAACTAGGCGCGCGTGTTGGAGTTGTAAGGAAGACCAAGAAGAAAAGAAGCAGCCGCGGTCGGCCTGCGCATGTACAACAGCATCAGATTCATGATCACGACAATGTACATATAGCAATGGAAGAGTAGTGGTGGGCACGATATATGCAACGAATGTACCCGAGCTGCTCAGAGCATGCCAAGCAGATGTCACGTCGAGTATATCTCGAGTCTGTTCAATCTTCAAAGCGAGTCCAGCAAAACCAAGCAAACGAAGCGGAGGTTGTATCCGGTAAATGGAGGGGATATCATTTCGCTCCGTTACGGTTCATACATCAATCGTACAGGTACAACTATACTACACCCAGTTTTCCAAATGCGCCCATCTATATGCAAGCCCTAATCCTCGAGACTCGTCTCAAGGGCGATCGTACAAGAAGAATTACAAACCCTTGCCACGGCATCGCTTCGCAAAGCCCTACTCACGACTCCTTATCCTTCCTCTCCTTCTCATACTTCGCAATAAGCTCCTTCTGCAACTGCGGGGGTGCAGGGCTGTAGTGGCTAAACTCCATGCTGAACTCGCCCTTTCCTTGCGTGCTGGCTCTCAGCAGCGAACTGAAGCCGAACATGGAGTTGAGCGAGCAGTCGGCGTAGACGGTAAAGTCCTCAGCGCCGACCTCAGTATCGATAATAACAGCATTGCGCTTGTTCAGGAGACCAATGACAGAACCCTGGAACTCAGCCGGCGCAGTAATGGTGGTTTTCATCAGGGGCTCGAGAATCTGAGGAGCAGCCAGTGCAAAGGTCTTGCGGAAAGCCTGGGCGGTGGCGTTCTTGAAGGCCAGTTCGCTGGAATCAACAGCGTGAGTGGCACCGTCGTTGATGACCATGTTAGTACCCAAGACGCGGTGGCCGAGCAGGGGACCCTTATGAACCGATGCGTTGAAGCCCTTCTCACAAGCGTACAGATACTTCTCGGACAGGTTGTCTCCAGTGACTTGGGTCTCGAACTTGTTCTCCTCCAGCGCTTCGGAGGGCTCCATCCAGCCGATAATACGGGCGAAGTCTCCGGAACCACCGGACTGCTTCTTCAGTGTGTGGTCGAAGTTGACGCGCTTTGTGAGCGTCTCGCGGTAGGCAACCTGAGGCTGACCAGTCTCGCATTCGACGCGGTACTCACGGCGCAGACGCTCGACGTAAATGTCCAAATGCAGTTCGCCCATACCGGAGATGACAGTCTCTTGGGACTCAGGATCGACGTGGATACGGAAGGTAGGATCCTCACGGGTGAAGCGGTTCATGGCTTTACTGAAGTTGGGGGTATCCTTGGTGTGCTTGGGCTTGATCGACAATGAGATGACAGGTTCGGGAACGAACATGGAAGTCTGAGAGAGTTAGTATTGGAATCAACTTCCAGCTAAGAGTGTCACTGACCATAGAGTAACCGAGACCGCCGTCAGTGAAGGTATCACCAGACGCGCAGTCTACACCGAACACAGCGCAAATCTCACCAGCGCCAATCTCCGAGACTTCTTCCATATCGTTGGAGTGCATGCGCACAATCTTGGGGATCTTGACCTTCTTGTCTGTCTTTGCGTTGAACACGTTCATGCCCTTCCTCAGGGTGCCCTGGTAGACACGGATGTAGGTCAACTGACCAAAGTTGCTCTCTTCAAGCTTGAACGCAAGACCGACAAAAGGCAGCGAGTTGTACGAGACCAGCTTGACGGGGGCTTCGGCCCTCTTCTTGTCCAAGGCCATGTTCTCAACCTCGGAAGGGTTAGGCAAGTAGTCGCATACGGCATCGAGCATTGGCTGGACGGACTTGTCCGCGAGCGCAGAGCCCATAAGAACGGGTGTGAACTTCAGGGCGATGGTCGCACGGCGAATGGCAGCCTTGATTTGCGCCTCTGAGGGCGTCTCCTCCATCAGGAAGATCTCAGCGATCTCGTCATCCACATCCGCAAGAGTCTCGATGAGAGTTGCCCTCTTCTCCTTGCAGAGGTCGACCAAGTCCGCGGGAATCTCATCCGTAACCCTGATAATTTCTCCCTTTGCGCCCTCACTGTAGAGAGCCTGCATCTTGATAAGATCAACCACACCCAAGAAGTGGTCTTCGCGTCCGATTGGAACCTGAATAGCGGCGGCAGCAATGCGGAGCTTCTTGTTGATCTGTTCGACGGCTTTCCACGGGTTAGCGCCCATACGATCCATCTTGTTGACGAAGGATAATCTGGGAATGTTGTAGCGCTTCATCTGTCTGTCGACTGTGATGGTCTGAGACTGGACACCGCTGACGGCACAGAGGATCATGACAGCACCGTCAAGAACTCGAAGAGCACGCTCGACTTCGATTGTGAAGTCGATATGCCCAGGTGTATCAATCAAGTTGATATGGTATTTCTCCTCATTGCCGTCCACGTCCTTCTTGATCCAGTCACAGAATGTCGCGGCAGACTGGATAGTAATACCCTTCTCCCGCTCCAGATCCATTGAGTCCATCTTTGCGCCAACAGCATCCTTGCCTCGAACCTCGTGGATGGCGTTGATTCGGCCGGTGTAGTAGAGGACGCGCTCGGTAACGGTCGTCTTTCCGGAGTCGATGTGCGCCGCGATACCGATGTTGCGGACTCGAGAAAGGCGCTGCCATTCGACGGGATCAAGGTTTGCGACGATGTCGTCTTGTGACAACGTCGACGGGTCATCTTTCGCCTTCGCTAACCTAAGAACTCCATCAGCTCAACTACTCTCTCGCCACAACCCATATGTTGCAGCAATTGACAATTGTACGTACACTTGCGCTGCTGCAGACTGCCATCTTCTTTGCTGGTTGTTGATCCATGTGTCCGTCTTCACACCGCCGGTGAAGGGTGTGCGCGACGCTGCAGCGGTGGAAAGCGCGCATCGAGAAGGGGTCCGCGAAGCCGTACGGGCAGCAGTGCGAAGACTGCTGGTAGCAAGCGATTGCGCTTTAACGAGAGACTGGACCCTCATCTCGAAATGTATTCGATGCTATAGGAAGAGAGAAAGTAAAGGGACAACGCTGGCGTCTATCGTTGGTCCAAGATTTGGGGAAGTCCGAGAAACTTTCGTGAGCGAGTCTCCGATTGGTCGAATCATTGTCGAAGCTGTTGTCTTCGGCTGACATCGCAACGGGGTTCAAAAGCACCTCTGATAGACACAGATTGAGTGGGAGTGTTTTGTTTTTATTGCTATGCTACAAATAAGGCCAGACGCTTCTGAGGATATTTTTGAGTATTGCATGAAACAGACGCTCGTCATACCACAGCGCTTTAATCAGCTCCAAGCCTTCCGACCAAGCTCTGAGCACAAACTGCCTTATCCAGAACCGACGGGCATAACGGAGAAATGCGACCAGTCTGAACCTCAAAATCAAAAACACCGCCAATGGATATGAAGCTCCGCCGGATGAACGCTCCTGGAAATGCTGAAACAGGAAGGAGAAGAAGAAAAGCAAGAACCAGAGCAGATAGGCAAGCACAACAGCGTAAAGCAAATGGACCTCTTTCCTAAGAGGATGCACGTAATGCGACTAACGCACAGCTTCGCCTTGGAAGTTGGGGGTCTGAAGCTCCGTAGCGGATGACTCGCCTTCCGGAATGGGTGTCTCTGCTTTTGTAGGTTCCTGGGCTTCTTTCTCGGCAGCAGGCTGAGGAACAGTGGATGTGGCCTCCTCAGGGACAGGCTCCTCAGAGCTTTCGGCCTGGGCGCTGGTATCATTGGTGGGTTCTGTCTTCATAGCCTCATCTGCATCGTCCTTGCTCGTCACGGCGTCCTTGGCCTTGGCGACAACCTCCTCGACCTTCTTCTTGCTCTTCTGGAGAAGGGTGGACTTCGCAGGGGCTTTCCGAGGTGGCGAAGTAGGCTTCTCATGCACTTTGCTGGCGCTAGCTGCCGTAGGCCGCGACATGCGCTCAAGGAAGCCAGGCTTAGCACCAGCTGTAGAAGTGCGCGACTCGGGTCGTTTGTTCGTGCTCGCGCTAGGTGCGACTGAAGGACGGGAGGGCTTGATGGTGGCAGGTTTGACTGCTGGGCGGGTCGCGGTCGAAGGCTTACGAGTGACCTTTGCCTCCTCTCCTTGTAGTTTTGCGGCGGATGCTGCAGTGGGAGCAGTAAGACGCGAGTTCAGAGCGACGGGACGAGTAGGTGACCTCGCCTTTGGCTTCTTGATCGCTGGAGGAGAAGTCGCAGTTGTTTCCCTGTGGTGCTGAATTAGCACAGTGCCTTTCTCGAGCATTGTGATACGTACTTTGGCTTAGTTGCTGCTGGCTTTTTGACCTCAGGAGCAGGCGTCTTGGCTTTTGCGGCGGCGGTTGGTGCCGTAGCTGTCGATTGTCGCAGAGATGTGTGGCTGGTCTTTGGCTTTGGTGCAGCTGCTTTGGGCGCCTCCTTTGACACTGGCTTCGCCGCAGGCTTAACAGCTGCAGCGGCTTTGGTCGCGGGCGTAGCAGCCTTCGGGGCTGATGCAGGAACGATGGGTGTCTTCGGTGCGGTTTTAGGCAGAGGGCTCTTGACGGGCGTGCTCTTGGAGGCCGCAGCCTTGTTGGTAGAGATAGCAATAGGCTTCTTGGTTTCGAGCTTGCCCTTCACTGATGGTGTTCCATTCGCTTCAGCGGTACCAGCAGCAGGCTTAGGTGTCTCGACAGCAGAATCGGCTGTGGCAGCTGTGGTGGCCGGTCCTGTTGTGGCTGATTCTGTGCTCGCAGGCTGCAGTTCCTCGGCTGGCGAAGCAAGAGCCTTACCGCCAGAGACAGCAGAAGCATCAGTTGGGTCTGCTGGCTTAAGAGACACCTCTTCCTGCGCTCCTGTTGTGGCCTTGTCCGGGTTTTCGGCAGGTGTCTCTTGGACTGGCGCTGGGGCTGGCAGCTCAGGGGCTGGCGCTTCGTCTGCCTGCGGTGCGCCCGCATCTGTGTCTGCTGATGCCTCGGGGAAGTCAGAGCCCTTCATGATGTGCCCTAAATTTACAATCTCTCCATCAGGGCTGTCTCTCATTGGCGGTGGGCCGGCTGAAGAGTCCCGCGAGGCTATGGCCTGCTCTGGGACTGCCTCAATGATGGCAACACTCTTTCTGCGCTCCTCCTTCTCTTCGCTTATGCTTTTCTTGAGCTCAGCAACCTCTCCATCAGTGTCCTGGCTTACGCTAAAGCTCTCGCGACGGTGTGCAGCCGTGCTGCTGGATGGGGTTCCCTTGTTGACACCCACAAAATCACTCGCGTGAGGCATTGTGTGCTCGACGGAAACGAATGAAGCGCGCACTTTGGAGGTCGGGCGGCTGGTGTCGTCGGCTGCTGAGGAGCTTCCTGGGGAGCGGCCGCGGGGTTCAGGAGAAGAAGCTGCGCTCTGCTCGAACATGGCGCGTAGATTGCGCACGCCGGAACTCATGTCTATGGTCGGGGCGGGCTTTCGTCAGCAGTGCTGTTGGGGGAGCGAGTGCGTTGTGCGAAGAGGACGAGTGGCAGCTCAATGTGGTTGAAACGGCATGCGAGATGATGGTGGTGTGTGCGCCAATTGCGGCCACGGAGGCCCAGGAACAAGGGTTTCAGCGGAGCATCACTTACAACGAGTGTTCTGGAGATGGGACGGATAGCGTGCGTGACAATTGGCGGATCAAGCGACTGTGGACAGATTCTCCGTGGAATAGGAGTATGTGAGAGCTCCCTGACTGCAGCTGCTTTCCCTGGCAACGCGCTAGGCGTGACGTACCAAGCAATCACTCATCGCGTGGTGCCTTCGAATCTGGAGAAGTCATGTCCAAACTATGATCCATGCATCACATCATAGCCCGAAACATCGCAATCATCCCAAGTCACGGGCGCCGAGCTGCAAGCCGGCTGTCGAGCCCGTGGTGAAGTTATGCTGGGCATGTTTTTGTTTACACAACCAAACTTACCGGTACCCTTCACAACAAGGGCTTGCGCGATCCACACAAAGGAGTCGCGACAAGCAGTCATCGGTCTTACAACCACGACGAACAGGACACCCTGGCCCTTATTTCAACGCTCACGCCCACTGGTTCACCTGAGATTGCGATGCATTAATTACGGTGGTTGCGCCAATTGCGAGCAGTCGCGAATAAATGAGGGCCAATCACACGTGTCGAGCACGTCCATTAAATTTGCCTCTTTGCTATCGTTCCTGCCCAACTGTCATGTCCATCAGGGTCAGCGACAACGATCGAAAGTGCTATCCTCAGTCGTTCGTTGCGGCAGCAATGTGCACAGCCGCCATTGGCAACTGCTGCGCGGGCACCTGAGCTTGAGGAAGCTGCTCCTGACCAATTCCGGCAGACACATGTTGTACGGTTTGCCCGGCGCTTTCGCAGCATGCACCAGTTATGAAAGTTCATGAACGGACGCTTGGGCTACAAACGAAGCGATGACGCAATCAATCGATAAGCCGAATACGCTCTTTCGACACAGACGCAGCTCGCGCTCGACTCACGGCAGGAACCATCATTGTTGCGGATCATGGCCTCGGCACAAGTTGTTCCAGTAAATCTACCGCGCGTAGCTATCACCTACTGCACGCAATGTCGCTGGATGTTGCGGGCTGCATACGTACATGACCGTTCTCCACGTTCAAAATGAGCAAGACTCACAGATATGCAGTTTGGCCAAGAGCTCCTCTCCACATTCGGGACACAGATTGGTGAGATTGCACTGATCCCCGCAACGGGTGGTCTTTTTCAAGTTGAGCTTGTGAGGCCCCCTCCCCTCCATCCCGAGGATAAGACACGACTCTCTTCCAGTCATATCTACACGACACGATAACCAATTCACCCACCGCCCATACAACTGCTCCGGGTTCCGTTACAATAAATACTAACAGCACAGACCTACGTTCCACCCAACCCCACATACCCAGACTCAGACGACATCCAAGCCCAAAAGATCCTCCTCTGGGACCGCAAAACCGAAGGTGGGTTCCCAGAAACCAAAGTACTGAAGCAGCGCGTCCGGGATCACATCGATCCGATGAAGGACCTTGGGCACAGCGACGTGGGCGGGAAGAAGAAAGATGCTGTGAAGAGCGAGGAGAAAGAGGGACAGGTTATTGCGGATGTGAGGGTCGATGGCAGAGTGGAGCGGAATGCTGAGGAGATGGTAAAAGATATGGAGGCTGAGGAGGTACCTGAGGTGAAGGATGTCAAGAGAAATCCCGATGGGTCCGTTTGTGAGGATTGTAGGTAGTCCTGCTGAGTTAAGGGCTTGTAGTCGCGGGAAGGTATGAGCTTATCCAATCAAGTGGGATATATTTCTGTTGAAACTTATCAAGTGGGACCTTCTTTCCTCGAGATGGTGCTTTCGCTCAATACAATCTTACATGTGTTGTTGTGTCAAGCAAGGTGCCGGGACGTTGCGCGTGTACTCGCTGAAGTAATACTTGAGGATGAACATTGATTCGTCCTGACAATGTTGAAAGCTGCTACTTTGTAGAGAGCTAGTGCTCCAGTCAAAGTCCCCGTGGTATACCACAAGAAGAAATTGCCAAGGATGCACAGAGTTCATAAGACGCTAAACTCCACGTCCTGTGAAATGCCGCGAGGCTCTCATGGTGTACATGGACGGCTTGTAGTCAGGCCTCCTGCTGCGTTCAAGAACGATCGCCTACGAGCTCGAGGTTGGCTGATAAAGCAGCGAACAGGATCTCGCAACACTGGGTGTGGCGTGCGTTAGAAGCGTTCAAGCTCCTTCTGGGCAAGTGGCAACCAACGCCTCACGGGGCGAGGCCCGCTCCTCTCGCGTGTTACGAGGCTGGATTGGGCCGAGACCGGCTGTACCAAACATCTTCAGCCATGGGTATCGCATTTGGCCGTTTGCAGTTTGCCATGGTGTTGCTAATACCATGGGATTGTGAATGTGCCAGTTGTGTGGGCCATGATGATGACTTGTTCGTTGGAGGAGTAGACCTTAGGTTTGTACAGGACGCCGACCTGGGATGTTGCTGCGGGTTGAACTAGTGAACGGCTGCACTCGTCGATTCGTCAGGCTTTGGACAAGCATATTGAGAGAGGCCTTTGCGGCTGTGTACAATCTCATGAGGTGCTGTACCTACAGTTCTGGCATCGCTAGTTCTCTCCAGCTGAGTTCTACACTTCATCGCAACGCATTTCGTCATTGTCATCGCCAGTGGGGGTGAGTCAACTCGGCTCGATGTTGTATCCAATCATGTAACTTAAGACTCACAGACGCATGTACAGTGTATAAGAAAGCGTCAATCCGGATCGAAGGCGACCTGTCCATCCAAAAGCTGGACAAGAGGTATGATGATGTCCCTGTAGGAATCCGTATTTTACGGGGTGAATCTCTCAACAAGGGACTATACATACTCGTGCGTAGATCCCTAATCTCGATTGCGTTCTCACAGCTTAAGATCAAACGTCGGAAAATATTCTGGTTGCATATGCAGATACGGGAGGATTCTGCCGTGTTTCGAGATATTCTAGTTGCGGTCGGTGTCACCATCAGAGACTGCTTCGTTACATTGTACGAGCTGTCAGCCATTGCGTTGGGATTTTGTGTGTAACAGCACACAAGTACTCAATGTAGTGGCTAAGCCCTGTATTGCGCATCCGGATGTGTCGGCAACAAGAGTGAGACGCGGTCTTGCAGCGGGAACAATCTCACCTCTACGTCACGGACAGGGTTGTACAGTGGTGAGCATGACGGAGGAGGATGGTGTTTGGGCCGGACGGCTCTGTGGCCTTCATGGAACTTTCCGACAAAGCATTTGGCAGAAGAAGATGAATTGCTGCCTAAAGGCCAATTGCAGATATGCGTAGTCCCGAAAATATGCTGTGTTCCTCTGACCGCGTGTCATCAAACATCAAACACAACTCAATGTCGTTGGCACGAAAGTCTTGGTGAAGCTCCTCGGCTGCAGCATAGAACAAGTACCTGAAATGCGCTACTAATTCTTCAGCAATTTACATACTGTGGGTCTTACTGTCGGTGAGCACACTAGCAACGGTGATATGAACCAAGATTGCGTGTCAATGTGTGCTGTGGTGCATGGTGTTGTGATGGATGATGCGAGTTCTGAGAGCGGAGAGCCGAGAGATTGACAATCGATCACGGCCCCACAGAAGCGGTGCACAGTCCAGCAGCGATAGCGACAGTGCCGGACCTTCGCGCTTTAGGTACTCAAGAGCGAATGTAGCGGACTATTAACGGTAATTGGAAGTGAAGATTCTCGACCCTTCTCATTCAGGCAGTCTTCAGAAGAGGGGAGGTCCAGAGGCGCAGCTGAGAGTTCCCACGAGGTCTGCATCAGTCCAGACGGAAAGCGTGGCCAGGACCCCTGCTTAGCGGTGATCCCAGGATCTGCAGCAGGCGGACGCCGACATCCCCAAGCCCACTGCAGTCATCCATGACGAAGCGTCGCGCTACATGTAGTGCATCTTACGATAGAGCATCGACAGAATCGCAAGGTCACCTTATCATCATCAAGCATGTCTTGAAACACATCGACGTGAAGGCCGAACGCTGGACAGCTCAGCCGGCCGCTAGAGGTCTACGGTATGCACACTACGGCTGCGTGCACGATCCAGCTAGCCTCATGACAGCTGAACGAGGCCCAGGGCCTCGGAGCGGGCGAGTGCAAGCCACAAGCCTCCGACTGGTTTGGCGTGCACACTTGGCTGCAGATCAGCTCCCTGCACTGGCCAGCGAATGTGCAGCCTCGCCTTTGGAAGGCCCACGCTAGAGCTTGCAACTTACTTATCTCGCCTGTATATGTATCGAGCTGGGGTCTTGGGCACGGTGGTTGTACAAAGCTCTGTCGTCCCACCGTAAGCTTGCAGGCTAGGTAACTTGATGCCGCAGACTCCTTACCCCTGCTCTTAGAGCGTTCCACGCGCTGGCTTTACACATCATACTTAACCGCTATGGTCTCGACTGAGTCGCCAGCCGAGCCGCAAGTCTCGATTCTTGCCGGCTGTCAGACTTTAAATCACTGGTACAGCCCTGCCGCGGACGACATCAAACATCCCCAGGATTTCAAGATCTCCCTCACAAGCACTACGTCAGACTACTCAGCTCCACCCTCGTGCAGCTGGCAAACTTCAAGACGGCGCCACAGCCTCATCGCTGATGACGTTCTTCCTATTGGACTAGTTGAGCACGCTAACACAGCTGGATACCACTTGAACAACATCTCTTATTCTCGCCCATTAGTTCGGCGCTCTGTTAGCTGTGCGACAGCAGCTCAAAAATCAATGGCAGTGGAGAAGGTGCAAAGATGGTCTGGAATGACCAGGACTGTCAGTGATTGGGATGGACTTAGAAGGGTATGTGCCTCTCGACACCGATCGATTAATCTTATTGACTTCGCAAAGGACACCGAACTGTGGTTTGAAGATGGCGATTGTTACGTACATCTTTACGCGCAGGGAGTGTCACGCCGTGGGCCATCATTCTGTGTACCTTTTAGGGCCCTGAGGCAGAAGAAGTGCAGTTCCTTGCTCAAGATTTGCCATGCTCAGATCGCGTCGCGAGATGGTTCAGAGACGCAACCGTTGTTGGCTCTGTCTAGCTCGCTGGTCCTTCCGAGCCGTGCACCAGGGATTGTCAACCTATACATTCCGGCTCCGGATGATGTTCCTCGTCAGGATGCCTTCAAATGGCACGTCACGACTCGAAATTTCTTTGCTTTCCTTCTAGGCAAGCCTTTGGTCGGTTTCCACATGGGTCAAACCTTCGTGGATCTGCAAGAAAGGCTTCAATTGTTCCGCCATGGGCTCGTCGACAATCATCAGGATTTCCTGCAGTACGCTGAGGATCAAGGGTATCGCGACTTGGCTGAATGCACCGACTATGCACTTGCCAGTTTGTACTATGCTGAGGCCTACAAGCTTAGGCATGCTTGGATCGATGCCTTTGCTCACTGCGTGGGGATGAATGAAAGCCTGTCGCTGAGCCCCGAATATACTGTACGTTCCCTGATCCTTGCTTCCAAGCACAAGCTAACATTCTTATAGACAACATCGAGGCTTACTAAGGCTCTTATCACACGTGCATTTCTCGAGGTAGATGTCCACCTTGGCCAGGTTACGGTTGCATTGAGCAAATTCTTAGAAGAAGATCTCTCTCCGGCTTATCTTGGCCTCACACCAGGAGCTCGGAGCCATCTGAACCGCTTCCGCCGGTTCTTACACAACTTCTATGTCAAGAAGTTCGGGTACTGGCCACCTCCTAAGGGATCCGCGTTTCCAAAAGCATTGTACAAGTCGATGTATTTTGATTTCCAGAATCTTTACGATTATCTTGTCGACACGACCTCCAGCACCGACTTTGCTCTGCAAGGACCAGCAAGTGGGGGTCTCTGCGTTCTGCAGAATGTCGATGGCTTCGACAAGCGTCACAAGTTCCCGCCGCAACCACACCCATTGCCTCTACTTCCAAGCTACGCGGGGCCATCTAAAAAGATGGAATCTCAAAAAGCCCTTCGACAACTGACCTTGTCATCCCAGCACAACAAGGTCAACAATGTCCAGACATTTAGCGCTGCACTGGCGGTGGCCACCAACTCACCGCGCGCGGCCATAAACAACTCCAGCATTGTCAAAGAGTACGCTCACTTCGAGCGTGCATACAGTTCAACCCTCAATCAACGCGACGAGAAGGTTTCTGTTGTCGATGCGCGCAAGGCAAGATGGCTTCTGATCTATGGTATGCTGCAATACCTCGTGTCAGCATTGCGAGCACCTAAAGAGGTGAGGGATACAGAAACTGCCGACTACCCGCTTTGCTGCTTGCTGCCTGAGCAGTCATCGTGGCCTGGCAGCTCGCAGGTATCTACTCCTTCGGCATCTTCGGTGGTGGGATCTGCAGTCAATGTACCCCAGGCGATCGACCAGGATCTTAGTGGTACACAAACCGAGTTCACACCCATCCAACCCGATTGCCAAAGGGAAGATTATTTCTCGTCGCGAACGTCAAGTCTACGAGGTTCTGTGGAAATACCGGCCCCGCTCAAGATCTCCACGCCTGCATCAAACTCATCCAGTCGCACTTTTGGATCAATCTCATTGTCGGGACGGAGTTCGCGACGGAACAGTCTGAAGCTGCGACCTACCAGTCACTGCGAAATCATCGTTCAGGACTACGGGCATGGTTTGAATGGAGCCACAGCAGATTCAGCAGATCGCCTGGCTTCTGAAAACAATTCTCACCGTTCTTCGGTATCAATTTTGCCGGAAGGCGCTGGCCCTGAAACATCATGGATCCGACCTCAGTCACCTCCAATTCCACAAGAGCGAACCTCGTCTTTGAACAAAGCGCGTCATGTCCGTCAACGAACACCTCTCCTGGATGCAGCTCTCCTCGAACGATTCTACGGCTATGCTATCACCAGCGATCATACCGATATGAGCCGTTCTGATAGCACTAGTTCATATGGTAGCCAGCCATGGAGCGAGGCTAGTGCCGTGTCGTCGAAGTCTAGTCTCGATGGGGACCACCCAGGACGTCACAGCTTCACTGTTGAAGACAGTGGCCTCTTGGGCGGCCTCGTCTCTGTTGAAACTACTCCGGTTCCTACTCCGCGAACACGATCACTCTCGAAGCCGAGGGCGTCCGCGCCACCACCACCAGCTCCGCTCGTCTCACACATGCAAGCTTTCCGCTTCGACGACGAGCCTACCCAGACACCCAACTACGATGACGTTCATCCAGCCTTCCGTCCACCAAACGCAGACACAACCATTGGCATGGCCCTTTCACCATCAGTATCGCCGCCACTTAGCCCCAGCACGAATTTGTGGGCTTCGTACTTTGATGATACTCCAGAGGTACCACAGAACACTTCTTCCCACCCTGCGACCCGCGCGGTCACCTCTGACCTCACATACGCCGATCTGCCTATCTCCAAGGTCCCCAAGCGCAGTACAAGTTTCCGCGAACAGCATGGACTTTTTACGACAATTTCCTCAACCGGAAAAGACATAGAGAAGCGCGCCAGTGCCGAGAGGTCCAAGAACCGCTTGTCAGTCTTGAAGCGCTTCTACGCTTTCTAACACCTCCACCTTTGACGGTATCACGATTTTCATATGTTCAGTCATCGTATTGTAGTATAGCGGTAGCCCTATCTGTTGTTCTTCTCTAGCTGACTGATCTTGTACCGTTCTTAGTTTGTATATGCTATATACCCACGGTCGCAACGCCGACATGAAAAGCGTGTACATTGTTTTAATTTACAATACCAATCCTTGATGACAATAAGTTCAACCATCTGAGAACCGCTCGCGTAAAACATGCTCATGAATGTTTGTCTCTCATCGATGCGCATGATCTGTACAAGACAATTGGAAGTTTGTTCCGCAACGGGATTGAATATACGAGGGACAACCGAACGTCTCCAAAATCCATTTAATGGTTACATTAATTGATGAAAACCGGCGTCCCCATTCTTGACGCCAGTGCTCAGATCTCTACATCTCCAGCTTCCTACTGGCACTCCTTTGTGGTTGTGAGAGTTGCTACACACCCATTCTCATATCGTGTTCAGCCGTCAAAGACCAGCGAGAAGCTTGTCGTAAACGCAGATATGTAAGCCACCCCGTTATGGTTGCACGAAATAAGCAAAGCTGAAGTCAGCACCTCTATTTCGACATCCTCGCGATTCCCTGTCCATCCAAGCGATAGAGCCAACCTTGAGCGCGGGTTGGAACGAGCCAGCGACCGCCCTACTACGACGGCGGCCACCCATACAGCCCCATCCTACATTAAGCTCTCACATTTTCAGAAATAGCATGCTCGGTTGTACCTACTAAGACTGACAGCCGGCATGTCAGTAAAGTGGGCACCGCCATTGGGATCCTCGCCTGGCTTGCTATGGCACGCTACTAATGTATAAATGCATTGGTTTACCAGTCTTAGGATCATTGGTTTGATTTGGTGCGAGGATTGAGTGGAGGCCGTTACTACGTCGAAGTAATTTAGGACCAGACGTTAGGTTCAGCTACGCTAGTCGAGATGATACGAACACGGTCGAGGAGTCGGACAGGGTCTTGTGGCGGATCAAGTCATCTTGTCCTAGTAGGTAGGTAGGTACACAGTGTGGATGGAGTACCTCCGCTAGCAGCGATGGATCGGTGACTATTGTGGGGCTGAGCTGCATGTAGCATACTGCGAGTGTTGCGACAAAAGGCGTGGGAGGCGAATTGAGTTGGGGTTGTGTTCTTTTAGCCGTATGCATCGAAATCTCATCCGACTTCGATCGAACAAGGTCTCATTGGCTTAGACGTGAGCTACAGTGTTAGAATCCGAACATGTTCCTGCAGGCACAATGGGATGAGTGAGTGAGTAATTTTGACCAGCACCACTGTCACAGCTGCAATTAACGATAGCATGGAAGGTCGTAATGGAGTTTTCATTTCGTGCCGGACGTCCCTAGCCTATCGACTTTATAGGAGGGGCCCATGCATTACCTCACGCCATAACCCAGGAATGCTGAAAAAGAACCGTAGCCTCACCGCTGTACATTTAGTACTTCTTGCCCTCACGGAGGATGTCGCTGTACTCCTCGAGAGGAGACCTTGTGAGCGCAGTGGTGCGCCACAGGTCGGGGGTAAGGAATCCGTATGTGTTGGCGACGGCGACGAAGGTGGCCTTCAGTGTGTTCTCGAGGGTCTTGGTGGAACCAGTGGATGCGGTGTAGGCATCCTGGACACCAGCCAACTGCAAGAGACGCTTGACAGCGGGCGAGGCAACGAGACCGGTACCGCGGGGAGCGGGGATGAGACGAACGGTGACGGAACCGCACTTGCCGGACTCCTTGGTGGGGAGCGAGTGAGGCTCACCAAGGTTGGTACCCCAGTAACCACGGCGGATGGGGACGACGGCGAGCTTGGCGATGATGATGGCAGCGCGGATGGCGGTCGCGACTTCCTTGGAGGTCTTGATACCGAGACCGATGTGGCCCTCGGAGTCACCGATGACAACGATGGCCTTGAAGCGGGTACGCTGACCGGCACGGGTCTGCTTCTGGACGGGCTTGATCTTCATGACCTCGTCCTTGAGCTTGGGGAGGAAGAAGTCGACGATCTGGTACTCCTTGATGGGGAGAGAGTGGAGGTAGCTGCAAATCGTCAGTCACTGTCTCGCGTGTTATGCCTGCCTTGCGCATAGACGTACATCTCCTCCATGCTCTTGATCTTGCCAGCCTTTACGAGACGGCCGAGCTTGGTAACGGGCTGCCATTCCTTCTCCTGCGCGATTGTCAATTCTCTGCCCAAGACCTCATATTTCTGTTGTGCGCACCTCGGACTTGCCGCCACGACGGCCACGTCCACGGCCGCGACCACGGCCACGGTCACCACCACGGTCTCCACGAGATCCGAATCCGCCACGGGCAGGAGCAGCGTCAGCCATTTTGTATGTCGGTGAAATGGACTACTGTAGAAGCGTTGTCAGCGATTGTCGACGGGTGCAGCAGGCGCGGCGAACGTACGGTGGAAGTTCCTGAGGTTAGTGCTGTTCACGTCGCGAAGCAGAAGTTGCGAACTTCAATATTGCGAGCAGGTGCGGAGCTAAGCGAGGCGCTAGCATTCGCGGTGCAAGTGGGACTGCACCATCCTTGCACCACTTCCAAGACACTCTGTAGTCTGTGTATGTGCGATACGCTGCATCTTATCAAGTGGAACTTGCTTTTCGACTTTCTTCTAGTTGAAAGGTACTGTTTTGTTTGCAAGCAACTACACTCAAAATGGTGTCCGCGACCTCACAGGCGCTCTGAAAAGTACCAAGTCGATTCGTCTGTTCACTGCAGTCATGCAAACAAGCTGACACCCATGCTAATGTACTGTAGCATGTTGTGTGTCTGCGATAGGGCTTGTGGTAGACCTGGTGTCAGCATCACGCGAGGTTGTCATCTGCTTGTGATGATACCAGGCGGGCTATGATGACTAAGAGCTCCAACGCTCCATCATTGGATCGTTCACATGGTCAAGGTAATAGCAACACCAGAACATTTCTGAACAAATAACATAGTCTCGACCGGCTGCATGGACTTACCTTACTATATCACGTCCTAGAATCCTCCAACATGTCTTTGCTAAATTCAGTTCTCGGTTCCTTCTCACCACCACCGTCTAAGTTCCGGAAGTCTTTCGAAGACCCGCATGCTCGCGATCACGAGCTGCCATTGTACAACTCTCCACCACAACGTATACCGCCGCCGGTTACCTCGTCGCTGATATGGAACGCTCCGAGAACCAGCCTATCGCCCGCGCCTCGTGTTCCCGACCATGTGCTTACGTTGCAACGACGCGCACGACATCTCGAGCAGCAGCTCCAAGAGCTCCTGGATGCGCAAGCGGAAGGCTTGATGAAAGGTCTCGGTAGCAACGACGCTACACAAGATGATATGGTGTCGAACGGTAGTACTACGCCAACAGTTAGCAGCGTCCGCTCAGCAGATAAGAACGTGGAGGGCGGTGACGATCAGCGCAGGCACACTAGGAAGAAGGTGGGTCTCGGCACCGCGAGAAGAGGTATTTTCAGGAGGATACAGCAGCTGGCAAACATCAAGACTGAGGAGCTAAACATGCTGGATGATGGTCTGCGGGATCTACAATACAACGTGGAGAAGACCGAGAACTGGACACAAAAGCGAGCGCGCTTAGAGACCAAGATTCAGGCCATCGAGGGGGAAGACGCTGGTGCAAAGACACAAGTCCTGCAGACTGAAGCTTCGAAGCTCGAACAAGATATCAGACAAAAGGAGGAGGAGCTGTGGGCGCTGAAGCGGCGACAACGGCAAGTTCTGGACGAGCTTGCAGACACGCAGAACTCCAAAGACGCAAAGCTTTCATCGTACAAAACAACACTCTCCATGCTGGACAAGGAAGTCTCAGGCTTCCTTGCACGCCCACCGAGTCGCGATCACATCCCGCTTTCTTCCTCGCCTTTCCCTACGCTTCCGCCCAAACGTCGAACCCTCGAAATGGCCCATGAATACTGGCAAGACGAGTATACAAGATTGGCAGAGAAGTGTGAGGAGGTTGATGTTGAGCGCGCTGCACTCGAAGAAGGATCAATCTTATGGAGCGACACAGTGAAGAACGTGGCCGATTATGAAGCAAGCCTGCAACGGCACATGCAGAAAGTGAGTAAAAACGGTGCAGCAGATCCCAAGCGACTATTAGATCAGATGGATGCTGCCATTGCCTTCTTGAATGAAAAGTTGGAGTACGCATCATCTAGAAGCTGGAATCTTCTCATGTGCGCCATTGGAGCAGAGCTCGAGGCTTTCCAGCAAGGGCGGGACCTACTACACGAAGCGCTGGGAGTGAAGCGAAAGGGTAAAGAAAAGGCCACAAGCTCACTGGTAGAACTTGATGATTTCCGGCCACCAGAAGAGGAGATGACTGGGTCGGCGATCAGGATAGGACGCTCCCCAACCAAGCCTGCACCGCCCAAACCGAGCTTGTTCGAGACCGATGACTCTAACGATGACCCTGATCCTGAGCTCATGATTTCCCACCAAGACACCGATACGGATTAAGGCATGCTGTACACAACTGGACAAGCGTTATTTTCGTGAGCGACGCGTATGGGCGTTCAAGGCTTTTGCCAGTTTTGTAATTGAGCATTTTAGTATAATCAACTGAACAGAGTTTCCAGCGATCCTATAAGACAAGTATTGATGTTAGCAAGAGGATCTGCAAAGGTCTAGAATACCGCCTGTGCCGTCCACTTTCCTGTTCCTGAAATCAGCGTCAGGGCCGCGGCAGCTCCTCCGCAGCTCCGCAACATTGACCCCACAGCATGCAACCTTCCACCCACAACCTACGATCACCATTAGAAATTTGATATGACTCGGAACCTCCACGCCGGCTGCGAATACTGAGTATGCGATGAATGCTTGCTACGGGTCTGTCTTAGGCCCGAAAGATGCGCGTCCCCTTGGAGCCCCACTACAGCTTCACCATACCCTCCATACACGATGACACGACGCTCGACTGCCGCATATATCACCCTGGAATTTTCGATGAGACTCTAGAAGATAGTTCAGAGAAGTCGCAATGGCGGAAACGTGGCACCGTCATGGCACACCCTTATGCCCCAATGGGTGGGAGCTACGATGATCGTATCGTTGGCATCGTAGTCGATGAGATGCTGAAAGCTGGATACATAGTCGGCACCTTCAACTTCCGGTACAAAATCCTGACAACAAACTTTGATTCGCTGTTGACTTGTGACAGAGGTGCCCATGGCTCCACGCACAAGGGTCGAACGTCTTGGACGGGAAGACCGGAGCTCGACGACTATACCACCTTCGCCGCATGTTTCATGCATTATATGAGCCTTATAGGCCCCTTCCCTACGCGTGAAACGATATTTGTACCGGATCATCAACCGGCAGGCCGAACAGCGCGACAAGGACCCGACTCTCTACCTACTGAGCTTCCTCTGGTCATTCTTGGTGGTTACTCATACGGCTCTCTTGTCCTCAAGCACCTTCCACCTGTTCCATCAATCTTACAACGGTTTTCGAACCCAATAGCTGGTTCTGCGGCTGACGAGGTCTTGATGCGGGCGCATAAGCTGGCCGACCAGAGTAATCTAGAGTGGATCAATCAGGCTCAAGAAGCAGAGAGAGACCATAGGAGGAAACACGAACGTAAAATCTCTCTGAATATTGGAGGAGAAGAGACAAGCCCGGTCAAAAGAAGAAGTAGTCGAGAGGTAAAGCGAAGCTTGGACGTACCCCGAAGCTTGGACTTGGGCCATCGTCTAAGAAGTCTCAGTCATCGACGACGGAGGCACGGGAGCTCAACAGAATCGTTTGAGCGTACTGATGTCAACATTATCGTTCCCGAGATCCGATATCTTCTACTTTCGCCTCTCACTCCTCCAATATCTACACTGGCGGCACCTGCGCTTGGCCAAAAACTGTGGAGTCGTTCCATGGATACGGAAACATCGAGCATCGGAAAGTTTGTGTCGTTGGCAATCTATGGCGATCAGGACATCTTTGCATCGGCGAAGAAGATCCGAGATTGGTCCGATAAACTGAGGGCTCAGTATGGTCCAGCATTCTCAAGTGTTGAGGTACCAGGTGCCGGGCACTTCTGGATCGAACAAGGCACCGAAAATCAACTCAGAGCAGCGTTGAAGGGGTGGGCATGTGATGTACAGGCGAACGACACTGCAATAACTAGGGTCCCCGATGCTTCCTAGAGCATTCACTTTAATCACACCGGGCGACTCACACATACTCACAACACTCTTTTTGATTCTATTGATTGTTTGGTATGCTTTTATCGTGCGGGCAGCTTGTCCAGGACCGTACCTTGGAGTACAAACACACCGACAAGGTACTGGCTTGGCAAGCGTGTATCTCAACGCCGCAGCAGTATTTTGCCAATAGACGACTCGAGTCAGGCCGGCCCGCCGACGGCCGTCTTGTGCACGGCCTCGAGCTCCACGTTATTACGCTTCAAGGTGCCTTTGCGTTGCGTGGGGTCTATCGCGATTCACGAACACGATCCATGGCGCCAGGCCCTACACTTAGCAACTTATGCAACACGTATAAAGGGTAATGGGACCTACCTACCGGCCCAGGAGAGTACAAAACGTGTATGATTAGCGAGAACTTACATAGCTGCCGTAGTGCCGGTATGCTCACCAACCAATCAGAGCCGTTATCACAGGAACGTGAGCCAGATATGGTGAGATGTCAAGTGTAGAACCCGCAATGGCGTTCGTGCTAAGCCATGCTCGGTACTTGCACAAGGAATGTCGAGTCTCAGAAGGCACGTTACTCCCAATTGATATCGAGCGTGATGGCACTGTCTGTTGCGCTCGTCCTCCACTCCTGGTGTTTCATACCCAAAGGTTCTCTTCACCATTTGCGGACACAGCCTTGATTGTTGTGCAGTGTCTAGGTCGTCATCGTCGCACCGGTGTGCTTCACAACCTCACAGGGCTGATACAGTCTCCAACCACTACACTTACGATTCTTACGGATCCGCAACATACGATTCACTACCTAAAGACCACAACTACCAGTTCTCATGCCATCATCTCATCGAAACGGCAACTCAGCGTATCATGATGCTTCGGGAGTCTACGTAAACTTCTCAACCCTGCCTTTAGCACCTCGCTTACCGGAGTAGGCTCACATCGTGGATCCCAATGAAAGACGACGAATGGCCCTGGCCGAAGTAGACAAGGCACCATTTGGATGGTATCATGTCCGACTTGCTGTCGTGACTGGAATTGGCTTCTTCACAGACGCTTACAGTGTATGTGTGATTCACGTGTCGTGACCTCGCACTGATGGAAACAGCTGTTCGCTATCAACCTTGCAGTCATACTACTGGGAATAGTGTACTGGCAAGATGATACACATCGCGGTGTCATGCCTCATAACGCCGATACAGCTATCAAAGTTGCAACATCGGCAGGTGCCATCTTCGGCCAAATCGGGTTTGGATACCTGGGAGATCGACTCGGCCGTAAACGAATGTACGGTGTAGAGTTGATGATTATCATTGCAACAACACTTGCTCAGTCACTTTGTGGGGAATCCAGCGCTCTGTCCATCGTTGGAGTTTTGATCTTCTATCGCGTGGTAAGCAGTCGGCAGACGTCAACTTCGATTACAGTTTCAGACTAATGGCAACCAGGTGATGGGCATTGGGGTGGGCGGCGATTATCCATTGTCGGCTGTTATAACAGCAGAGTTCTCCAGCACTCGGTATCGCGGCGGCACTATTGCAAGTGTGTTTGCCATGCAAGGTCTTGGTCAGCTGGCTGCCGCGCTCATGACATTGATCGTTGTAGTCGCTTACAAGGATCAACTCGAACCTGTAGCGTCTGTAGCAACCTGTACTGGACAGTGCATGAAAACCGTTGACAGGATGTGGAGGATCATCATTGCTTTTGGAGGAGTCCCTGGCTGGTTCGCGCTGTACTACAGGCTTACAATCCCAGGCAAGTGAGGAGAGGCTGACGACGAAGCTCAACTGACAATTACAGAAACACCCCGATACACTTTTGATGTGCTATACGATGTTGAGAAAGCGAGCGTCGATGCAAGAAAGTATCGCTATGGAAAGCAGGACATCTTAAACCCTGTCACGCAAGCTCAGACAAGGCGTGAGCTGAATGGCTACAGGAAGGCACCAGTGACACTGATGGAGGTCTGTCGATTCTTCTCGCAGAAAAGACAGGCAATCAGGCTGTTCGGTTGTGCGATGTCATGGTTGTACGTCATGTCCCCTTGCGCCCGTATTACTCTCTCATCACTGACTTCTTTCAGCTTCCTTGATCTGGCCTTCTACGGTCTAGGCTTCTCGTCCGCCTCTCTACTTAGTACCATGGGCTTCGACAAGCGTGATAACCTCTACCTCAGTTTGCGCAACACAGCGACGGGCCAGATAGTTCTTATATGTGCCGGGGCTTTACCAGGCTATTGGCTCACCGTGCTGACCGTCGACAAATTTGGCCGCAAACCCATCCAAATCGGCGGCTTCGCCATCCTGACAATAATCTTCTGCGTCCTCGGCTTCGCCTGGAAAGTGCTATCAAAGACCCATCTCCTCATCCTCTACGTCATGGCGCAATTCTTCTTCAACTTCGGTCCCAACGCAACAACCTTTATTACGCCTGCTGAGATCTTCCCTACCCGCGTTCGCTCCACAGGTCACGGGTTCAGCGCGGGCATGGGCAAGTTGGGCGCCGTGTTCGCACAGATATTCTTCGCACCCATGATCAAGCGCGGCGCTACGCATGAGAATCCCACGCCGTGGATTCATGGGGTAATGCAGATTTTTGCATTGTTCATGTTTCTAGGTATGTTGACGAGTTTCCTGGTTCCAGAGAGTAAGAGGGCTAGGTTGGAGGAGTTGGCGGGCGAGAAGGAGGACGTGTATGAAGTGCAGATTGGTGCGTGGAGGAGTCGGACGGGGAGGGCTGGGGATGTGGAGGCTCCGGGGCACGCGAGGGTCAGTGGCAGTGTGGTTAGTAGGAGGAGTACGGAGGGAATCATAGGGGATGGGGAGGTAGAGAAGGGGAAGCGGTGGCGGTTCAGACAGACTGAGATCCGACAGCCTTGATGTATATTCTCCATGCTCGTAGATTTTCAAAACTTGTAGCTTTCCTTTGTTCGAATCTGCAAGGACAGATACAATTCCTCTAGAAGTCAACAAGAACCTCGAATCGATTCGACTATCGAGGTATGATATACTCCACCGCAACACACCCTTGCGCCCGATAAATCATGGACCTTCAATCACCCTTGGGACTCTCTAGCTTTGACCTAGTTGGGGCATGACTGCATCGATATTAGTATCGAAGCGAATGGCCACAAATTTCTCGAATCTACTCACGGCGCCGCAAGAGCCACAGGACTTGCTAGTACCAGCGACGCTAGCGCCGCACTTGGGGCAGGTGGAGTGGAAGTTGACAAGGACGGTAGTGGACTGCATGTTGCTCGTGGAATATTGTTCCGAGGTCTGCTCTGTGAAATGTGTTCTTCGTGCTGTTTGTCGATTGTTGTGGAGTTGGTGATATCTTGACACTCGATGGAGGGGTAAAGTGGGGTTATATGGCACCTGTTGCGAGGCTAGCCAGCTCATGTATGCACACTCAGCTGACTCGGGGCGGTACCAGCGCTGTCTGGTGTGATTGGACGCGATTCCGTTGGCTGTGGGGGGCACTTTGTGGGAAAGTCGGTGAGAGTGAGGTGGCATCCAATGTAGAAGAGATAGCGAACAAAGGTCGACGATAGTTCGTCGTAGGTTAAACATATATCATCTGACATGACAGATTACCTGGCCATTGATGACTGCAAACCAGCCATCCTCTTTCTGTTCCATTTCTCGAAAGGTTGTTGCGATCTCCTCGAGATCAACTTCGGTGCCGTGGTTACCATCCAAGACCCTTTGCTTGTAATCGCTCTTGACTGTTCTGTCTGCCCAGAGACCGCACCACTGCGGTCACATCAGTTTTCAGCTATTGATCCCATGTGCTTATATAACAGACCACTTACCCATGCTCGTTCCTCGGGGGTTGAGAAACACCACGGGCCGATACTCGCCTCAATGTCCTTCCTTGGAATACCAGCTTGCATCGCAACAGAATGCAGCATCTTACCCATGTTCGGGTATGCTTTCAACCCCAGTGCTACCTTGATGTATAGTTCCTTCCATTTTTGCATGCCTGGGTGTTCAGGATACCAGTCCATAGCACCGTAGTCGCAATCTCGCACTGCAACGATCCCGCCCTTCTTTGTAAGCCGCACCATCTCCTTCATGCACCCCAGCGGGTCTTGCAGATGCTGCAGTACCTGATGTGCATGCACCACATCAAAGCCAGCCTCTTCGACGCCGTCTAGAGTTTGCCAGTTGAAGATGTCGCCAACTTCGAATCGAACATTTGTGATACCCTTCTCCTTCGCATGTTGCCGCGCCTTCTCGATCACATCGGCAGAAGGATCGATAGCGTACACGAAGCCTTGCGGAAGTCGAGAGGCAAGGTCGACCGTGATGGTACCTGGACCACAGCCTACGTCAAGGATCTTGAGATCAGGTTTAAGGTACGGAATGAGGTGAGGAGCTGAATTCTCGACGGTTCGCCAGCTGTGGGAACGGAGGACCGAGGCATGGTGGCCGTGCAGGTATGGGCCGGACATGCTTGTGAGATTGACAAAAGAACTTGGCGAGATTGTCTCTGTCTTGTGATGGATGTATTGTTGTCTAAGGCTGAGTGGAAGTGATAAGCAATGAGCGCGGAAATACCAGTTGCGACTTGAGAGTTTATAACATGGCGCCGACTGTACGCTCGGAGGATGCCAGTCTGCGACTACGGAGGTATGAGCCACTAGCAAGATTGGATCCTGATCAAAGACATACGGAGGAGGTTGCGTTCGATGATGTCGAGGGAAACCCCCTCCGGCATCGGCCACCCGGGTACTCTTGCTTAGTCACTCTTCGCCCGAACCCTTCGCAAGCAGTGTCCGCTTCCATGTGCGACAGAATGAGCCACTCATTTCTCTGTGATATTGTGCCACCACCTGATAGAGCATACGTCATTACTAGAATTTGTATAGAGCTTTGACTCACGGTCCTACGTGCAGTAACTATATATGCCCCTTTATCGACATCCTGTTTCTGGTTTTGATCATTTTAGAAAGTTCGCATGGTCAGTGTTTTCTTACATCAACTTGGGTAGTACGGCCTGTGGTCGCAGGGCTAAAAGAGTTTGCTCGTTTTGGAATCGAACGACGGAAAGGAGGTTTTGAACAGCTCAACTCCAACGTGAGAAGAAACAGCGCTGCTGTCTTCGCTTGATATTTGGTAAACACGCTGCTGTCGAATTGGTCTCCTGTCGCTTTCGAGCATGCATGTTGACAGGCTCTTCCTTCTCATGCCGAACGGGGGAGTACCGTTGGAAGAGTAAGAAGACATTACTGATAGCATTAATAGATAATTTACCTGCGATTAGATATGAACATAGCTAAAGCTATACAGCTAATCGGCAGATTTACTATGCATCGTGATACACTATTTTCGTCTCGTTCCGCACGTGTATGCCCTGCTGCCCTGGTTGGTCGATATCGGAGTTTCTATGCGTGACATCGTGCATCACGAAAGTCTTGCTCGAGCCAGCGAGATCACTTCCCATAAGGCCACCTTCGTCGGCGAAACCCACTTCCGAATCCGAGTCTGGATTTGTTCCACGGTGTACGGGCGTGCTTCCGTATGTTGGCGCTGAGCCGGTGCCTTTATAGTTTTGAGAGGGTGCGGATGTAGCTTTTACAGTGCTGAAAAAACCGCCGAGGGAACGGAAGACGGGGCGAAGCAGAGGGAGTGATGCTGCAGGCTTGTCAGATATACTACATAAATTGAATGAGGTGACTTACTCGCGAAGGACGCGAGATTGACATCGCAAACTGCCCAAATCTGATCCTCAAGACCATCCCAAGTGAGATCTTTGTTCATTTTCTTGTCGAGCGCAAGAGTGTGAACGATGGTCATCAAGGCCGACACGCACACTGCAAGACCTGCACTGAACATGACCGCTACCGCAAGCCTGCGTTTGATTGGTAGGTGCAACTTCCAGATCTCGAACAGGGGACAAATCAGTATGGCGAGTTCGATAATGAAGTGAGGTATCCCTGCACCAAAGAGAGACATCATAGGTGTCAGCGGGCAGGTACCAGGCACATCTGAATCCCAGAACTTGTGTATCGGCGTGCATTGGATGCAGATAAGCACGATCTACCTTGGTCAGTATACTTGTGTAAGCAAATCATTTTTGGAGGGCACAAACTTACTCTCACTATGATCCAACCTGCTGAGAATACAAAGAGAACTCGGATAGGCCATCGTATCATCGACATGGAGAACATCCGCCAATAAAAGCCTAGAATGACAAATTTGCTGAGCCCGACCGAGAAGGTATACAACCCTGAGCTGTTGTTAGCAGTCATCTCCTATGACATAGATTTTCCTTACACATATCTGCCCAGAGGTCCACAAAGTAGTGATGCACAATTTGCTCCTCAGAAAGGTGAATGTCCTCCATCGGAAGGCCGAATCCCCATCGTGTCTCTGCTGAGGTCAGCGACTATGCGGCAAACCAGATTGATGATCATACTGAAGAGGCTTATAAATGTAAATCCAGTACCTATAGACTGCATGAAGGTAAGCACTCGTTGCGCGACAGGTCTGAGCACTTACGAAGGCCACGATTGACAGGTAGTCCTCCCATACCATGGTCACCCTCGTCTTTCGTCGAGCAACATTTCGCAGCACTAGCGCAATAGCTGCCGCAGTATAAGGTATCAGAGCAGCTGCGAAGAGCTCCGGCCGACGGTCAGAGCGTGTCATGATGCCTCAAACCGATCTTCGTGAGACTGTAACATGAGAAACAATTACCAGTCGCGGATTATAAATGGAGAGGCATTCACAGATGTTGGAGGGTGCGTCTATTTACGGCGCGGGTGTTTGCTTTTCGGCAGTCCCTGGCGCTGGTGAATATGGAAAGCCGTTTCACGCCAGGGGATTACCTGTGCTGGAGGACAACGACGGAGGATCGCCAATAGATAAGAACACAAGTTCGGTAGGTCGTACGCAAGGCCGTGTAATGAGAGTCAATGTTCCCATGCGCCTGTGAGCAAGTGCTGGGATGTACCTGCAGCAAGGGATTCCGCGCCTGGGCCGTGTGTTTCGCAGCTCGCCAATCAGTAGATCTTGAGATGGATCGATCAGCAGTTGGCGCCGAGCATGCAGCTACTTGTGACATGTTGCCAGCGAAACACGGGTGGAGGGGTTTCTGTTTTCGGTCAGTACCGCAGGTCGACATTCACATAGCCTACTCGACAATCGTCGTTGCGTTCCCAGACAGGCGAACAATCGAAGCAAACAGGTACGAAAGAGGATGATGGTTCTGCGGCACGGACGGACACGCCGTGGCCGATCTGTTCAGATTCATGCGAGGTATGTGCGGCTGTTGTGTAACCATCGATCACACGTGTTACCGAACTCGAACGGGTCGGTCCGGTGGCGTGCTTCTGTGACTTCAAGTAGCACTACTGCTGTATAGCGGTTCGCACATGCTCGTCATTGAGGATGCCTCCAGTATTGCGCGGCCTGGTAACGCGCATCAAATCATGACACACGTAATAAGTGCGCAAATATCTTGCGATGCATACCATAAGCATAGACTTACCAAGGGAACCCCTTGCATAAGACTGTCTAGCTCGCCGATCGCTAAGACTCACGGTCCGTGCTAAGGCAAAAAAACGGCCTTCAGACGAAATCCGAGTCAGTGACAGTGTGGGGAAGATAAGAATATCATCATCCCATATGAACTTGGGGGCAGGGCGTGAGTCTGACAGTCCATAGATCATAGGACGATTGTGCCTCTCGTTTCGCCCTCATCACTGACTACTCCTCACTTTCGTATGTTCATCTGCGGCCCAAAAGGTCCAGTCAAGTATGGCTTGCGGCTAAATAGCGATATGAGTCTTCGTCTCGAGTCCTGGCTGATTGTTTTCTTGGTACGGCAATCCAAAGTTTAGCGAAGTAGTCGTCTGCGTGACAGTGACGCTGGAATTATCAAGGACAGAACGCCACGAGCAGGCACTGATAGTCGAGCGGAGGCTTACAGGGTGTTGTACATTGCCATTAATCATACAGTGGCCTTAGCCATGGCCTCATTCGCCTCCTTTTCTCTTCTCCGCGCCTCGCGCGCTTCCTTGCGCATAACGCGCAGATCCGGCGGCTTCTCGATGCCGAGTCTTGTCCTTAACTCGTTGATGTCTGTCTCAAGCTCTTCTTCCCAGTATATGTTGATTACATCCTCCGCGCGTGCTCCATTCCTAGCGGCCCAAGGTCCGTAGATATCGAGAAATCTTCTCCACTCCCCCTTCTTGAGTGTAAAAGCGCTGAAGACTGCGAGACCCGTCATCGGCAGCCCAGTGTTGGCGAACTCGAAGGCCTTGAGCGCAACCTCGCCTTCCCGGAAGACCGGCAGTCCCACCAAGGCGTGATAGAAGTCGTGGCATTCTCGATACCGCTGCATGACATATGCACACTCTTCATCGTCGATGTATCGCACTTGTGCTCGTGTATCCGGCGTGACACCTTCGGCGTCAAGCCATGCGGCGTAATTATAACCGACCATATTTGTGGGGAGCGAGCGAAGACGAGGGATATCAAGAGATTTTGAGGTTAGCCTAGGCCTTTCGCGCAGTATCCGTCGCCCGGTTGCGTTCATGAGCATGCGGTCTCGAAGCTTGTATATGAAGTATGGTTGTGCCGTTGCCTCACCAAAGTCAGCAATTAGCTCTGGGAGAACGTTAGTACTCGATACAATTCTGAGAAGCGATGTATCTACCTCCTTTTCTTGGATCTAGGAAAGCCCCAATGCCAGAGCTGATTGCCAAACCTAATCTTCCAACTGGGGACAATGGCACATGCTCTGCATATGTCGCTGCTGGGCGAGTGAAGAGGGAGAGTTGGCGCGCGTTCGCCCCAGATATTCGACTCTGATTGACACATCTCGCAAGCTTGGAGGCCTGTGGCCGTAGCAATCGAACACCAGTCGCCATGTGGGTTCGAGGGAAGATGGCAACGATGGTCTGAGATGGTCTGACATCAGTGACGAGCGTACGCTTTCCTAATCGATAAGAGCGCCACACTTCAGCCACAGCACGCCTTTTGTAACTTTCGTGACTCGAAACATTGAAGGCTATTGACAGACGCAGTAGCCAATACTTGTTAGGCGCACAATATACGCTGTGACACCATCTAAGCAACGCGCTCGGTTTGTGGAACGTTGATGTGTGGAAGGCCCAGGTCTCCCTCAACGAACAAGAATGAGCAACAACATGGCAGCAGCACTCGATCCTGGAGAAGAACATACTAAGTTCGTGGAATGGGCTGAAGACAATGGCGTCACCATCAATGGCATTGCACCTGCAAAGTTTGTGGACCGTGGCATGGGCATCGTTGCGGCGCGAGATATTCAAGTCAGTAGGCGCCTTCTACGTAGCAGAACACTGACTAACTTGACAAGAAAGGGGAGCGGATAGTGCACGTGAAAAACACCTCACTAGTACACGTTGCGCTACCATCCGTTAAGGCTCTCAAACTACCAGACAATGTCACTGTGCACGGCAAGCTCGCAGCATCTCTGGCCTTGTGGTACTCTGACCCATTAAACGACAAATACGCACTGTGGCAAGCAGTCTGGCCCACAGAAGAAGACTTCCGAAGCACCATGCCCATCTACTACGACCCAGCTCTGCAAGACCTTCTGCCCCGTGCCGCAGAGATCCTCCTCACAAACCAGCGCACCAAGCTCGACAAAGACTGGACCGACCTCTCGCCTCATCTCCTTTCGATATCAAAAGACCTCTTCACGTACACATGGCTCATCGTCAACACGCGAACATTCTACTGGAACTATCCCGACCTACCGAACTCGCACCCCCGTCTCCCAAAGCGCAAGACGAAACTCACCGGCGACGACTGCTACGCCATGTGCCCGTTCATGGACTACTTCAACCACAGCGGCGTAGGCTGCGACCCGTACGCCGACAGCAAGGGGTACAGCGTGACTGCGGACCGGGCCTACAGGGCGGGCGAGGAAGTGTTTGTCAGCTACGGCGCGCATACGAACGATTTCCTGCTTGCAGAGTATGGCTTCATACTCGAGAGTAACATGCGTGATGCTATCCCACTGGATCACATCATTATTCCGCTGCTGGACGGGGAGCAAACGCAGGCATTGAAAGAGGACGGGTTTTATGGGAATTACACGCTGTTCAAGACGGGAGGGAGCGAGATCATTTGCCATCGCACGCAGGCGGTGTTGAGGCTGCTTGTGTTGGACTCAAAGAGGTATTCTGCGTTTGTTGGGGGGTTTGATCATGACGTGGAGAGAGAGCAGGGGAAGTGCTTTGGGTATCTCGTGGGCTTGTTGACGAAATACTCAAGACAGGTCATGGATATCTTGGAAGAGGCCGAGGGTTTGGACGTCATTGGGGTGGACAAGAGAAGGAGGACGAGGTCGAGGAGCGGTGAAGTTGAGCCGAGTACAAAAGTGGGCCAGAGGGATACGTTGGTGAGGAGATGGAAGCAGATCAGGGATATCATTAATGGGGCGATAGAAGAGTTGCAGAAGTAGCACATAGAGGAAATCACGGACTTTGTTTGACAAATGAGAACAGACCCTCGTATGACTATATCACCATCTCCTTCTTGCGGATTGCAGCCGTCCTATCTCAACACCATGTGCACGGACGCTAAGTATCGCCACTAGACACCCAAGGTCAACTTAATGTTAGTCGTTTGTGATGTGACCAGGCCACAGAACATGGCATCTTGACATCTGATGCTGAAACCCGGATATAAGGCTACTTACGCAGACATATGCAGGCATGCCGCGGATGTTAGGTATGCCGACGGCAAGTGACGCCGGCCTTGGATTTGGCGTGATTGGCCAAAGTCTTGCCATGTCTCGCATAGATGCCGTGATATGACAGCAACGGTGGAGTAGAGAAAAGCTTGTTGTGGAACAACATGTAGGCTATGTGGAGAACATTGCAACTGCACAATGATGTCAGTCTAGGATTCGAGAGGCTACTTACGGGCACCAGCGCAGGAAACCGGCACTTGGTTGAAGCCGGTGCCACCGGTTTGGAGCGCGTTGGGCAGAGCCTCGTTTGCCCAAGGCTTGGGGGGAGCGAAGTTGATGTGCACTGCTCTGATGCAGATCCGAAGACCGAGCGTAAGGCTTCACCGCCAGTCGGGCAAGCTTTGTTCCAAGTAATCGCAAAGGTCCATTGTCCGAGATAGAATGGTAGTTGACATAGCTATTTCCTCCTGAGCAAACCGACAAGTCGCGACAAAGAGGTGGGGTTTCCGCAAGGATGTGAATGCAATGTGACAAATTAGCGCCTCCTGTTGATGGTGAGGCTGCGATACGCCCGCAATGTTCAGTTACAAGTACCGTACTTTTTACCAGTCCAGTCGGAGATGTTGAACCCCACGGGGCCGCTGCAGGCTCGGCATCTGATCTAGCGGTGAAGATCGAACAAAGCCGAAATGTGCAAGAGTTGTTGCACTGCATGGAACGGCTTTTGAGGGAGTGTCACTCAGCGGTAGCGAGTAAGGCTAACGACGACTCGGCCAATCGCAGGCGTGCAGAAATTTCTATCTGGGGTGTGGTTGTAGCGATCGTGTGGTCAATAATCAGAGGACATGCAGTATGTAGTTTGAATGCCCCTCGTGGTGTTGAGGGGCAGTCGGGGATTCCGCTAAGCTCGAAAAACGCCGCTATGCTGGGATCTATTGCTGATTTCCCAATGTCAACAGGAAAGGCAAGTGGGGTTTGCAACGAAGTCTATCGAAACGTGCTCTCCTGAGCGGAAGAGGGTAGGCGCATCAACGTGGTCTGAGGTGCGGGAAGATGGCAACAGACATGATGCGAACCATGCCCGCCAAGCGCAGTGATCCGCCGCTTGCCACGATGGCTGTTGCACGAGGCCCGACCAGTTGCTTTGATGTTTGTCGCCAGCTTCAAATCTGCACATGGACGCCGCGAGCACCCTTGTAGACAGGATGAGGTCTGTGCATAGCGAACACGCCAGCCATCAGGGGCCTAAGTGGTCTCGGTTGACGGAGAAGGCTTACAGTACATACAAGGTCTGGCGCTACTTTGTGATTTGATCTCTAAGCGTTGTGCTACTCGGTTCGCGTATCAGCGTGCAGCAGCGCGGCAGCCGCACGATGGCAATGCCTGACAGGAGTCAGATCAGCATTCTCGCGGACTGCCTGTAAGGGCATGCGTAGAGCGCACAGCACAGTGGAAGCAGTGGGGGAGAGACGCCGCAATCTTGCAGCAGTCAGCGTTCCCAGGCGTGCATAGGTTGAGGAAGGACGCGGCGAACGCGGGACAGGGTCCCACCAAACGCCAAACTGACCTTGACTCGGGTGGCACGTTCAAGATTGCCTCATGTGCTCATGATGCACGGCCTGTGCGACGACAAATTGACCACCATTGTGACCGTGTGTCGCAGGCTATTGAGCGAAGTGGAGCGCAACCATCTTGGACGCGCAAAAGCTTGAGGTGTAATCTCGTGCTGAGCAATGCACTCTCAGCGGGACTGTGGACTGTGATGGTTCAGCCGTCAGCCGTTGGCTCGAGCAGGACGGAGGGTGGCCTCGTCCTCCGTATCTGACAATCGGCTAGCGCTCGCGACCGGCTCGGCGCAACCTTCAAAGAAAGCCATGGCTGAGGAGTCCATCACAATATCCTTCAGCAAGCACCTCGCGCATGCTGTGGTATATGTAGACACTTGCACAGCGGCGCATTGGCGCAACGTCGTCGCCCCTTCTGGCTGCGTCGCATGGACGTGGTGAATGGCCAGCATCGTGTCTGCCATACAGCGGAGGCTCGAGGAAGTCGAGAGGCCCCGTTGATGCCCACGATACCTGACCATGGAGTTGCAGCCGTGCGAGATCCAAGCGCGCAGGATTGGACATGGGTGGTCGGACTAGTCGTCTTGGGCGCAAAGGGTCTCCAGTGTTTATCGACGGCTCTCCAGGGCCTGCTCGCTGTGATGCGGCCTTTGGGCTGACCTATTGCTCGTGGTGTGCTGCTTTTGCTTCTCTCCACGATTCACATCGTCGCCAGATTGCTTGGTCTACTTGCATTTGAGCGCTATCGACCGTTAGACGCCGCCAGCCGTGTTGCGCAAGTCCTTGTCGTCGAAACCCCTCCAGATCGCCCCAGGAGGTCTGAACACGGCAGTACCGCAGTCAGAAAGGGTATCTAATTTCTCGACAATCGGCCGTTCACCAGCGCTTTTCTCTGTTCATATTGTAAACAAACGCGCCCCCCTGCATTGCTCCAGCGCCGACGCCCTCCTCTTCTTGCACCCTGCTGCACCGGCGAGCGCGTGCTTTGGTTTGTGCTTTTTTTCCCTGACCAGTGCTGCGGGCGCAGTTCGGACTCTCGTGCATTGAAAGCTGCAGCTCTCTTTGGCCCACCGCCTCGACACGCAGCTTAGCTGCTTCTCCCGTGCAACCCGCCGCCTCCAGTGGGCTGTCTTTCCGTGCGCCGCCACTGCATAATATCTGGCTGTCTCGCCAGAGTACTTCTCGACACCTAGGGCTCCTTACCTAGGGCATCAGGAGGAAGCTAAACGGTATGTCCTTGACGAGTCCCCCACCGCGCTGCCAAGGCTGTGCAGGGCAGCTACCACTTCCCTGCCGCAACTGCGCCCACTGCCGCTACGAGTTCACGTTCACTGCTGACCGTCCCGATAGCCCCTAGGTGACCTCGTCTCACGACGTAGGCGCTCTGCGAAGGCCCCACGACACGACATACCGAGCGAGTATCCCAGCAGCCTCTACGAAAGCGGCCGCCCCTCCATATAGTCTCCATAAATACACTCTTGGAGCTCTATATGCAGTCGGCGTCTGCCATTCAGAAATCATGGACACAGAGGATGGGCAAGTTTTCATAAGGGTGAGCGAGCATTGTCAGGGTTCTGCACAGGACTGTCGCTAATGTACCACAGAACTTGGCGTACTTTGTACGGACACATGAGAAGGCGCTTGCCAATGCTCTGCAATTGCAGCGACAGGCTCCCAAGCATGGCCAGACCAATTCCCTTTCTCCGACTTCGCCGACCGACCCCTCGAGCCCCCCGGCCTCCTCCTCCTCCAGTGTATGGGCTGCGGCGCTCTCGCTGCCTTCCTTGACCTTTACTTCACCTACGATCAAGCCGGCGAAGTTGACTCTTACGCCACATCACCTCTTCTACCTGCTCTCGCGCTTTGAGGAGACTGCCATCCCCGTAGGACCCATGAACGTCCGCCTGGAAAACATTCACACAGACGCCTCGCCTACCAACTATGTATCGTTCCTCAGTAACACTCAGCGACACAGGCATAAGAATTCGGACGGAAACTCGGTCCACTCTGTGTCCAGTGTGCGCAGTGTCATGTCTGGCATGTCGTCGCTTTGGTCAACCTTGCGGATTGGATCTAACAGCGTAGCCAAGGCTGAGAAACAGAAGGCGCTGCTGCAGGAGGACTTGAGATATCTATACTCTGCCTTCACCAAGATTCCGTGCTTGCGCCTGGCCCCAGATCACAAAGCGCGCTTAATTGCAGGTTACGAGGAGTTCCCTTTCGACACGGCCGTGCCACTATTCGCCTTTAAAAACGTCACCGCGCTCGAGATCTACGACGTAGACTTCCGCCAATTTTATGGATGGGATCGATTGGCTGAGAACCTTCGCAGCCTGACCGTGAAGCGAGCTGGTGTTGATGATCCTGCGGACCTTCTTATCAACATTGTCTTGGACGACATTGACAAGCGCCGCAGACGATCCGCCAAAGCACCCCAATCGCCCTCAGGGCCCTGGCCTACAGCAAGCCCTACCGCCAAACACGCGCACCTCGCCAGGTCCGAAGAGTCACCACCATCCTCGCCAAACGCTACCGGCAAGCATGGCTCAAGTCCTCGCAATTCCGATATCATGCGCGACTACACCAGCAAAGCACCTCCAACTCAGCGCCAGCGCAGCTCGTCCCCTTCTCGGCCGACCAGTTCTCGACATGGTTCAGGTCACGCCCACAATCACTCGAGGAGTACTGCACCTAACTATCGACGCTCTTCCGGAAGCTCAGCTTCCAGTGTACGATCCAACACACCAAGAGGAAGTTCATCGAATCTGCTCTCCCTGGGCTGGTTTCCTTCGACGAAATGGCGGTTCTTGAGGCACCTGAGTCTGGCTGATAACGCGCTTACGAACATTTCCGCTAGCAGTCTTGCGCCGCTTACGAATACGCTGCAGTCGCTCGACCTATCCGCCAACCTCTTCAGCGAGATCCCGGACAGCTTGGCCAATTTGACTTGTCTGCGAGCTCTCAATCTTTCGAATTGTATGATCGAAGGGTTACAGTCTCTGGGCCGCAACCCGCTCCCTGCGATCACTACCCTCAACCTGCGCTCCAACCGTCTGTCATCGCTCGCTGGCATTGAGCGCTTGCTATCATTGGAACGAGTCGACTTCAGAGATAATAACCTAACGGACCCCACGGAATTGGCACGACTCACTGCTATACCTGACATTGCCGAGATCTATGTCCATCGTAATCCTTTCTGCAAAACGTACACAAATTATCGGATCACAATTTTCAATTTGTTCCGCAGAACACCTGGCTATACTGAGGATGTCATAATCGACTCCACAGTTCCCAGCAACGCCGAGAGGAAGCAACTTGTTGACCGAGCGCCTGAGCTTCCTGGTGTTCCTGTCGTTAAGCCGCCAGTGGAGGACGAACTGCCCGCACCCCATGTGCCGCCCAAGGTCGTCAAAGCCATCGACGCTACAACCGATGATCCCGACAGACTCAGGCGTTCTGGCTCGCTACAACGCCAGAAAAGTGCACGAAGCTCGCAAGCCGTGCCAAGCTCACAGCGCAAGAAAAAGGGACCCAAGCGAAGGATCGTCGAGCTCTCGCAGGCTGAAGTGGCGCAGCAATCAGCTGGCGCTGGCCTTACTGGCTTCTCGTATGAAGACACGTCGGCAAGGACACCGCCCCGAATACAAACCTCTAAATCAACCAGCACGGTCCCAGACAAACCTCGATTCGAGGAGCCCCAGCACATACAAAGCTCAGGCGATCCCGTCAAGAGGCCCTCTCTCGACGAACGAGTTGTCATCGATACTGCGCATACTACCCACCAACAACTGCCACCTATCGATACCACGGCCGACAGCAAACCCCCTCAGCTTCCAGAGCAGGACTTCGATGTGAGCAATGATCTCTACAAAAAGAAGATTGAGGCGCTCCGACAGGACTTCGGCAACACTTGGCTGAGTGCATTGGGCGACGAAGCTTGGGACTCAGCAGCCTCGGGCCTCTCTCCAGAGCGAGGTTACGATTCGACCACGATCCGACCAGAGCCACCCCGGACGCCTAGCCAAGGGATTGTCTCAGGAGGTCGTACACTCGGCTGATCTTTACAGCATCCTGATCTAATTACTTTTGCGATACCCAAAAGATTTGTGTTTCACTTCCTATCCCCTAGCTTGTCGCTAGGCGACAGACCACTTTGGTTTTTGTCGCATCTCTGCTGTTACCTTCTGCGCAGAACATCTTTCTTTTGCATGGCGTTGGCTGGTTTACATGTGTGGAGGACCTGAGCGCCTGCGTCACGCTCGTTGTTCTACTGCGTTTGCTCTCATCTACATCGATACACCGGCGGCATTCTCCTCCTCGAAAAGGCTGATCGTGCTTGCATTTTTGCGTGGTCCAATGGGCCTATTATGACGACTTTGCTTTTGTACCATTAATCATTTTACGGCGTTGCTCGGACTTGGAAGACTTTCTGCTTACCGTTGGCAAACATGGCTCGTCTAGCTTGGCTGGTGGGCAAACATGGGGGCGTTGTTTGACTTATTGCATAATGAAGAGCGCATAGTTGGACACGATCTTAGGTAGCTGCACGGTCGAATGTAACGACGATTTCCATGGCAACATCTGCGAGCGCTGAGACTGTTTGGTTGCGTTGATGTGCTGCTTCTACATGGCCCGGCCCAACGCAGGAGTAACGGTGACCTAGAGGTTGTCTACTTGGATTTTCTTTAGATCGATATCTATTGAGATCGTGGATGATTATGTGCGGTGACCTCACTATGTTGGCGCACATAACTGGGTGCACAAGGGGACGCGCCGAGCAGAGCCGGTGCCCAAGGCTAGAACAACACGCGGAGCTCGATGTCTGGGACGCTGACAGACAGCTGCAACACACGGGCGTGACTTCAGGAACCTCAGGGACTTCAGGGTCGTGACGGCTTCAGGTAGAAAGGTGGACGCTGGGCCTCTTGACGCTTATGCCGTGATCGCTGACTGGACCCGTGAGTGCACAAGAATGCATATGTAGGCGTTGGGTCGAACTACTGTATTGTAACGCGCGTGAGTGGGCGGTGCATTCAGGATGATGACAGAGCGCTTCGGCGGTCCAGTGCAAGCCCTGCACCGAGACGTGGGAGCCTCGCTTCCTTTAGATCCAGACACGCTTCACTCGTCCTGTGCCTCAGCTCCCCCGAATACTTCAGCTCTCTGCCATTGCTTCCCTCGTCGTCAGTCGCGCGTTCTCAGTTCGGCCTAGCCCGTACTTCTCTGCCAAGCTAGCCCAAGGACGAAACAATCCAGGCAAAACTACTACACGGCGACGCTCTACCACTCGCACCACCCACCTGCCCCGACTTTCGAGTAGCAAAGCTTTCTGACGCACTTCCCTGCCGTGCAGCATCGAGCACCACTACGCAGCCGCCACCTTCTGACCCCGCATCCCACATCGCTGCCAGGCGGTGAGGTTCCGTCCCTCAGCATCCCACCCGACACCGTTCGGCCACAACAACGCCTCAGCGCCCCGCTCCCATCGCGCCCACAACCGCCCACCGCACCACTTGCACAGGTATACCCGTGAGCACGTGCACAATTGATCTCCTCGACTCGCAAGTCACTCCTAGCGCCGAGTAGACCCAGCACTGCCGCAAGGCGTCTCTGAGGGGCTTCGAGCCATTCTCCATACAGCGCCCACCGCTAGCCACCAGCGTCTACACGGACCGGCCTTTCTGCACTCGAGGTACGTTAGCTTTCTGCTCCTCACGACTTCTTACCACATCCTTCGCGAGTGGACATGTGCGCCCAAGGCAGCACGTGTGGATCGGTCGCAACAACGCGGCCTGACGCCAAAAATGTCGCTCACGCTGACGACGGATTTTCAGGAACAAGCACTTTTGAGTCAACGCGCTCCCTCTCCCCGACCCTACCCGCGCGAGGTTCTCCCTTGCTCCTCCCATACCCTACACCAAGCCAGTAGCAAGTCACAGCTATGGCGGAAAACGAGGTGGATCTCGACTCCATCATAGACCGTCTTCTCGAGGTCAGAGGCAGCAGGCCCGGTAAGCAGGTTCAGCTGCTCGAGACCGAGATTCGCTACCTGTGCACCAAGGCGCGTGAGATCTTTATCTCTCAGCCTATCCTCCTCGAACTCGAGGCGCCGATCAAGGTCAGTAGGATCAACCAAATTTGCAAACATCGCTAACAGCGCCTCCCCTAGATCTGCGGAGATATCCACGGCCAGTACTATGACTTGCTGCGACTTTTCGAGTATGGCGGTTTCCCTCCTGAGGCCAACTACCTCTTCCTCGGGGATTATGTCGACCGTGGCAAGCAGTCGCTCGAGACCATCTGCCTGCTCCTCGCATACAAAATCAAGTACCCAGAGAACTTCTTCGTCCTCCGCGGCAACCACGAATGCGCCTCAATCAACCGCATTTACGGTTTCTACGATGAGTGCAAGCGGAGATACAACATCAAGCTGTGGAAAACATTCACAGACTGCTTCAACTGTTTGCCCATTGCCGCCATCATCGATGAGAAGATCTTCACCATGCACGGTGGTCTGAGCCCCGATCTCAACTCTATGGAGCAGATCAGACGAGTCATGCGACCCACTGATGTAAGCTATAGCGCCTATTTCTCCTTTCAACGAAACCAAACTAATTTGCACAGATTCCCGACTGCGGTCTTCTCTGCGATCTTCTGTGGTCTGATCCTGACAAGGACATTACTGGCTGGAGCGAGAACGACAGAGGTGTCAGTTTCACATTCGGACCCGACGTTGTGTCACGTTTCTTACAAAAACACGATATGGATCTGATCTGTCGTGCCCATCAGGTTGTGGAAGACGGCTATGAGTTCTTCTCTAAGCGTCAACTCGTCACACTGTTCAGTGCACCAAATTACTGTGGCGAATTTGACAATGCAGGAGCGATGATGAGTGTCGACGAGAGCTTGCTGTGCTCCTTCCAAGTAAGTTGATCTGGATCTTGACAGTAGCACCGGGTACTAACTCTTAACCTACAGATCCTGAAACCTGCCGAAAAGAAACAAAAGTATGTACCCACACTTAGCAATAGGCGATAAATGGCGTCGCAGCATGGATGAACTTTCCTTGCTCCTACAAAGACTCGAGGCCTCGCGAAAATTGTATGCTGACGGCTTCTACAGCAGGTTCGGGCGCCGATAAACAGCATCACCTTGACACCCCTCTCGAGTCCAGACGCCGACCTCTCTTTGCGAGCCCAACTCCAGCATATTCGAAACCGCTTTTGCGCCCAGGACAACCCGATTACTCTTCGACATTTGTACACCAACACCCCTTTCCCAGTCTTTTAGCAAGAGCAGCGCATGACCTCCTGTAACGAGTACCACGATTGCGAAATGCCTCGACACTATCAACGGCACTATATACGGTTTGGCGCGCTTCGCTTTGCCTCTCGTGTTCGCCGGCGAAACAAGAGGTTGAACGATCAGAGGTCGTTTGCTGTGCTAAGAAGGACGAAAAAGAGACACGACTTACGGCTGCGCTATGATCACGGTTGTCACATCGGCTAAGGTTTCGCATGGCTTTCTCTCGATACGTTGACATTCTTGGTCTGGGTCGCGCGGGGTAGGCGCATTTGGGAGTCTCACATAGGTGGGCCTCATCAGCGGGCTTGTTTCTACGTTTGGTCCGCACTCTGTTTCGGGTGGTGGACGAGGCTTCAACACTCGATTGATAATGTCTGTCCTTTCTTTACTTTGTCGCGTTCATCAATCAATCAGCAAACCCTTTGGGATGTAAGCTATGGAAGCGGTTTGCGCGTATGCACTATCTTGATATGCGTTTGGGTGCCTCTCGTTTCTCTCATTGCTCGACTGATCCTCATGCTTTACACAGGATTTCTTTACTATCAGACAGGTCCACACAGTGCCATTGATGAAATGCAATGTCTATCCAGCGTTACTTGGCGGTTTATGTCTGATCTCGCAGACACTTCATTACCCATTCCCGCTTAGAATTTAACGTCAATTGCGCTGACTGCAGCAGCTCATAGTCAAGATGAGTCCACCCTCATGGCCCTCATGGCCTCGTCAAGACAACCACGAGTACTGTCTGCCTTACACCAAGCCATCGTGTTTGTATTACTGAAGGCTGTCAACAGTCAAGAGCGCTTCAACACCATTGCCCTGGTGTCCCGTGCAGGTCCCACATAGTCGTACCAACCTCACACGACTTTCCGTGGTGAGCGCGTCACATACAACACCTCACGCGCGCACAGCCGTTGCTTGCGCGCAGCATACTGTCGACATTGACTTCTCACTTGATTTATTTCTTCTACGTTCTTGCACCTATCTAAGCCCTGGTCCCCACCCTGTCTACGCAGACAGCCTCCACGCCCGCAACGGAAGCGCCTGTATCCGCATGACTGCGGGCTTGATGTAGCCCCAGAACGTCAGGACGCCGATAATAATACACAGTATGTTGACGATGTAGTATCCGTCGGTGGTGACGTTGCACGCGCCGCCGCCGTTGAGGCAGCGGTGCTTGTCGCCCTCAAGAGAGCACGAAAAGGGCTGCGTGACGAGCGGGCCCTTAAGGAGGTCCGTCTTGGGCGGGATGGAGGGTGGTGAGCACGTGGCTGAGGTGAAGAGGTCGACGGCTTTGAGGACAAAGAAGCGCGGGAAGGTGCCGCCGAGGTTTGAAACGCTGGTCAAGTTAGTAATGTGTATTGAAGGAAGGATAGGGAGGGACATACGTAGCGAGCAGTGTCATGTAAGTACCGCCAATGACAGGGTCGGAGATCTTCGCGTGGAAGGCGCTGACAGCCACGAACATGACGGTGTTCATAAACGTAGAGAGTACATGCTCAGCGATGACGAGCAGAAGAAAGCCGCCTGTTGCGCCGCCGGCAGGGAAGATGGAGACGACGAACTGTGCGAATCCTGCAGCGACCAGACGGCCGATAAAAGACCAGCACCAGATGTGCATCGGTGGGTATGTCTGGCACCATTTGCCGATGTAGTAGCCCAGGAAGACCTCGACTGGGAAATCAACAAGGATCACAAGAGACAACTCTTCTTGCTTCAGACCCTTGTCGAGCAGTTTCAAGCTTGTGACTGCGTCGTTCGCCTGGAACCCGATCTTTGCGATTAGGTGGATGATAATGAAAGACTGGATATTCTTGAGCTTCAAGATGCCCCACATAGTCTTGTACACCTCCTTGATACCATCAGTATTACGGTCGCGGTCTTCACGCTTCATGAGCGCAAGACCCAGGGTCACAGCGAGGTATGCCCAGCCCCAGAAAGTGAGGTAGCTGTCGAGTTCGAGAAGACCAGTTTCGGCTGGGGCGCCAGCGGGGCGGAACCATTTGTTGGCGAAGTCCTTCGAGTTGAAGGCGAGGAAGACGGTGTAGGAAAGGAATTGGCCGGCGGTGAGGCCGACAGTCTGGGCGGTCGAGGCGTATGCGAGGTTCTCTTTGGAAAGAAGTGTGAGGGCCCAGCCTGTTGTTGTTAGCAATTGTACTCATTTGATTATGAAGAACAGCACTCACCATCCACGGCGATGTCCTGCGTTGCGCAGAGGAAGACAAGAGCGAACCACCACCATGTGAACGTCCACACACTAGAGTCGGACTCGCCCGCTTCGGCCAACAATCTGTTGATGTTCTTGCCGAGCCAGAGCATTGAAAAGCCGGAGACAGTCTGGATGGGCAAGATCCAGCTCTTTCTGCGGCCAACGCTGGGGGACCACAGTGCGTCCACAATCGGACTCCAGAGGAGCTTCAACGAATAGGGGTATGCGGCCAGCGAGAAGACTCCAATGGCGGAATACGAAACGACGTTCTTCAGCAGAAAGGGCACGGAGCCATGCGCCAAACCCATGGGAATGCCCTGAAGGAAGTAGAGCAGCACGAGCAACAGGAAATTGCTCTGGTCCTTCTTCGACAGCTCAAAAAAGCCTTTCGAAGGCCCTTCGTCGGCCTCCAGTGGTGGTATGTCGTCGTCGAGGGAGAAAGAGTGGCTGCCCATGAGGCTCGCAGCCTGGCTGGAGGGTGACGTGCTGTCAACACTCGCATGCTTGCGACGGTGTTCGAGAATGACGCCGTTCATGGTCGCGCTGGTGTTTGCATGTCCGTTGTTGTTGTCTTTGCGCAGCGAGTCGGTGGAGCTCTTGCGTGGTACAGAGCCGCGGTTCTTGGACCTCGAGGCGCGTTTGCTCATTTGTGGAAAGCTTGCGTACCCTTTCTGGAGGGATGCTCGGAAATTTCCGTAGTTGGAATGGACCGGATACACGGGAGTGAAAGTGGACTTGTGTATGCGGTAGCGGTCAGAGTGCAGAGAAGGTACAATGGACGATTAGATGTATAAGAAGGAGCGACTGAAGAATCAAAGAGACGTTTAGAAAACCTTAGCGGTCAAATGCGGACAGCTTGTTACAGTAACGGCGCGATGACCCCGGTACGTGGACGGGAACCGTGTCCTCTGGGCTCGAATCTGGAGGCGGCGATCCACACGTCAACCGGCTCAACCCTGCCCGGCACGTGCGTCGCGTCGCGTTTCGCTGTCAACACCTAGGCACGATATGTTGCGTACGACTACCATCTGAAGACCTCCATGATGGAGTCAGCCGAACAACTGGATGCCGACATCAGCGACCTGCACGCCCGTATAGCAACACTGAAAGCACATCGCGCAAATCTATCCACGGTGCTCCTTGCGCAACCGCACCTCGCGGCGCGTCTTAGAAATGATGCAACGACCATACGCTTAATCACTCAGCAGTCAAAACGAAATGTTGAGAACACATATCGCGCCTGTGCTGGAGTGACTGCGTATAAAGTCAATGACCCCGACCCTAATGCACTGCACAACGGGAACATACTTGGCATAAGCATTGAAGTGCCCGTCACTGGTGGCTTCGTTGATACCTACCACGTCCTTTTCACGGTCAGAGAACACGAGCACTCGAAACGCTTGTGCGTTCACAAACACACGATACCGTCCTGTATTCCACTTCAGCAGCTAGCAAACAAGTGGTTACCACAAGGCACACACGGTGGAGACGGCACAAAGGATCCAGAGCAAGACCTCGTCAAGTTTGGACGGGCGTTGCGAAGAGAGCTAGTCAGTTGGCACATGCGTCTTGACACCGTGCAGGATCTGAGGAAAGAGGCAAAGCTGTCCGATGCGGGTGCTGAGGACGACGAGGCAGGTTTCGTCTCAGGCGGGAGGGTGCTCAATGCCTTTGTGAGTGACGACAGTTCAGATGCCGAGGAAGACGATGGCAACGATCCAGCCCGTGTCCTAGACATCGAAGCAGATGCTGCTGTACGACAAGTCACAATCACGTGGTCAGATGGCCGCACGGCAGTGCTGGTAACTACTAAGGACGGCAGGGTCGAGAAGGCTATCTGCAGGGCGAGAGGGGGCGGGCGAGATGTCGTGTCAAGCACGAGAGCTACTGGACCACTCCGCGGCCTGCTGCACAGGCTCTCGTCATAGAAGTGGCGAGATCATTTGGTGGTTTCGCGTCAGTCGTTCTGAGATGTCCACGATACCCAATTTCTTGAATGAACAATGCAATTATTTCACACAGCTTCAAGACAGCCCGGACACGGGATTCAGTCCAGTTCTCATCTTTGTGCCATTGTGGTGCTCAGAGCCGTAAAGGGCTCCTGGTTGCTGTATGATCTGACTCACTGCAATAGCATCTCGATCTGTGCTGGTCACATCCAAGACTATCTAAAAATTCGTTCATGGCTGCATGGACAGCGCGAAGCTTTGTAAATGCCCGGACTAGAACATGGACACTTTGTAAGAAGCCATGACTCAAGCTGCCAGGAGTTTTAACCACTCGCATCAAGCAACGAGTTTCACGACAGAAATGCTGCTCCACTTGTGCACTCGAGGACCATCAGGCAGCTGCGATTCTGACGAAGATCGTACGCGCCTGGAAAAAGACGGCGAGACATGCCGACAATCAGATAAGCAAGAGTGATGAAGCTCGCGTCAACTTGCACGTTCATGGCGCGAAGCCCGTGATCGGCGAGACGCGGCTCTTTTATCCAAGCCACCCACCTAATCCCTCATGCAGGTACCGTTAGACCATGAGTGCGATGAACGGCGCCCCTCTGCACTCAAAGGCACACCGCAGAGCCGCAGTGACACAGCATGTGGGTCAAGTCGTTATCAGATGCCCGCTTAAGCAATTCGCTCTGCGACTAATGGCAGATAAGTGGACACATCATTGCGACATGAGCACTGTGTAAGCAGGCGTGCCTCGAACACGATGCCGAAGTCGCCGATGACGAGGTTTTGCAACGGGCCGCAGCACATGCTCGTGGCCTGACAGGGTCGAAGGTGGCTTTAATAGATCGAAACATCTCTTGCGCTGCCATATTGTTACTGCCAAAGAATCCATCGACACCTGCAGCCGCCACACCGACTCCCGACTGTAAGTACCATATCGCGCCCTAAACCCAAATTAGACACGCGCTCTACCATATCGTCGCAAAATATTCACTGGTATCTTCTTGAAGTTTCTAGTCTGTTCCTCAACTACAACCTAATCATCTCCACCTGCTTCTCCTAGCAGTTGCCGATACCAGACCTCCAAGCGACCGTTACCTGACATCGGACCTCCGACCCGTTGCACTACTCGAACCCTGACCATCGTCATGTCTTTCCCCGCCTACACCCCCAAGGCCCGTGTGCAGAAGCCTGCGCCCGCCTTCTCTGGCACCGCTGTCGTTGACGGCACCTTCGAGGGTGAGTCTGATCCCAATTGACACTTTCAAACTCAAATACTAACAATCGCAGATGTCAGCCTCACGCAGTACACCTCCAACAAGCAGTGGCTGATCCTCGGTTTCGTGCCTATGGCCTGGACCTTTGTGTGCCCGACCGAGATCCTCGCCTTCAGCGACCGCGCATCCGACTTCGAGGCCCGCGGCGCCCGCGTCGTTTTTGCCTCGACCGACTCCGAGTACTCGCTGCTCGCATGGACCAACACAGCGAAGAAGGACGGCGGCCTGGGCAAGATCAACATCCCGCTGCTGTCGGACAAGAACCACGCCATCAGCAAGGACTACGGTGTCCTGATTGAGGAGGAGGGCATCGCCCTGCGCGGCCTCTTCCTTATCGACCCTAACGGTGTCCTACGCCAGATTACCATCAACGACCTGCCTGTTGGCCGCAGCGTTGACGAGGCTCTCCGTCTCATTGACGCCTTCCAGTTCACCGACAAGTACGGCGAGGTCTGCCCTGCCAATTGGAACCCCGGCATGGACACCATCAAGGCCACCCCCGAGGGCATCAAGGAGTACCACGGCAGGAACGGAGATGAGAAGATGAGCGACGCCAAGGTTACCAACGGTACTCACTGAGCGTTAATGTTGAGTTGCGGGCGGACGCTTTGCTGTTTTGCATTACGTTTCTGGCATTGCGGATGGCGCTGGTATAGATTTGATTGAGATGGCCCTGAATGTCTTGCTTGATGCAGGCATGGACTTGGCTGTTTGCAGACCGTAGAATGATATCAATAGACTTCACTTTCATCCAAAGCGAATTCCACCACTGTGATGTGGCGCAAGACTATCATTACGTTCGTGTAAGTCTCATGACTGCTGGCTTTGTGTCACACGGCCCACGCTTCACTGCTTCTCAGTGTGCTCCCATCCGAGCACCTTCCGCGCCTTGTTCGTCGTCCAAAAGGCTGCATTACCCTCCAATCCCTCGCGGATCTCAGCATCAGGGTAGTACTTCTTGGCCAACTCCTTGGACGGCGTCTTCTGTGTCGTATCCGGCGCAATGACGTTGAAAACCTGCGCGCCCTCATACTTATCCGCCTTCTCGAGCGCAGCGAGACACGCACGAGCTGTCGCCTGAGGATGGACCCAACCCCAGAGCTGGCCTGGAAAATGTTAGTAAAATTCACTTTCGTACCACACTTCACGATGGATCATAGAGTGGGTAGGTCGAGAGAACCGACGCACCAACAGCCGCATCCTCCCAATTCTCCTCATGCTCGTCCCGTACCTCCTTTTTCGTCGCCACCTCATGGATCCGCATCAACGCAATCTTCGTCCCCGGAAACCAATTCACAAACGCCCTTGCTTGCGTCTCCGCCTCATGCTTGGCTAGCGCATACGAATCCGTTGGGTTAACTGGGTAATCCTCATCGATGGGGAAATACGGAAACTTGAGCGGCTGGTTAGCATACGCGAGGCCAATCGCGTTCACACTCGATGCATAGCAGATTTTCTTGATGCCCAGCTCGCCGCACGCCCGGAAGCCGTTGAATGCAGAGTTGATGTTGTTGGAGTGCACTTTGTGGTCCGGGGTGCCGACAGGATTGGGGATGGCGGCCAGGTGGATCACGGCGTCGCAGCCTTTGAAGGCGTTGACGGTGGCGTCGTAGTCGGAAGCGGCGTCGGCGGTGCGCATTTCGGTGTTCTCGAAGCCATTGTTTTGCTCGTCGGTGCGGTTCACTTGCACAGTGGCGTACCCTGCTCGTGCACAGAGTCTAACGACTTCTTGTCCGACTGTGCCTCGGGCCCCTGTGATGGCAATCTTCATTTTGCTAATGGAGAAGGTGTTGTACTGTGTTATTATTGGTTATGATTTCGAGATTGGTATTCTTCTTGATTTGAAATGTGGGCTGAGACTTGATTGTAAACTCCGCTTCTGTGCATTTACCTACTTGAGAAGTGACGTTGATATGAGGTGTGGCCGAGAGCATCTGTTGAAAGCGCAGCGCAAGCGTCTTTGCTCACGGCATTTGGCGCGTTTAAGAGTGATGTCAATCGGATACTCGGCCAAAGGATCTCGGTCGTTGGTCCAACCATAGTCTGTAAGTCATGTTTGAATGCTCTTGATGTCTGCCAAACGTGAATGTATGGCATGGACAGTGCCCAGAAAAATCACAACGAGGCAGGCGGATATGCATGGCGCGCTCCTCGGCATCTTATGATGAGCGATCAATGAAAGATGCGGCACTACAGCGCTCACAGTGTGGATGGCAGCGCAGAATGTCGGTAGGGGCCGATTAGACGACGGGCCCGCGGTGGGGCGGCTGAAGCAGCTGCACATCACAGCGCGCCGCAGACCTCAGGCACGTTGCAGATCCGACACGCTTTGTAGTCGCAAAGCCATTCTGAATCACATGCAAGCGGCAATTGAGAAGGCTTGCAAGCTTGCACTCGTATGGTTGCGGCTCTCTCGGGGGCTCCACTCGCTACTGAGCTCACTTGTCAAAACGTCATGACTTCGTGAATTAGGATGCATGCGCCACTTGTGACAATCGCGTAAAGTCGCGTTGTCTACCACGCGGTGTTTCTGGCCCTAAGATCGCCATTTCATACTTCTCCATCATGGGCAAACAAGAATTCGACGCGCGCCCCAGTGTGATTGTTGTTGGTGCTGGTGCTGGTGGTGTTGCGACAGCTGCGCGCCTTGCCCAAGCGGGATGCAAAGTCACTCTTGTTGAGAAGAACGACTTCTCGGGTGGGAGGTGCAGTCTGATCCATCGCGACGGCTATGTATGCTGCTCCCTCTGTTGACCCGAGATCAAGACTAATGCACGGACAGAGATTCGATCAAGGACCCAGCCTTCTCCTCTTGCCTGAGCTGTTTAAAGAGACATTCCAGGACCTTGGCACATCACTGGAAGATGAAGGCGTCCATCTCGTCAAGTGCAATCCCAACTACAACGTCCATTTCCACGATGGGACGAACTTCAAGCTTTCCACCGATGTTGCTGTCATGAAAGAGGAGGTTGAGCGATTTGAAGGGAAGGATGGCTTTGAGCGTTATTTAGGTTTCCTGCAGGAGTCGCATCGTCATTACGAATTGTCGGTCATCCATGTGCTGAAGAGGAACTTTTACTCGCTTTTCAGCATGATCCGGCCAAGTTTCTTGCGCCATTTGATTGCTCTGCATCCTTTTGAGAGCATATACACAAGAGCTTCCATTTACTTTCGCACCGAGAGATTACGGAGAGTCTTCACATTCGCCAGCATGTACATGGGTATGAGTCCATTTGATGCCCCTGGAACGTACAGTCTTTTACAGTATACGGAACTTGCTGAAGGGATCTGGTATCCCATCGGTGGCTTCCACAAGGTTGTTGAGGGGTTGGTCAACGTTGGAAAGCGCAATGGCGTCGAGTACATGTTTAACAGTCCCATCTCAGGGATACAGCTCTCCAACGACGGGAAACGCGCGACAGGAGTAACATTCCAGGACGGCAGGCCACCCCTCACCGCAGATCTGGTTGTCTGCAACGCTGACTTGACATACGCCTACAACGAGCTTCTTCCAAACAGTCGCTACGCACAATCACTTCAGGGTCGCAAAGCGTCATGTTCGAGTATATCTTTCTACTGGGCGCTCGACAAGCAATTCCCCGAACTATCGGCCCACAACATCTTCCTCGCTGAAGACTACAAAGAGTCATTCGACAGCATTTTCAAGAAGCACCTCATCCCCGACCAACCCAGCTTCTACGTCAACGTACCCTCTCGTGTTGATCCCTCTGCAGCACCTGAGGGCTGTGACTCGCTGGTTGTCCTCGTCCCTGTAGGCCACCTCGAAGATTACGGGTCAGACACGCACAAGGGCAACGCCAGCACCTCGGGCCGCACACAAGACTTCGACGCTATGGTGCAAATCGCACGCGACACAGTCCTCAAGACCATCGAAGCACGCCTCAACATCAACGTCGGCACACATATCGTCAATGAAGTCATCAATACCCCCGTGACCTGGAAATCCACGTTCAATCTTGACCGCGGCGCGATTCTCGGACTCTCGCACTCGTTCTTCAACGTCCTTGCTTTTCGTCCCAAGACCAAGCATGCGTCTATCGAGGATCTGTATTTCGTGGGCGCCAGCGCCCACCCAGGCACCGGTGTGCCAATTGTACTTGCCGGCGCGAAGCTGGTCAGTGACGAGATCTTAGCTAAGCTGAAGATGCAGCCTAAGCACTTGGACCAGGGAGAGGTGGCGACGATGAAGGAGGAGTATAGAGTTATGCGCAAGTGGGGAGTTCCGCTCAAGAGCCACTTGGACGTGCAAAGTAAGACGGCGTACTCGGTTTGGCTGCAGTGGTGGGTACCAGTCCTCCTGACGCTGCTTGTGTTCTATCTGTGGAGTGGGACCGGTCGCGGTGTGAGTGTTCTGTCTTGAGAGGATTAGTGTTTGAAGAGGAGAGAGTACTACCTAGAGTGATCGTAATAGTGGAGGTTATAGTGTTCTCAGCTTTAATAATCACATCATGATTCAATCACGCCTCGTCGAGACATCGTGCATACGTGTGCTAAAGTTTGTTTGCTCACACACACTTTCCTGCCTAACGATAAATATAGCACAACGGTGTGTTGCCCAGCGTGTCTACAAGACCACCAATCGGCGTAGGCTCTACATCCAAATAGTTTGTCTGGATGAAATCCTCCAATGTAGTGTTACGACTCGGCGGGTTGTTGTTGAGAGTGAGCGTGCCAGCAACGGACCTCGCCTGCTCTCTGTGCAGTGCTTGCCAGAGCCAGTAGACTCTGTCAACCATTGCATGGTGCAGGAAGAAGACAGGATCGACAGGCGAGGAGAAGATGTCTCCAGCGTCACCGCCTATGGTGAAGTGGCCGGCTGCGTGCAAGCCAAAGAAACCATCCGAAAAGCGACCTTGAAATCTGACAGAGCATCAGTGACTGTACTTTTCGTGTCATTTCCAGGTACTCACTCATCCTGGAACAGCTTGATAGACTTAGAGGCATCGCCAGTCGTCAAATTCAGCAAGTTTTCCACCGTCAGCCAATTCAATGACGCGAAAGTCGTTAGATCACGTTTGAGACAGCGAGGATTGTACGTCAAACTTCCATTGACCTTCGTCTGGCCTCTCATCGTAGGAGACACGGGACCGAGATTCGCTGTCATACCCTTGAAAGGGCCGTCTTGAAGGCACCCCCCTCCTTCTCCTGATGGTAGGAAGATGGCTCCAGCACCGCCGACACTGCCATTGTGGGAGACGAAAGAGCCATCGCCGCTCATGCTGGTGGCAGAGCCGTCAAATACGGGGGATCGTTTCAGATCGTCCTGGTACGAGAGCCAGTTCCAGTATGGCTGATGGCCTGCGTAGTTACATTCCTCTCGTAGTGCTTTCTCATAGGAGTACACAAAGAAGCGATGCTGGACAGCGTCAGATCTGGTGGATTTGAGATTGTGCCAAAGAGCCTACCCAGGTCAAAAAACTGCCTGTACCGTGAATTGACAGGGCCTGGTTGATGTGTTGGGCTACAAAGTCATCGTACCTGTTACGTGCCCCTGGAACCAATAACGGGTCAGACTTCGAGGGAGAGTTGAGCATGCACTGAACGGCAGTCGTGTAAGCTTTGCGCTCTTTGCCCGACAGTGAGTCCCTGGTAATCAAGTAAGCCTCTGGTCTGGCCAGCTCTCTTTTTTGTTTGTTTGAGAATTACCAGTCCTTCCGAATTGCAGCATTGGTGACAGTACAAGCTTTGGTTCCGTTCCTATGGACCTTCTTCAGCTCTGCAATTGCCTTCTGTTGCAGATCCTTGACAGCATCTCGAGGTTTCGTTACAGCTGCCTGCACCGTGGCCGTAAATGCCAGGACTTGGAGGATGGGTAACAACATCTGAGTAGAACAGGTGATGCAGAGAAGTACTGCAATAGCCAACATGGACGGCAAATCGGATTTTTGTAGCCGAAGTATGCTCAGCGGTCGTGCCGCTGTCGCTCAGCCTTTGCGCAATCGCTTGCGCAACTATGCTCTTTTAAGGCATCCCTGGGAGCCGAGAAGCATAAAGGATGATCATTCTATTACCATGCTGCCGAGTCAAAACGGAAGAGGCTTGACACTCGTTCTTGGCCCAGCCTATTCTCGGTGGTCTTAATGCAACAGCGTTGGTAGGTATGGTCTCGCACTCTGTAGGGTTAAGCTACCAGGAAAACACTTGTAAATGCTGAGAGGTTCAAAATATCAGGCATCCAGCCGATGAGTACTTGTCGAATCCTTCGAAATGTTTGCGAATCAAGACGAGTCTCTCGGCATCTTGCTCGGATGTCAGACCACGCCAGCCTAGGTAGTATCGAATGCAACTGGTACCTATCCAGGCCGATCGCTCTCCACCCAGATTTGCAGGGGCCAGTACGCAATCTTAGAACGCAGGTCTGCAGTCGTCTCGGAAGATACGAATGCTGCAACTCTAGTGCCCATAATGGCATGAAGAACAGAAAATCCTCATTGCTATGAGATGTGGCAAGAAGTCAAGGCAGTCAGACAGAAGTTGGGTGGAACAACGCTAGCCTCGCCTCCTCCTTCCCCTGATGTCGACACAACCACGACCTCACACATGCCCTTATGGAACCTCGGATAGCAACGCTGCTTGATCAGTCACCTTACAAAAGGCTTACTCTCGATCCCTCAGTCCTGACCACTCCTGCATCCAGCGCGCACCGGTATATTGACCCCGCTGGGAGCGTCATCGCACCACGTTCAAACCTCGATCATTCTGGCCATCATGATCATGCCAACACTAGGGCTAACACCTCATCGCATGCGCAATCTAGTGCGCCACTTGCGCGAGTTCTGAATGGACCGTCTCCTACTTCTTGTGTGCTCCAGCCTTCATCTGGTCGTCGAACGCCGCAGCATGCAACGTTCGCTACCGGAAGTGATGTTCCGGCCTTAGGCTCTTCTACATCATCGCCAGATGCCCGTAGGCGGGAGGAGCAGACCAATTCCGCTCCATATTCTGGGGGTGACATATCCTTAATACAACTGCCGAAGCCCCCTCAGGTCCCACGCAAAACTGCAAAGAGGCCTAGGATCCCACCACTACTGCAGGGCCTGCATCAGCCTCCTCCGTTACCACCTAAGAATCGATTGTTCCCACCCATCACCAGTGAAAGAAGTGTGCTTGGGGGCGATGTTGGTGATCGGTTCAGTCTGGGGAGTGCGTACCCTACCAGCAGTACAGAAGAGCTAGCCAAAGCTCGGGTCTCGCCACAGAAGGCGACCGATGTTGAGAACAACGACGAGCCACGAGTCAAGTCTACAAATAGCAGCCAGAACGCGTTTGAGGACCATGAAGTAGTGACCGGACCTATTGCAGGGACCCCGCCCGCTGCGAAGACTGTCAGTCGAGCTCAAAATAAAGCCAAAGCACCGCGAAAGCGGACCAGGTGGTCACAGAAAGAGACAGAAGACCTGCTCACCGGTGTCAGCAGGTTCGGAATTGGCAGGTGGAAACACATACTTGAATGCGCCGACTTCCAATTCCAGGGGCGAACTGCGGTGGATCTAAAGGATAGATTTCGAGTCTGCCGTCCAGGAGAAGGATTGAAAGCGCGGAAACCAACTACACCAGAAGTAACAACGGTGACACAGCCGACGGTGGTGAGTCGAAAAGACAGCGAGACGAGGCCTGTGTCCACTCTAGGGGCCGTACTTCATGATGGTGTATTAGTCCAGCGGACGACGCTGAGGGGAACGGAGACAGTGCACGATGCTGCTACAAACAATTCCAGCCTTCATGGGCCGTTCCTCACGAGCAGGCGTCGAGCGCGCCGCGAGTTCAGCGACGAAGACGACAAAAACCTACTGAGGGGCTTCAGGCGGCATGGCGCTGCCTGGCATAAGATGCGTGACGACTTCGAACTAGGCTTTGGTATGCGCCATCCTACAGACTTGCGCGACCGCTTTCGAATCAGATACCCCGATCTCTTCGCCCAGGCGGGCTACAAATTGAAGCCTAAAGAGCAGCGTGCTCTTGAAGAAAAGACAGGAGAAACCAGCGCGCAAGGAGCGCAGACATCAGAGCAACCGACGAAGATGAAAAGCCAGATCCTCGAGAACAATGATGGGTCAGCCAACACGACGACTACAGCCACAGCAACAGCCACGCCTGCACCCACGTCAACCGCCACAAGGCCCAAATCGACCTCACGGCCCACATTCGAACTCACCACCGACTTGACCTTCTCCTCTGATGACAGCGACCGCAGCCCTGTTGTGCTGAACCGCAACATCCTACAATGGGCGGACGAAAATTCTAATTCCAACTCCAACTCCGTCCCCTCGGCGACAACATCCGCACCCCCCAACCCCCAACCGCTTACCTACACCTCGACGGACCTGCTCTACAACCCCTTCACCGCTAGCGACGGCATACACATCAACCCGCTCGCGACGCTCAAGCTGCCGTCCACCGCTCACTGGAGCTACATGAATCCACCATCCGCAGCGGCGGCGCCTTCGCTGCCCCCTCCTGCGCCGCTGAAACACACGCTGCCCGCAGGCAGCACCACGGCGAGTATCGGGCCTGGTGGTGGTGGTGGTGGTGGTGGTGGTGGTATGGCGGGCATGGGCGGTCCGTCAGCAAGGGCGCAGCAGGAGATGCGCACGCCGAATCTGCCCAACATTGTGTTTCCGTACGTACCCAGTGCGAGTGCGCGGAATGCGGTGCTGAATCTGCCTGCGCCGGCGGATATTCTGTCGAGTGGGCAGGGCGCGGGCGCGGAGGGGTGGGTGTGGATTGGGTGAGTGAGTGAGGGTGGATGGAGGATGGTCATGGAGGATGGAGGATGGGGGTGTGTATAGGCTGAGAAGACGGATCGTCTGGGGTAGTGATGGTTGATGATGATGGTGGTGGTGGTGGTGGTGGGAGGCGGCCTCGCACTTTCAAAGGGCACAAGGCACACAAGAGTGCGGTTCTGCTCGGTTGTACTCCACAATCGTTCATTCATGTCATCAAGGTCGTAAGGTATCAATGCTTTTCCAGTCCCGATGTCAACCCCCCCCCTAAACCTCACCATCCCCCCATCCCCCCATCCCCCGCACCACCACCACCACCACCACCACCACCACCCCCACCCTACCGCCCCGTCTGACAAAGCTGCACGCAAAACTCCCTAAAATCCCCCTTCGTCGCATCCACGACATCCTCCTCAACAACCCTCCCGTACTTGTCCTCGTACTCCGTCTTGACGCGGGCGAAATGCATGCGGTCCCAGTGCAGGCGCACGAGGCGCGAGACGAGCAGCTCGTAGCGCTGCTGGCGCTCGTGCTTGGATGTGTTTTCGCGGGAGGAGCGGGCGGGGTGTGCAGACGAGGACGTGGTGGGCTCGATGAGGTCCATCAGCGCGTGGTGCAGGAGCATGGCGTCGCGCGCGGGCCGGTTGATGACGCCGTTGAGGATGTGGGCTATGACTTCGCCCTGGGTGGGGAGGTTAGCATGGAAGGCACTCTGTGAGGGTTAAAAAGGGGGGGGGGGGCTGGGCTTACGACGAGGTTGTTGCTCTTGCGCAGACAGTCGCGCGCAAAGCTGCCCTGGTACTTCCTCTCGTAGGTGCGCAGACACTCGCGCAGATGGGCGTCTGAGCGCATGACGACGACGCCGAGGATGGCGGATTCGCCGCCCTCGCGGCTCTTGAGGGCCTTGTACAGCGTGTCGACGTCGCGGTTGCGGTACTCGACGAGCCAGACGTCGCTCTCCTCCTGGCGCTCTGCCTCGAGCGCCATGAGCACGGCCTTGCGGAACTTGTCCGCCTTGAGCTCCTTGTCCATGCACTTGACCAGGCTGTCGCCGTACCGCTTGTCCTTGAACGCCGAGCAGATGGCGCGCATCTCGTGGTTCTGGCGGCCCATCAGGGCCTCGATGAGCAGCTCGCGCCGGGCGCTGTTGGACTGGTACCAGTAGTTGGCCCAGTAGCCCTCTGCCTCGAAGCGACCGAGGGCGGTGACATAGGCGATTTTGCCAAAGTTGCCCGAGGTCTTGAGCTTGATGTGTTTGGCGACGTTGATGCCCCGGCCCTGCACTTTGCAGTGCCGCTTGTATTCGGTGCGCAGCTCGAGCATCTGGTCATGGCTCAGCGCGGGAAGGATGTCGATCAGCGTGTCGACATCGGGAGTGCGTGCGGAGAGGGCATCGACGATGGCGAGGGCGTCGGGTTCGGCGTCGTAGACGCGGGCGCGGCGCTCTTCTTTCTTGCGTCCGTTGTCGCGGCGATCTCGGGAGCGGTCGCGGTCGCGGTCGCGGTCGCGGTCACCGTAAGGATCGTAGGGGTCGCGGGCAGACGAATTGTATGCTTCGAGGGCGAGCTTGTCGCGCTTGGACGGGGGCAGGGGACTCGGCGAGCGACCGGAGCGAGAATGGGCGCGGCGTCTGCCATGGACGGACTGTCGCGACTCGCGCGGCGAGAGGCTGTCGAGGGGCTGCAGGTGGTCGAGGTCGTCGTCGTTGAGCATCATGGCCTGGGGCATAGGGCTGATGGACTGGTACACGCCCTGGTACGCTTCGAGCAGCGGGCTCGGGGGAGGCATGTTGCCGCCGGGGAAGCTCCCTGGCATGCCGCCCGGGACCATGTTCTGCAGGTCTGGCCGGCTGCCGCTCACAGACAGCCTGTCCATGTGCTGCGTGAGCCCGTCCGGCCGACCTCCGCCGCCAACCGACAGACTGTGCGGGCGCATGGCAGGCGGAGGCGGGGGCGGCGCATGGAGCTGCCCCCCGCCGCCCGGGACCATCTCCACGACCTTGCGGCCGTCGTAGGTGCTTGTCGCGGCCGAGCTCGAGTGGGCGCGGTGGTGCTCTGGACGCGCCGAGTGGGAGCCCATGGGCGGCGGGGGGTACTGCGGCTGGGCGAGGGGCGGCGGGGCGGGCGCGTGGGGGACGGCGGCATACTGGGGGTGCGCTGGCGAGGCAGCATACGGCGGACTCGTGGGCTGGGCCGTGTGTCTTATGGCGGGCTGGGCAGGGCCGACGACGGGCTGCGCGCTGAAGGTGATGTTGCCGGGCGCCTGCGCGTACTGGAAGGCAGAGGCGCTGTCCCGGGGCGACGCCGTGTACGCGTACTGCTGGGGCGCGGCGGGGGCGGCCGTGTACTGGAGGTGGCCCGGCTGCGCGTACTGGTACTGCGACTGCGAGGCGGCTGGCGGCTGCTGCGCAAAGGCGGGGCGCTGGTCGGGCGGCAGGTCGGCGTAGTTGCCCATGGTCATGTGCTCGTGTGCGCTGCTGGCGGCCATTGTCTCAGTACTCGTGCTGGTGCTCGTCGCGGGCGAGGGCTGCCAGGAGGATGCGCGGCGCGGGCTGGAGCGCAAGCCGCGAGCTCAGGCGGAGGACTCACGTTGGATACACGGGTGGCTGCCTGCTCTCGTACTGGGGGGTTCCCATTGGGTGGTACTCGACCGCGCTGTAATGCTGACCCGCGCCCGCGCCGTCGCGGACATGGCTGTGGCTGCGACTGTGGCCGTGGCTGCGGCTGCGACTGCGACTGCGACTGCGCTCCCTGGCCCGTCCTGGCGACTTGGAGCGCGACCTGCGCGAGCTGTCCTCTGGGCGCAGCGACATGGCCACAACAACAACACCGCGCGAGGGCTGAGAGTGTGTTTGGGTGTTTGGGGCGTCAAGCGCCTGACTCACCCCTCCCGTCGAGAGCTACGCGCGCACAGGACGCACGCAGTCGGTGCGCGCTGGGGACAGCTGCTGGACCCATTATTCTTGTATGTACTGCGGAGTAGCCGCTCTGGCGGGGCTTCCAGCTCGTCGTCGCTTGTGCCCGTGACGCTCTTCCACAGTGGATCGGGCGCCTTGACATGTGCACCCAACCTCGCTCACCTCGCTCGCTTGCCGGCCCAGATCTCGGTGCTCGGGACCCTTCGCCCTTGTACGTCATTGTGCCCTGAAGATCAGACCGCGCGTGTGTTGAGCCCCATGTCCACATTTATCGGCAGGAATCGCGAACAACGACATGCATGCCAGGATAGCCCGGTCGGCCTGGCACGGCACTTCACCGCCCTACCACTCTAACTCTGGATAATTTTTTTTTGAAGAGACTGTTAGATTGCTCATAGCTCGGGGAAATGATGGAATCTGACCCTGTTGCTCGTTACGATGCGCTTATCTCTGTGCGCCGGACCACTCATGCTCGACGCCTTCGCCTGGTTCCGGCCCGCAAAGCGACGCGGCGACGCCATGTCGCAACATGAAGCGAAGCAGCTGAGCTTACTATCAAGCGGTGTCTTTGTCCCTGAGTCAAAGCACTCCATATAGATAAGACGCTCCCAGACGTGCTGCCTTTCCAATCTGTTTGCTTGATAACCCATTCACCATGTCGTCCTCCATGATTGCCTATCCAGACAACCTCCAAGCACAGTCGCGACTCGTGCAGTTACCACAAGAAATCAAGAATCTTATCTTCGACCTGTGCTTCACCGCCGATGGTGCCATCGTTGAGCCAATCCCGAACAATGGCCCCTCCAAAGGCCATGTCCCGCGCAGGATGGGCGTGAACCTGTTGCAGACCTGCCGCAGGCTCTACCACGAGACAGACCGACGATCATTGTTCACCCAGAACACTTTCCGTTTCAGCACCGTCGACCGCATGAGCACTTTCCTGAAGTCACTGAGCCCTGTTCACAGCGCCTGTGTGAGAGATGTCGAAATCGATGCGCAGAGCATGCACTCCAACCACCCAGGCCTGGCTCGCGAATGGCTGCACTACCTCTCATGGGGAAACGGCCAGTGGGACACTTCCCTCGGCTCTCTGCACGCTGACGCCCCGGGACTAAAGTGTATGAGGCTGAATTTCGAGTCGTGGCCCAGGATTGCCTTGAAAAGAGTCGAGCTCTGGAACCAGCTCAGGAACATGCTTTCGAGCATCGAAGGCCTCGAGCGGGTAGTCGTAGTCGGTGCAAGCAAAGGTGCTTCCATGGCCAAACGAGCCCCCTTCTCCCCGGTCCACTATGTTGGAGGCGATGATGTCGGCGTAGATGATCTGGTTCCACGCATGTGGGCCACCGTCGGAGCGCCAAACGAATCCAAGATTATACGGTGGACTCGCCAGGACGGAAAGATGGAACTCGAGGTCGTGTCGATTTCGTATCTTTTGAAGAACATCGATCCATATTGGAGCGGTCCTTCTGTCAGGAGAAGCCACACAGACCCATGGCCGGAGAACGGGTCCTGCACCCTGTTCGGATATGAGAACCGAGACTCGGACGTCACAGAGCCTACGACAAAGGGCCTCAATCCCAGTGCCGACGAACAATAGGCCTTGCTGGGTCCCAGGGTCCATGTATCTCGTTCTTGTACTTCTGCAAGCCGATCAGCCACCAGCTGCAGATACCCATTACGAGAAAAGTTAGAAAGCTGCCCAGCACCACGCCCGTAATGAAGGCGCCTGCTCCACCTCCGGTCAGCGTCATAAACACTCCGCCCCACGCGGCTGTAACCAGCACGATCGTGAGGGTGAGATGACCGCGCCAGGAGCGAGCTTGAAGTTCGCGCCGGAAGATAGGAAAGAGGCCAAAGACTTCGATGGAGAAGAGTGTCAGAGAGAACACGTGGGTAGTCGAGGGCAGGCGCGAAGCAAGAACGGCAGAAGCCATCATGGCAGAGTTTGTCGATATAGAGGCTGGCAGTCTGTAGCATTATTAGCGTGCATAGCGAATAGACTCCTTGGCATCTTACTGAGCTCCTGGCCCACTGCTGTAGTCGAAGAAGGCCACATTAATCATCAGCAACCATGTACTCATGGCCCAGATGGAATCGCTTGTTGTCGACTTCGTCAAGGACTTTAATATAGGGCTGAGGCCTAGCAAAGCAGCGTAGATCAGCACAGCCGACTTGACTGTAGACATCCGCTGTTGGTGTCGAGAGGGAGGAGACGGTATTGATGCCGAACGCGAACCCACCGTGTCGTCTGCATCTGACGATCTTGCCTCGGTGTTGTCGGTTGCTTCCAGGTTCTGCCCTTGCCAACGATCCCAGAGCACCCAAGCCAGCACAGTGCAAAGCGTAGCCCAACCTACAACGGATAGCGGCGAAACATTTCCCTGGATAATGGCCACGAAACAGCAGCAGAAGATTGCGACTGATGCAAGGTGCTGCACGATAATGGTCGCGTTAGCCATCAACGACCAGAACTCGTAAGGCTGCAATCGCGGGTTGCGCTGCAGATGATCGAGAAATGTCTTTTCATCCGTGTAATTGTCAGGGACTGTGTTACACATTAGCCCTCGCCTACCACAGATGCATGCAAACTAACACGGTTGCTTGAACCAAAGCAGCTTCTTGTAGTGACTTTTGGATTTGCGGCTAGTGCTTCGGCCGTCTCTTCTTCTCCTGCCAGACGCTGATGGTCTGAAGAACGCGTCGACCGGGTCCAACAGCCGACCAGACTCCACAGTGATGTTCATTGCCAATGTTAGGTGGTGTTGTGGTGATGCAGGGGAGAATCGTTACTGGATTGAGATACCACGCTAAGACGCTCATTCAAGCCCCACCCAAATGCACTCGCATCTTATGCAAAGCTCAATGTCACAAACTTGCCAGCGTAATGGTCGCATGTTATGTAGTATGGTCATTAAGTTAAGGGGTATCGACTACGGTCCACACCGAGATATGCTCGTTTGGTTCAAGGTCTGCCAGGCCACGAGCACCCTTCTCCATTTTGGCACAGTCGCACGCCCGGCCTTTACTACGTAGCCTTCTTGTCGCAACGTTCTCCCAATTTCCATGTAGCTCTCGACCGCGACCCGAATGGGGCCTGCAGCTTCAATTGGAAGCTGTTCGATAGAGTACTTGGATGCGGCGTAGAGCTTAAAGGCCTTGTCCAGTAGACGATTGCGTATGCTTTCAATTCGTGGACCTGAAGGCTCTTTCAACACCTGCTCCTGCGTCAGGCCTGCCTCGGACAGCCATGTTGTTGGAAGATACACGCGACCGATCTTGGCATCGACTGCGATGTCTCGTGCGATGTTCACGTATTGCAGTGCTACTCCCATCATATTTCCAGCATTCTCAACCTCGCGTTGCTCTTCTCTAGTCAAGCTAGTGTCGTATGTATAAAAGATGAGCTCGATGCACATCTGAGCTACTGTGCCGGCAACTCGTTCGGCGTAAATCTTGAGATCGTCTTCATTCGCAATAGGGGGCGATGCTGTGTCAAATGCCAAGTCCATATCGAAACCGAGTAGCAAATCCTGCAATGGCTGGCGAGTCAATTTCTCAGTAGGTAGCTGTACGAGCGCTGAGCGTGTGTCGGCAGGGAATTGCTCATGGACGAGTTTGATCAGCGCGGGTCTTGATCTGGGCCCACTATACGCAAATTCCAGGAACTTATGGAGGCGTGCGATCCAGTCCCTCGCTTCAGCAGCCGTGGAGGCATTGTCGACCAAATCGTCAGCCACACGGCAAAAGGAGTATAGTAGCAATAGGTCGGTGCGGAGCAGTCCTTGGAAAGTCGAGGAGGCGAGATAGAAGCTCCTGCTTTTAAGCTTCAGTCGATGCACAGCCTCTCGTAGACCTTCGAGGCGTGCGTCGTCGTATTTCTTCGGAGACACAAAGAGCGCCTGCATGAGAACAACGGGTGACGGCAATTGCGGTGCTGGGTCAGGAAACAGCGAAGGGAAGGTATGAAGGACAGCAAGGGCATTGTCAAAGGCAACCAAGCCAAACACAATCAGCGTGTTCGTGGCAAGGAAAAACAGAGCTTCTTCAATCTCCAGACCATCCCACAAGTGGATGCCATGCTTTGTACCAGCACTGATGACCCAGGTTCCTCTGCGCAAGGCTAAAGTGTCGACTATCCAGAGGTAGATAGTAGGCAGCCAGATGGGCAGCGCGGTGTTAGACAGAGGCAGCCCGAGAATGAACTGGTATGCAAGCGTCCATAGCCCCAACAACACAGGCCCCGCCCAGATCAGAATCAAGCCTGTGTATGTGCCAGTCACGTTGGCTTTGACGCAGTACCAGCCATATGCGACTATTGCAGAAATGACTACCTGTCCACCCCATTTCGGGTATTTCCAAGGCGCAGGCGCGGATGGGATCGCAGCTCGTAAATAGGTCGGCTGGTACGTTGGCTTGCTGAGGAGCAAATACAGCAGGGAGGTGTTGTAGGTCTGGATGACGAAAAAGAAGACCTCCTCAAGCGGGATGTCGAAGAGCGTGGGCCCAAGAATGACATGGCTGGGATAGCTCCATATGCCGGTGCGGATGAGGTACGAGTCCCATGGGATCGTCGCGGTAACGGCAACCTGCGATGTCAGCACGGGCCTGAGTTGTTGAGGTGGGATGGCATACAGTGATCAGGAAGCCAACTCTGTATGTGTCGAGCTTCGACCAGAGCGGCCGGTAGAGCAGCGTAAGTAGTACTGCCGGCGGGATGGTGTACTTGACATGGCTGGTCGCTGCGCGTCAGTACAAGTTCGACGTTCTGGAGCTTCTGAGCAGGGCACATTCACGTACACAAGCGCGTAGTCTGAGCCCATATTGTCACAGATCGTCGCGACAGTCGACCCGGGCGTGGAACGAAAAGCGTGGATTGTCACGTCAATTCGAGAACCACAATGCAGGGAAAGACTAGCAGCCGCAGCGAGAATTCGAGAGAGCGTCAGGCATACCGGAGGGACTGAACAGCAAGTTCGTTCTGGTCGCGTTCCGTCGCCGCCGATTGCCGACCGCGGCGAGCATGGTAATGTGAGAAAAGCGCATGTACACGTTGCCGAAAGGGGACCAGTGTGCCGGATAAGCTTCGCGCTGACATCATAGATGTATCGCCCGCTGACTTGCGGGAGCGAACGTCAAGCAGACATCAGTGGCCAATGACAACGCGAGACATTGCATCATGGTACCTGGCCCTCATTCGGTCATCGCGCCATCACCTGTTCGGCCTGCCTGTCTGCCAGACATGTGAAGCTCCAACATCTGTCATATCACGTTGCACATGCCTGTCTTTGGTGGTTGGACCTACACCTTCGAAGGCCTTCCAACGCTCTCCAATGCGCACGGATCCCACCATTCACTATGTCCTACGATGGGCATAACAAGAAGGACTTGAACAAGCACCCGTACCTTTCTGGAAACTTCGCTCCCGTGACCCAAACATGGACACCGACGTCCGTTACCTGGACAGGGAACCTCCCCAAAGAGCTCGATGGCGGCATGTATGTGCGGAATGGAGGCAATCCCATGGCCAATGCTGATCTCGGACGCGACGCTCACTGGTTCGACGGCGATGGCATGCTCTCAGGAGTCTGGTTTGCCCGCTCATCCAACAACAATGAGCTCGATGTTCAATTCGTAAACCAGTTCGTTCTCACGGATGTATATCTGTCTCAAGTCGAGAGTGACACAATTCGGACACCAATTCTACCCAGTATTGCGACTCTGACAAACCCCGCCTCCAGCCTCCTCTGGATCGTTTGGAGAATTATGCGTACTGTTCTGATTGTCCTCCTCTCACACCTACCTGGCTCAAGGACCGTCATCAAACGTATCAGCGTTGCGAATACCAGTGTACTCTATCACGACGGACGAGCATTGGCCACATGTGAGAGTGGGCCGCCGATGAGGCTTACACTACCCGAGCTTGAGACTGTTGGCTGGTTCGATGGCAACACAGTAGAAGGAGAGCCAGCAGAGGAAGATAAGAAGAAGGAGCCAACGCTTGGTGGCACCGGGCCGTTGAGCTGGATGCGCGAATGGAGTACGGGGCATCCGAAGGTCGACAACACCACAGGCGAACTAGTCCTTTTCCATTGCAGTTTTGCCCCTCCCTATGTCCAATACTCAATCATACCATCCTCGGGGTCAAACGTCACGGACCACCACTCAGCCGACGACGTTGGTCGCATCGTCAATGCTGCTGTGCCTGGCTGTACGGGTGGAAAGCTCATGCATGACTTCGGAGTGTCCAAGCACAGCACCGTCATCCTGGACCTTCCACTGAGTCTGTCGCCTGTGAATCTTGCAAAGGGTTCTCCCGTGGTAGCATACGAGCCCTGGAAACCTGCACGCTATGGTGTCTTTCCCCGTCAGCACCCAGAAGCAGTACGCTGGTTTCAGACGGATGGCTGCTGTATCTTCCATACGGCAAACACGTGGGATGAACTCGATGCAGATGGCAATGTGGCCGCAGTCGGCCTTCTTGCATGCCGCCTTACATCTGCATCTGTTGTTTTTAGCGCAGGAAACATCACGCCGCCGCCACACCCAAACCATAAAGATCTCATGAGCGAAAAGCCGATGTCGTTCTTCGCTAAATACGATGAAGATGCAGATGGACAAGACCCTGAAAAAATCGATGAAACATCTCCACTGATCTCTCACAAAGATGCTGTGCCCAATCCATTCGGAGCATCATCGAACGTGCCAGTGTCTGTTGATGATGAAGAACAATGTCGACTGTACTACTATCGATTCTCACTGGAATCTGCAACCGAGAACATTATAACTCACCAATTCGCCCTCGCGGCTATTCCTGTGGAGTTCCCAACAGTATCCCCGTTGACTGCTATGGATTCTGCACGCTATATCTACGCGTGCAGCACGTCAAACGAGTCTTTCGGTGCGGCTTTGGGCAAAGCAAGCAAGATCGACATTCTGGTCAGATTCGACGTAAAAGCTCTGCTGGAAAGGGCTCAGATCGACCCACCAGACGCAATCACAGGCTGCGTGGATAATCGTACACTACGTCAAATAATGGCCTCCGAAGACCCTAACGATCCGATCAAGGTTTTCAGGTTCCCACCAAACCATTATGGACAGGAGGCGACATTTATCCCTCGCTCAAGGCGTGGTTCTGCAACTAACAAGAACACTGCTTTCGACGAGGATGATGGCTATCTCGTTTTCTATGTCTTCGATGAACACCAGCTGAACGAAGACGGAGAGTGCAGAGAAGATGCAAAGAGTGAACTCTGGGTTCTGGACGCCCAAACAATGTCGCGAGTCGAGTGCAAGATCCAGTTGCCGACGCGCATTCCATATGGTCTCCATGGCAATTGGTTTACGGAGGAGCAGATCGCTCGCCAAAAAGGGGTGGAGAAGGTACGGGCGCTGCCGGCAGCCGTCCCAGATACGAAGTGGAGTCGCGTTAAGCAGAGCATTCACAGGCGTATAGGTTGATCATATTCTTTTGCATGAAGCATCTGCAGGCGGCAATAAGGCCACATGTAGGCAAACACAGAGCCAGTAATGATAACAATCCCAACTACAACACATATTTCACATGCTGCGACACATTGGGAGAACACTACAAGGCTCAGATAAGCTAGTGTTCGTGGCCATGGCTCCAATACGCAGCCGCAGTAACCCTGCAGATGTCAACATTGTTAAACATTGAATGCTCTTCCTGCAGTTGTATATTCTCAGCAGCCCCAGAGAGTGTTTCTCTGACGGCAATAATGGCAACGGTGATAGCGACGATGATACCAGTAGGTCTATGACGCACCCAGGCGAACTTTTGACAGATGGAAGAACAACATCGGTCTTACATAGCGCAGATCTTTCGAAATGGTCTGACACAGCTGTCAAATTAGCCTATCAACTGCTCAACTATTTCCGACCGTTTAGATCCTTTCCCGGCGCCCGATGCGCCTTGAACATGCTTCAACAGGGATTAGCTTTGTCAACGACTTCATCGACCTCTCCTGTGCCCAACCAAGCTTTCGGCTCACAACACTTGCAAAGCTTGGCTGCGCCCCAGCCAACAAGCTTTGATATCTGTTAGCGCTGCCACCAAATGCATAGTTTGCTAAAGTTTCGTCGCATTGCTGTAGTGATGACTTCATTTTCACGAAACCATCACGCTAAAGCCCACAGTAGGCGTTCTCATTCGCCAACGACCACCTTCAAAGTGTCACACTGCAATAGCGTAACCGAGCGCCCCGTGGCCATCGATGCGACAATGTCGGTGCTTGAAGAAATGCGGTGATTGTCACGTCGAGACCCTGTAGATTTGGGCTAACAATGGTCAGCACACGGTTGATGTCATCACTGACGTATCTACGCAGGCATTCTGGTCCTCTCATATATGGGCTGGTATGCCGTTGAGGAATGTTTCCAAGACACACATCTAACAACCAAGCCTTCGTGTGTACAAGACAGATCTTGGAAGACACTAAGCAGCCATGGCGTCCAACCTTGTCGAGCGTAACAACGCGCTCAACCTGAATGGTAGGCAGCCTTACAAGATCTTTGAAAATGCGTTCAAACACTGACATGGCTCAGGCAACACTGTGAATGGTGCTACGGCAGACATTGCCATCACAGTTCGTGGCTCTGACCTCTACTTCGCCATCTGCGCTGCGATGGGCCTTGCTGGTTTCACCTTCGTCGGTCTGGCATTCCGCAAGCAGCGCAAGGATCGCCTTTTCCACTACATCACGGCCGCAGTTGTGTTTGTAGCATGTATTGCTTACTTCACTATGGGATCAAACTTGGGCTTCACACCCATCCAGGTCGAATTCCCTCGCAACAACCCTGTCGTCCGCGGTACCTACCGTGAGATCTTCTATGTTCGATACATCGATTGGTTCATCACGACACCACTCTTGCTCCTTGACTTGCTGCTCACTGCCGGCATGCCATGGCCCTCGATCCTCTGGACCATCCTCATTGACGAGATCATGATCGTGACTGGTCTTGTTGGCGCGCTTGTCGTCAGCAGGTACAAGTGGGCCTACTTTGCAATTGGTGAGAAGAATCCTTTCACACATTGCGCATTAGCAACAACTAATCCAGTGTAGGCTGCCTCGCTCTTTTCTACATCGTCTACCAGCTCGTTTGGGAAGCCCGCCGCCACTCCACCCGTTATGGCGCGGAGGTCACCAAGTGCTTCCTGTACTGCGGATCCCTGACCGCCTTCCTCTGGATTCTGTACCCCATTGCATGGGGTCTCTGCGAGGGCGGCAACGTCATCTCGCCCGACTCGGAGGCCATCTTTTACAGCATCCTTGACTTCATTGCTAAGCCCTGCTTCGGCGCTCTCCTCATCTGGGGCCACCGCAATATTGACCCTGCCCACATCGGCATGGACATTATGGATTACGAGATGGACGACCAATTCAAGGAGAAGCGTGGTGCCAAGCGCGGCCCCCAGAACAGTGGCATTCAGGCCCCTCTTGATGGACCTGTTGATGCTTCCCCTGCTCATGGTGCAGGCGCCACTCACGGTGCGACCCAGGTCTAAGCGTCTTGTCGATGTTGCAGCGAATATACCCCATGTTCAGTGAACAGATTGGAATGATACGTATAAGTGGGCAAGTATAGCCGGTAATCTAATGAGGAGGAGAAGAATGAACTGCTTGAGATGAAAATTTATATCATAGTATATGTAGAGTACAACTCCCTTATAACATATTCATGAACTTCAACTTTTACTTTGTTGTGTTGAGATGATTGAATGAGGATGGAATGTGTATCCAGCTGGAACGGCCCTCAGTCATGAACGCATACCATCATCGGTTATTGTTCACATGAGATATGTTGGTGCAAGCTTGACCGATGGACATCTGCAGTCCTGGAGCGTTTTTTATGTCCACTGCACATGGCCTTCACACACTCTCTGAGCAGCGGCGTATCACAGTACTCTTCTCTTGCAACTCCGAAATAATACAGATCAAGCATGGCCGGAAAACAAGCATAATAACAAAGGTATTATCATTAGGGTATCATCACGCTATGCCACCAGTCTAGTTATAAATAGTCAAAACATCCGTAGAGTTGTTGTACTCGGTAGGCGCACACTTCTCAGTAAACCCACCAAACATCTCGCCCCTCTGCTGCACGAACTCCGCAAACGAGCCCTCGGAACAGCTGTCACCGGGCCCAACAGCACACTCAAGCTGCTGCGGATCCTTATTGACAAGCACACGCACGTAAGTCCCAGCCGGGTAGCCGTAGCTATCACATTCCATACGCTCGATTGCGATGTTGGTGAGGAAGGGCAGGATGCGCGAGGACTTCCATGCGCGGTGGTAGTTCTGTTTTGTGAGCGGCATGGTGGCGTTGATGTTTGCGGCACCTGCGAGCTCGGTGTTGTTGAAGATACCAAGTGCGACGGCGACGGTGGGGGGCAGCTCGCGGTGCGTGAAGGAGACGTAGAGGTCTTGGGAAGAGTTGCTGGCCAGGAGCTGCTGGGCTGTGGCGTTCAGCCAGGGGAAGCCAAGGACGCCAGAGATTTCGTTGCCGTAGCCGGCGTTGTAGAAGTACTGGATGTCGTTCATGTACTCGAATTGCAGCCATTCGTCTGCGCTGAAAAGTTCAAGCGAGCAGAAGGGGGACGAGCCGCGGATGACGGTCTCGTAGCCGCAGAGTTGTTGCATCGCTGTGATGTCGTTGGCGGTCCAGTTGAAGTTCGGGGCAAGGTCGCGGAAGCGCTCGATGATCGGGGCCGTGTAGACTTCTTGGAACTGCGTGGATTGCTCGCTGCCGAAGGAGGAGCTGTACTTGGGGCAGCCTTTGTAGGGTGTCAAGGAGTCTGCGCCCTCAGACTGATCCTCTGAGACGGAAACTTGCTCGGTCTCGTTGCTCTGGGTAACCAAGCCCTCGATAAAAGACTTGGTGCTCAACTCTGTGCGCTCAGCGGTCGATGTCCAAACCTTCTTGGGGTTCTTGAGCTTGGGGTAACGAAGGTGAACCTCAGTACCGAGCTTGTACGACTCGAGACGGCCAACTGTTGTAAGGTCCTCCAGCTCCTCATCAGAAATGGGGGTCTGCCACTTCTGGAGGAAACCAAGAGCACCCGCAGACTTCCAATTTACTGATGCGTTCTCCAATTTGTCTGTGAATGGCTCAATGTACTCCTCGTAGTCGAAGTCGTTCGCGTAGATGGCAGCATGGCGAACGAGATAAGCTGCACGAGTAACATTGCAGCCTTGAGGTGGTGCTGGATCAGATTGGGGGTCCTCGAAGTATGGAGCAATCTTTGGCAGTCAGCAGGTGCACCCGAAAAGAAAGGTTGCAATACATACACCAGCCAAATGATTCAATGGATCGAAAGAGTAGGCAGCATTGGCCGCGTTAGCCACAGTGAGAGTGAGGAGGGTCGAGGAGAGCATTTTGGACAGAGGATTTGCTACGGAGACACAGTGGTGTTGAGGGACGGCTCTTTCCAGCATTTAAGAGATCACCATATCCCAGCCAAAGAAATCTCCTTCGCCCACGTAAACATGGCGACTACACCCTTCCGGCTGCCGGAATTCGGCACTGAGGATTTGCAGCGCTATATGAGCATCATAGGATGACATGACGATGTTTGTAGCTGTAAACAGGGCAGTCTCAAGCTTCCTTGGTCAATGCTTGGCCGTGAAGGGCATGGTGGCTGGATTTTACGCGGCCAGGCCCCGTCGCTACGTCATGCGCAATTCCGTATCGGGACCACCATCATCAGCAAACTTCCATCTTGCACGATGGCCATCGAATTGGAACGTCAATGTGTGGCAGATGATTGTGTTCATTGGGCAGCTTCCTGAGCTGCAAATGCGCTTTGTTTCAGCCAACGCTAATGACGCCACAACTAAGGACGAGGGGCTGTACCAGCCACGGCACCAGCCTCCTATCTGAACAGGTCTTACATCGCCTACCTCACTTAAACAGCCATTGTGCGTCGCCTTAGGCTTTGCACGTTGAGTTCGAGTGTATGACACTCGTCCTCTTTCGCGTGCAGGAGCTTCTGAAGTGCCTCCTTCTCCGACCTGAGCGCTTGCAATTTCGAACCAACCAGTTCGCGATATGCACCGTGTTCCTGCACGATTGCCTCTATTCTCGACCATTCACCAACAGTTGGCTTTGCCGTGATTGTGCTATCGCTTGACCGCTTGGCTAACTCCATATCTTTGGCCTTGAGCTGTGCCTCGAGATCCGTAACATGGTCCTTCCAGGCTTGGTGCGCCGTCATACGATTGAGGTCATCGATGTTGGCACTGCCGCTTAAGGAGTCGAGTTGGGTCACTAGGTCAGAGTTCCTCTTCTCTAGCTCAAGCACGCGCTGCTCGAGTGCTGCCGACTTGGCTTGGGCAAAGAGATCGTCCGTGGCGCGACGCTCGATGAAGCTTGCTGGTCGTGCTCGAGTAGGGCTTCGTGTCCCTGTCTGCGACTGCAGGCGTTCGTTCTCTCGTGTCTTCTCTGCCAGGTTGTTCCTCAAAAGCTGAACATTGGCCAAGTCTTCATCACGAAGGGTGGTCATCGCCACCAGCTCGCGATCCTTCTTGGCCAGTAGCCCGCGTATCTTGATGTTGTTCTCTAGGTCCTCATCGCGCAAAGTCCAAACGGCTGTGTGTCGCTTCCAGAGTTGCGCCTTCTCCTCCTCGAGCTCCTTCAATCGCGCTGTCATTTCATGATACTCGCATGGCTCGACAGCTGCGACGGGATTCGACCGCTCGATGTATATCAGCTTTGACATTAGAGCAGCAAGCTGGGACTCCAGAGGACCTGGAATATGCGGTGCTGGAGCGGGTGACAAGGGCTCATCATTAGTCTCGTCGGCGTATAACATTACTGGAATCGATCTCGGTGTCTTCTCATGGTACTCATGGATCAGGTCTTCGCCATCAAGCGTAGACGTAAGAGATTCGGTATCGTCTGCCTCATTACTGGGAGCTTCCCACAGATTCTGTGGTGTAATCTCCGGAGCTGGTGGCAAGACGTTGACGATCTGCTCGCTGATTTGTTCGTCTCTCCACGCTTCAATAGCTGGCTGTTCTGCGGGAGTGGCAAGCTTGGGCTCCAGACGACGAGGTTGCCAGATCGCAGGGATAACGATCTTACTGACAGGGCGTGCAGATGTTTGATCCTCGGCGAAGGCGGCCTCTGAAGATTGATCTGAATCGTAGCCCCGGACTTGTGAAAAAGACTGGGTCGACGCTATCGACTCGGGTCGGCCACCGTAGAGCGAGGCGATCGAGTGGATGGATCCTGTTCGCTCACTTCGTGGCGTTACACGCTGTGCTGTTGTCCACATTTCGTCGGAGTGTGATGTATAGTTGTATTCCTGCTAGATCCAAGATACCTCACGATGTGTGTTAATATCTGACAATGTGAACGACAAACACAAGAATGACGTGAGTAATCGCTTCCGTGAAGTGCCGAGCCTGCGTAATGCGAAGAGAATTGTCTGTTTAAGCAACTGCACACTGCCCTCAGCTTATATCCTTACGTCCATTCTACTATACGACCGTGACAGCTTGCAAACGATTTCTGAAACCGTACTGCGACGGAGGAGTTGCCACGGCTAGATCCGCGACAGGAATAGTAAAGTGACGGCGGCAGACGGCAGGTGGCTTGACCTTATCTTTACCAGTCTTCAGCAGCTTCACCGTGCTGCCAGTGTCGATGTGTTGCTGGTTATTTGTCGTGCCCATCAAGTGCCGTCAATTCCGCGAATACGACTTTTCAGATGCGCAGAATAGAGAACATCTCTTCAAGATGGTGAAATGGAGTGCAGACCACGAAGCCATCATTACACATTTATTGATAAGTTATCATCGATAACACCCAAGCAAAGTTCGAAGCTGTTGATATGTACAGCACAGATGAAGTTGCAATCTTGAGGAGGTCCAAGGTTCGGTGTGCCTGACCTGAAACCTCTACAGTAACATCCACGAACTCGCTTAGCGGCACAACGATAATCCTGTCACAGAGTCGATGCCTCCTCTACATCAGATGCCTCAGCCGTAGATTGACAAGCCTTTGCCAATATTTCACGGATAGAGTAGAGAGAACACTGGCCATGCGCCCATGTTGGAAGCTTGTGGTTGTAGTCTCTATTTCCGCTCTAGACATCATATCGATCAGACTCGTGCTTCACAGGCCTGTAAACGAAGTAGTCGAAGCTCGCCTTCGTCTCTGTTCCGTTCACGTCGCTCGCTGCAACACCCACGAAAGCACCTGTGAAGCTGCCGTGTACCTGGTGTCCTCCGCATTCATCACTCAAGATGCTCGCATCGTACACCGGACCAATTTCCTTCAGCTCTTCTCCTTCCAGAGCGTATGAGAACTGCAAATCCTTGCCACGGATACTAAGTGCCAACCTCACTTTTCCTTCTTGCGGAATCTGTATAGGGTCCGCTAGTGGCAGGTTCAGTTTGCCAATCGGCCATGATGCCTCAGAAGATAAGATCAGCAGTTCGCGCTTCCCGTCAGCGTGCGCAGTGACGGCCAAATAGAAGAAGTTGTAGCGGCAATAGTATGCCGTGAGCCCTGCAAACTGTCTCTCGTCGGTGGGCGAGAAAGAGACCGTCGTCTCTGCGTCATACGAGAAGTGCGTTTGGCGGCGGGCAACAAGAGCTTGTTCGAACCAACTACCAATTGCTTCGCGTCCAGTTAGCTCTAACACATCCCCCTTAATTGTGAAGATGCGCTCCGGCTCAGGTGTGCGTAGCCACTGGAAGTCCTTGTGCAGACCTGCCGAAGCCGAGAACGTATACTTTTGCTCTGCCCAGTATGGTGTGTCATCGCGGGCTGCAGGCAGATCGACGTAAAGGGATGGGACTGGCCCATTCTTGATATACAGCCAGTCATCTTCGGCCCAATAGGCTTCTTGGATTGCCGTCTCACGACCAAGAACACAGCGCCTGTTTTGCGTTGTAGGGCGACCAGTAAGGTGAACGAGATAGGTCTTGCCATCTGGGGTCTCAACAATATCACCATGGCCAGCTCGCTGTAGGGCAGCATGCGGAGTATCCTTGGAGGTCAGAATGTGTTTCTGGGGATGTACTTCGTAAGGACCCCAAATGTCCCGGGATCGGGCGAGGGTACATGCGTGCCCGTACCCCGTCCCACCTTCAGCAGTGAGAAGATAGTACCAGCCATTTCGTTTATACAAGTGAGGGCCCTCCACCAAGTCTAACTCGGTACCGTAGAAAATGGTCTTGGTAGGACCAGATAGACGCCCTTCTTTCGGGTCCCACTGCTGCAAGCGGATGCCGGCGAAGGATCTTGGGCGACAGCGGTGATCTTGAAGCATATTGATAAACCATTTCTTGCCGTCTTCGTCGTGAAATAAGGATGGATCAAACCCAGATGAGTTGACGTAGAAAGGGTCGGACCATGGACCTTCGATGCGATCTGCCGTGACAATATAGTTTGGGGTATCCTTGAAAGATCCGTCCTTGCGCTTGACGTCGGTGTATACCAAGTAGAACTTCTCGCCATCGTGTGTTAAGCACGGTGCCCATACTCCACAGCTATCCGGATTACCTCGCATGTCAAGCTGGCTCTTCCTACTCAAGGGGCGTGTCACCAATTCCCAATTAGCGAGATCTTTGGAATGGTGGATTTGGACGCCCGGATACCATTCAAACGTCGATGTGGCAATGTAATAGTCATCTTCGACGCGAAGTATAGATGGGTCGGCGTTAAAACCTGGTAGAATGGGATTGCGTACGCGGGACATCTTGGATAGTTTGATCTATTGTGTTGAAATGGGCATTGCAACAGTGTTACTTTTGACGTCCTGCCCAAGACTTGCTTACATGAACAGCAGGCTGAAGTCGTGAGGAGAGAGGCCCACATCTGTGTTTAGCCGGTCGATATTAGCCCGAGTATCCGACCCTCGTTCGAAGTATCTCTGTATGAATCCACTCGCATCGTTGTTTGACGGTTCATGATACTCCAATGCGTTGTTTTCGTGAGCTGTAGAGCTCTTGCGCACAGCACCCAAGATCTTTTGGGCGACTTCTGGGTCGGTTTGCGCCGCTACCATATCGTCGGGAATCTCCTTGTGGTCAATCAGCTCTGGGCCTTGTGCCTTGATACTACAGAGCTGTCAATGCCGTAAGCACCAATAACATCACATCGTGACAAGCTCTCTTTAAAGAATTTCTTTACGAAATGAAGCGATGCTCTAGCGACTTAACCTTTTGAGGCGGTCCTCCGCCAGTGGTGCGCCGCTCGCAGCCCACGAAGAGAACCAGCGCGTGCGCCACTTAGGTTGGTGTAAGGACGCCGTGGTCTTGGTATTCTTGACTTCCACTAAGTACGCATTATATACCGGAGTAAGAGTCTGACCCTCGGGTGAACGCCAAATTGCTTAGGCAGGCTTGCAAGGCAAGACGTGTAATCGACACTCCGAACGCGTACACCCTGTGCAAGCAACGAAGCTGCGATGATGCGGAGAAAGGCCCGATACCGGCATTACCCAATGCGGAAAGTTTGGTGGCGATCGAGCTTCCATCAGATAAGAGATTAGATCGAAAAGATTAGATGAACGATAACTTCAAGACTACACCAGCGCGCGACAGCGTCTGCCAAGGGCACGCCAGCAGCAAGCGAACCAGCGCCAGCGCTGATCTAAGACCATTGACTTACCAGATGTTGAGTCTACATGTGCAGGAGCTCCGCTGTCTCCTGTGCGGAGCGCCCGTTGGAAGCAGCCACACAAGGCCCTGCATGCTCCTGTTCGCTCTTGTGCAAGGCGGCGAGACCACTTGCCATGTATGGGCCTTTGAAAATTGCAAGCGGGTCACACGGTGGTCGAACCTTGACGCCTCGAAGAAACCAGCTGCCAAGCAAAAGGTGGTATAAACAAGGGCGTACTGCTCCTGCCGCATTCGGACCTTAACTCTGTCGCTCTCCAGCATTCTTGTCTCTACTCAACCTTGTTGTCTGTTCGGTCATCTCTTACTGCGATACATCATGCGTAACCCTTTCAGGAGCGGTCCAATCTTGGTGCAACCGGTCACCGACTATGGCGAGACTAAAGATATTAACAAGGCTGTCGAGCCTGGTCAAGCCCCAGTAGTGGACGTCAAGCATCCCATTGACAACTCTGATGGCGACAGCAGTGTCGAGTCCTTCACAGCGGGTGCCCAAGATGGAGTCAAGAAAATCGAAGCTACCACTACTGTGTGGGACAAGAAGTCTCTCATTGCGGCTTACATCATGATGTGGATCGTAACATTTGTAGATGGCATGTATCGTGTAAGACTTCGAGTATACCACCCCACTGACGAATAACAGAAATGCAACAAGGAACATCAGGCACTCTTGTTGCATACGTCACAAGCTCGTTCAGGCAGCATTCCTTGACAGCTTACACTGGCGTAAGTACAGCTACGTTAAGAGCTGAGTGCACATCTGATCCCCCATAGGTCATGTCTGGCGTCATTGGTGGAGTGCTGAAGCTCCCCTTGGCCAAGATACTCGACATCTTTGGCCGACCACAAGGCTTTGCTCTCATGGCTGGTTTCTTGGTGGTCGGTTTGACATTGATAGCAGCGTGTAACAACGTGCAGACCTATGCTGCCGCTCAGACCTTCTGCTGGATTGGGCAAGTTTATCTGTTAAGCCTGGTCGTTTTTACGCATACTGATTCTCCAGGTACAATGGCATGTCGTACGTCATCTCGACCTTCATTGCCGACACTTCCCATCTGAAGAATCGTGCATTCATGCTTGCGTACGTCAGCTCGCCATACATCGTCACTGTCCCTGACCCTTAGCAGCTGCCTATATGGCGGGTCCAGGATGGCGTTGGTTTTACGGATTCTTCGTTATCATCACCATCGTCGTTGTGTCACCACTCCTGGCCTTGTTCTGGATCAACTACCGTAAGGCAGTGCGAGCTGGCATCATTGTCCCTACTAAGAGAAACCGTACTTTTATGGAGTCCGTCAGATTCTACGCCGTTGAATTCGACATTGGTGGTCTCATCCTTCTTATGGGAGGCCTAGTTTTCCTCCTTTTACCCTTCAGTCTGTATTCCTACCAGGACGGACAGTAGAAGAGCACTCTATTGATCTCTTTCCTGATCGTCGGCTGTATCATGCTTATCGGATTCGTGCTCTTCGAGAAATTCATCGCCCCGAAGAGCTTCATGCCTTTTGAGCTTCTTCTCAGCCGCACAATTCTCGGCGCAGGGAGATCTGATGGCCATCTACGGGGATATCGCAGTGCAGATTTCCTATCCCAAGGGTACGCCGATCAGGAATGCGATCGAGCGCGCGTACGGCGATTCGCAAAGGTACATGGCGATTGCGTCAACGGCGGTATTGATCATCGCGCTGGGTGCGGTATTGATGTGGAGAGGTGAAATAGAAAATGCAATTTCTTATTGCAGGGACCTGTTCGCTAATAAGATGCAGATGTCAGAGTCAAGGACTTCAAGCAAGTCAAGGGTCGTGTACTGTAGAATGTTTCCTGCCCATTCGGCGGATCATGTTGGTACACTGCGGTAGTCGAGGGATGTGGCGTAGCATGGCAGCCTTGCGCTCAGGAGGATATTTGTAGCGAGATACTATGCTGGAATGTGCGTAATGAGACACCATATGTATCACCGCATTGGCGTTCCTTGGAGGTTTCCTTCCCGGCCTTCGTGGTGATGCGAGGAACACAAAATTCACAATGACCGGAGAAACACTCGTGTGTCTATTACGGACCAGCAGTTATCAAGTGACTTGCTCAGACAGCTCGCGCACGTCGCTACTGTAAGGGGCTCACACATTACCCACTGCATACCTCAATCTCTCGCCCTCCTCCCCACGCAGCCCCTGTCCACCCTCAAGCTCACAAACGAAAGCACAAACACGCATGGGCGCACCATCACAGCAGAACTAGTGTAGCATTATCGATTGAATCCCCGTCTACGAAGCAGCAGCTACTACGCGGCCACATCCTGCTCGACGTCGGCACGCGGCGTGTCGTCCTCGTCGTCCTGCGCCGACTGCCCCTGCCCGTTCGCCGACTCGTGCTGCTCGGTGGTGGGCGAGGCGACGACGCCCGCGGGCGGGACAAAGGTCTCGCCGTCTTCAGTGTCGAGTTGCATGAGGAAGGTTTCCCAGATCTCGATCAGCTGGGGGGTGGGGTGTTAGTATCAGTTTGTCATGCGGGGTGTGGGGGGATGGGATGTTAGGGAGTGGCGTACCTCTTTCTGCGCCTCGACGGCGCTCTCCAGGTATGTCTCGACGCCGGACTTGAAGTCCTCGACTTTTTCGCGCTCGAAGCGCTCCAGCTCGCTGCGCATAAGACGGCCCATGTCGTCGAACAAAAGTCTTGCCTGGTGGACTTTGCGCTCCGCGCCTGCGACGTCGGCGCTCAGCTGGTTGAGGCGGTCCTGCTGCGAGCGGCCCTGGCGCAGCAGCTTGTCCTGGTTGGTTTTGCGCTTCTGCAGTTCCTGCTCGGCGGCGTGCCACGAGTGGTACGACTTCTGGCGCTGCTGGAAAGACGTCTTCACGGATCCAATTAGTCGGATGTACTCGTCGATTACGATGCCCATGGTGAGGACGTCTTGCTGGGCCTGGCGTTCGTAGAGCTCGCGGATGCGGATCTGGATGTCGGAGAGGCTGTCGAGGGGGCCTGAGAGAGAGGGTGAGAGCTCTACGGCGGAGAGAGAGTGCAGTGATGCTGAGAAATCACCGCATGCTTCTGCGAGACCCTTGCGTTGCATGACGACTGTGTCGGTGGCCTTCAGAAGCGCCCTGAGCTGGTTTTCAAGTGCATCGAGGTAAACCTTGCGGTCATGGAACCACTACTGCGCGTTAGCAATGAAGAGATTTCATTGAGCATACACCTACATCGTCGTGCTCAACAAACTTGCCGCTGCTGCCAGAAAGCATGCCACCAAACATGCCTTTACTCTCGCCCAGACCAACCTCCTTGCGCTCCTTGTTCTTGATGTCCACATTGAAGGCGTCGCTCTCAAGGAAGAGCTTCAGGTCGCTGTCGTGTTGCAATATGGGGTGCGCGGCAGTCTTGTTCAGCATGCGTTCCAGCGCCGCTCGTCTCGACTCGACAAAGTCGGCTTCAAACCGGCCCAGGGACTGCTTCTCCGGCGGAGGCGGAATGATGACACCGGGGCTGTTGTTGTGCAGCTGGTTGTACAGCCAGAGGAAGTCGCGGTATCGGCGCGAGACGGTGAATTCGGGGTTGCGGTAGCCTTTCGAGGTCGTCTTGGTGGTGACCGAGTACTCAGTGTGCGAGCTTGTCAGGTCGCCCACTTTGTGCGGGTCGCCCACGTAGATGGAGAAGGTTGGCTTCGCGGCCTGCTCGACGCTCACGCTGGGCTGTGCCTGTCGCTGGGGAGCGGCATGCGCTGGCGCTTGCACAGGCGGGGGCACGCGGGGACCTTGCGATTGCGGGCGCTCGTCGTCGTCGTCGTCGTCGTTGAGGTCCACCGAATCCATCATGCCGCGCAGGGACGACGACGTCGAGGTCCCGGTGGCAGGGCGATTGTTGCGCGCCGCAGCGCTCTCCTTCTGCGGCGGCGCAGGAGGTCCGGCAGCGGGTGCGGTGGGCGGCGTGGCTGCTCCCAGCGGGCCCAGCGGGTCGTCTACGGCTTCAAGCTTCGTCGACTGGGTGCCATACTGTCGCCGGCGGGGGCCACGGCCGGCCGGCGAGCGCGGCGCCGCTGAGGCGCTGGGTGCAGAGCTGGCAGCAGCATCGTTGGGCGCGGGCGACAGCGTGCTCGACTCGTCCTTGTCTTGCTTGGGCGTGTCTTGCGGCGATTGCGAGGGCACGTCTGCGACACGGTCAGCATGCATTCGCGGGGCCAGACCGCGCACAGCTCCTTACCACCCCACGGGGAATCGTCACCGAGATCCATTGTGGTGCGATTGTTGTTGTGCAGTCGACGTCCGTCTGATGGCTCCAGGTACCGACGCTCCGCAACATCAGATGTCAGCCAATGGGGGAGGTGCGCACGGGACAGAGCACCCAACGTCATCTTGGAGGTGTAGTCGTGGTACCAGAAACACACTTGTCATTGCGCAACGACATGGGAGAGTATTCTATACACCATCTATGAGAACTTCTCGAACATAGACCACTCAAAGACTGGATGACCCCAGCGCAGCCTTGCCGTGCTCACATGTATACGCAATCTTTCCATCTTCTGTCTCCAACCTGATCTCACCCTTGGTCAGGCCCTGGCGCTTCCCCAAATGCACCACTTCAGAAATAATATAGACCTTTGTGCCCTCGGCAGCAGGCCGCAGATACGTGCAGTTCAGGTTGCGGCTGACATGGCCAGTGTCCCAGAAGCCGTCGCGGCTGACGGCAGTGATTGCAGTCGATGTGCAGATGTCAAAGATCAGTGCTACGGCGCCACCGTGCAAATTTCCTGGCTGGTGTAAGTGCGGAATGGTGGTGCATGGTGCAAGACGTACCGCCCATGTTGCATAGCTCCTTGGGCACGGTGAGGCTGTAGACTACTCGCGAATGGTGTGGGTCCTTCGCGGTCGGCTCTACCGTCACAGACTCGAGATGCAACAAATGCGTCAGCGCGGCATCGTGGCCCTAGCGAAATGTTAGAATCACACTCTTTACTCTAACAAGTCGTACACACCTCGTAGTCCGCGGACTTTGCAACCTCGAACTACAACCTTGTCAGCACCGGACGTTGGCACCGTGGTTGTAATCATACCCATTTCATGGCCTTTTCCTTAGGCGAGATATCACCGTACGGAGCAAACAACCTCTCGAAATGTTTCCCCATCTTGAAAAGGTATGTGTTGCTCGCAGCAGTTCGCCAGCGAGGTGCAGTTTATATGTACTACACTGATACCTCGGCATACCCGAGCACGCTAAGTAATCGCAAGCTCAGACCCCTGTCCATCATTTTCCCACGTCCAAAGATTCCATCTGATCTCGGTCGGCCGCTCTAATTAAACAAAAAACCCCAACACCACCGGCCACCAGAAACCCCGCCATGGACTCCTCAATCTTCACGCGCCAGCTCCTGCGCACCCCGGCCGCCTGCCGCGCAACCCTCATCCCGAGACGTCCCTTCTCGCACGCGCCGACACTCCCACACGCCCGCTTCATCTCCACACCGACGATCCTGCGCCCCAGCTTCTGGGCCTCGATGATCCCCAAGCCGCTCCGGTCACGGGCGTCGGCCCCGTCGTCGCGCGAATGGAACCCCGCGACGCCGTACATCATCCTGGCGCTGCTGGTGGGCTCGCAGGCGATCCAGAGCCTGTGGCTGAAGCAGGAGCGGGCGCATGCGCTGCGCAAGGCCGAGGCGAAGATTGGGTTGCTCAAGGAGGTGATTGAGAGGGTGCAGAGCGGTGAGGATGTCGATGTTGAGAAGGTGCTGGGGACGGGGGATGAGGCGAGCGAGCAGGAGTGGAGGGAGGTGCTGCAGGAGGTGAGGGATGAGGAGGCGTTGTTTCAGAGCAAGAAGAGGAGGAGGGCGTTGAGGGAGAAGGCTAGGCAGGGGGAGCAGAAGGTGGAGGAGCTCAAGGAGGAAGTGGTTAAAGAGGAGGGGTTGGCAAAGGTGGAGAGCATTGGGGGCATTAAATTTTATTAGAGAGGGGTATCGTGACGACGTGACGTCGTGGTCTATCTGCAGTCCTGACCAGCAAGGGACTGTGTATCGCGGAGCTCATCGCGGTGGCTGCGCTGTGTTGGGTCTCACACTCTCCGTCCTCGTCCTACCCGTCAAAGTTGATGAACTCAGCCCACTCGTCATCCTCGGCAACGTCGTCAACAGCCTCAGCAACGACCTCGACAACGTCCTCGACAACATCCTCGACAATGTCTTCAGCAACGTCTTCGACAACGTACTCGACAATGCTCTCAGCAACGTTCTCAGCAACCGCCTGCTCCTGCACCTGCACCTGCACCTCACTCATCCTGGCCTTCTTGGACATCCTGGGCTTCCTCTCCTTCTTCCGCGTCTCCTTCTCCTCCTTTTTAGCCTTGAGCTTCTCCTTAGTCGCCGTCTCCCTGAGCCTCTCTCCCCTCTTCGCATTGCCCAAGTTGTTAGCCGCCTTGGTGTTGACCCTGGCCTCTGGATTATCGCACAGCAACGCCAACGTCACCCCGCCGCGTACCGCATCGTCGACGGCGCTCTTGGTCTGCTGCAGCACCACGCAGATCCGGCTCAACCGCAGCTCCAGGCTCGTCTGCGCAATGTCCACCAGCTTGCCCCGCACCGCGTGCTTGTGGTACACCTTGGGGCGCGTCCAGCCGCGCTCGTGCACCGCGATGGCCTCGTCGAAGACGGCGTGTGCGGCGGCTTCGAGGTCCAGCGCGTCGAAGGTGATTTTCGTAGTGAAGCGCGCGCGGTGGATCGACGCTGCCGTGTCGGTGATGTCGATGCTGTTGATCATAGCGTTGAACAGCCGGCACACCCAGTAGCTGCGGCCCAAGGCCTTGACGCGGGCGACGTCTGTAGCGCGGCCTTTGGGCGAGACGCGCGCGCGGCGGCGGAAGGCTGCTGCTTCGGCGCCGTCGCGGAAGCAAGTCGTGTCGATGGGGTGGTAGAGGGTGTTGGGGTCGCGGGGCGGGACGGGGTTGGCGGCGAGGATGTGAGCCGCGGGCTCGTAGGCGGCGGCCTTGAGGGGGGAGGCCGGAGCAGCAGCAGCAGCAGCATCGTCCAGCGATGCGCGGAGGTCGACGCCCGAGTCTGCGCTGGCGCTGGGCGAGGGCGCCAGCCCCGAGGAGGCCGCCAGCACGGGGGCGGGAGCCAGCGCGGGCGCCGCCGGGCGAGCGAAGAGCGCTGGTGGAGGCGGCGGGCTGGGAGAGGGCAGAGAAGGCGTTGCCGCCTCCTCCACGACCTCTCCGTCCCCAGCCGCGATGTCGCCATCGCGCTCCCACGGGAGCGCCTCGACCCACTCCTCGAACACCGCGAGGGCGCCCGGCTGCTCCCAGAACCCCGAGTCGACGTGCTCGGCAGCCATTGTGGTGGCTACAGGGAAGGATGTTGACGACCTGCGTCAGAGAAGAGAATGGTGTGGTGGTTACAAAGAAGAAAAGAAAAAAAAAGCTTGCTCGCCAGGAGCCGTGAAGAGAGAATAGAGGGGACGGTGCGGAAACCTCCTGGGTCGGGGGTATGGGGCCTTGATATACCCCCCACTGTGCCGCCGTCGTTCACCGTGACAATAGGAGTCCGGACGCTATTGTCAGAAAACTGGAGCCGGGGGGCTGCGGAGCTGCTATTGTGCGCTGATTGTATCCGCAAGAGTGAAGTGAAGAGGAGCTGTGGTAAAGGCGGATGGGAGGTGAAAGCATCCATCACCGTGGAGGCAGAACGGCAGTATGGAACAGCAGGAGGCACGCAGGAGGAAACACAGCAGATACCCAGGCGAAGGCGAAGGCGAAGGCGAAGGCGAAGGCGAAGTTGTAGAAGAGAGAGAAACCAGTAAATTAAACATTTGAGAATGGTATATAGGTAGAGTAAAGCAAAACCCCCAGGGGCCTTACACCAGCATGACCAGCAATCCGTGTATCGTTGTGGCCAAGCCCACCCGCAAAGAGAGAGATAGAGAGAGGGAGAGTGCTCATGTACCAGCTCCCCAATGTCCCAAGCACTCCAAGCAAAGAAAAAAGTACACAATCATCAAAGGTTCATCAAAGCATGCCGGCTGGCGGCCCGTTGGTCGGCGGCGCAGGCGACGCCCGCGGCTGGTCCTGCTTCTTGGGCGTGATCTCCTGGATGGAGAGCTCCGAGTCGACCGAGTCTCTCCACTGCGAGATGCCCTCGTTCGTGTCGTGGCGGTCTTTTGTGGGGGTGCGCTCAAAGTCGAAGCGGTCGCTGAGGCGGTATGCCTTGTTTGTCGTCTCCCAGTGACTTCTGAGCGCGTCGAGCTCCGAGGCGAGGTTGTCCAGCGCCATCGAGTTGCGTGTGCCGGTAGAGGCCCGGCGGTTGGCTGCTTCGGGCGTGCTGGAGCCCTCGTTGCGGCTGTAGAGGGAGTCCGCGGAGGCTATGCTGTCGTGTGTGCGGTGACGCGTAGGTTCGCCGTTTGTGCTGCCGCCGGGTACCTGCGACTGTCGACGGTAGTTGTCGACGGAGTTCTCGAACTGGTCGAGGAACATCTGTACCCGGGTCTCTGCCTCCCGCGCGCGCTCCTCAACGACCGTGTACTGCTGACGGAGGGTGTCGAGTTCAGCGCGGGTCGTGGTGGCGGCGGACTCGGCCTCCTTGGTCTTGTTTGCTGCTAATTCAGCTTCCTGCCTTGCTGTGGCCAGATCGGCCTGCAACGTGAACAGCTGGTTCTCAAGACGAGTCACGGTTGTCTTCATGTTGTCCTGTACGCTCGAGAGCTCCGTGCGCAGTGCCGTCTTCTCTGCCTCCCATTCCGCTGTCTGCTCTTTTGTTGGGCTTCGCGAGGTCGCGTGTGCTTGTTTGAGCTCCTCCTCTAGCTTCGTGTTTGTGTTCTTGTACCGGTCGAGCTCCTGCTTCATCTTGGCAAGCATCTTTTCCGTGCCTCGGAGGTACTTGACAGCTGCCTGGTGATCGTTGTGCAGAGCCTGCAGCTTCTCTTCCCAGTCCTTGCTGACATCGTGTTCACGCTGCTCAAACGAAGCGCGCACTTCCTCGTGCATCTTGTTCATCGAGTCAATCTGTTGCTCAAGCTCTCTGACACGGTTGAGCTCGGGCGTGCCGAAGCGCGATCCCGGGCTCTCCAAAACCCTCGAACGGCGGTGATCGGTAGGATTTACACCTCGCTCCTCAAGCAGATTCTTCAGTGTCTTCAGCTGGACCTCAAACGCGTTGCTTTCAAGACGCAGGCGCTCATGCTGCTGATGAAGCTCGGCCTTGTCCGCCTCGGAGGCTTGAACGTCTCTCATGGCCTGCTGCAATTGCTTGCGAATGGTAAGGCCCTCGCGACTGGATTGTTCCTGATAGGCCTCGAGACCGGCAATCCTCTCCTCAGCGCGACGCAGCTTCTCAGAAGCCTGGTCGGCGGCCGCCTGGTTCTTTCGCGCCATAGTATTCGCCGCCTCGACTTGCTGCTGGAGTATGGCGACGCGTTCATTGGCGGCGTTGTCGTTAGGAGGGGCGTGGGCAACAATGCTTCCCAAGCCAGAGAGCACAGCTGCTTGATGCAGGCGTGCTTCTGTGGCGTGTTTTTCTGCTAGCTCTTCGGCGTCGCGTAATTTCTGGGTGGCAGTTTCCAGCTCTGTTGTACGGGCTTCATGTTCAGCGCGAAGTTGAGTGAGCTTCTGACGAATAAGCTCGCTCTGACTGCGCTCTTCTTCGAGCTGCTTTTCTAGCACACCTGACTTCTCTGAGGATGCAGCAACAGCTTCACGTAATGTGTCAAGCACCGCAGCGTGCGTTGCTGTCTGAGAAGTGAAATGGGCGACCTTGCCACTCAGCTCTTCTTTGTCCACGGCAAGGAGGCGGGAGGATGTTTCGGCCTCCGCTGCGTTAACAGACACTTCTCTTGCTACGCGTTGCGCCTCGTGTAGCTCTGCTCGCAGACTCTCGGATTCGGCGGCCGCTTTCTGTCGAGTCGAGTCCAGCTCCTGGACCCGTGCTTGGGCAGCTTCTGCGGTCTCATCGGCTAGTTGCTTGGCCTTCTTCTCGGCTTCGATTTCATGAGTCAGCTTCCCGACCAAGACGTTCAATTCTGTCTGGGCTGCCAGAGAAGCAGCCAGTCGTCGACTAATGTCGTTCATGCGATCAAGATCAGGCGTGTCTGTATTGCGATTGGCATCGGGCTGTGGAGTACCGGCTTGACTGGCGCCCCCGTGAGCTGCCAGCTTGGTCTTTGCATAGATAGCTTCGCCGATGGCAGCATCTCGCTGTCGTTCGACTTCGGCAATCCGCTTTGCGGCATCCTCCCCTTGCGTCTTGATTGAAGTCTGCACACGGTCCACCTCGGCCTTCATCTTGAGGAGAGCCTCGAGCAGCGGACGATCCTCATCTTGGAAGTTGTCTGCAGATCGCTCATCAAACATCGGGCTCGTCGAGTTGGCGGGATTGTAGCCAGCTTTGCGTGCTAATGCAAGCTCGGAGGCGTACCATGCATTGCGACTTTTTGCAGTGTCAAGCTCGCGAACCACGTCCTCGTTGACGTGAGCCATCGCGGGCGAAGCGCCTAAGCCACTGTCGACTTGTCGATGTTCGGCTTCTCGGCTCAAGGCGCGTTGTTGTGGGGTTTCAACCGATCGTCTGGGGGTTTCCTGCTCGATGCTGGCTATCGTGTCATGGGAAGGCTGCTGCCTATGTAACTGCTGCCTCGACGTGTTGCGTGATGTGAGACTGCCAGAGCGAGTTGTGTCAACACTCTCCTTGTGTGTGCGCTGGCTGACGGCGTCGGAACCTTTGCGCTGGAGGTCAGCACCAGACGGGCTGTCTCTGGGTGTCGGCGAAAGATTCTCTCTGTCGAGAGAAGGAGCTGCCTCGGTGTCGACGGAAGGACCAAGAGGCCGCTCCACTTTCGTAGGCGGTGTTTTGCTTCTCGAGACTGGGATTGATTGAGGGCTGGTGCCGTTCATTCTTGGTTGCGGAAGCTGCTGGAGAGGTGGCGGTCCAGATGGTGCTTGTCCAGCGACGACACGAGGCAACCTTGATCCGCCCGGCCCACCGTTGGGGGGTTCTGGGCCCCGCTGTTGTAGTTGCTGGTGAGGTCCAGGCAGCATGCTTTCTCGGTTTGGCGGCGGTCCATTTCTACTCTGAGGAATGTTGCTACGTTCACCTGCACTCAGCTTGCGGGGGGTGTTGATGGCCTGTTGTGGGGCCGTGCTCTCATTAGGAGGATACCTAATCTTTGATGTGTCCAGGATGTACGCCATGCTCAATTCGTTCCTGTCAGCCACAGAAGAGCTGGGCTCGCCGGCAAGGGTCACGATGTGTTTCCCAAACGCAGTCATACTGTGACCTGAGCGAGCAGAGGGGGAGTGTCCCATGTTCTGGAACATGTACCAGCGTCGAGAGGATATGCGAAATGCGGCAAGGTCTCCAAGATCAACGCCCTCTTGTGTGCGACCACCAAAGACGTACATGGTGTCGTTGACAAGAGCAGCCGAATGTCCTTCGCGGGCTACTGGAATGTATCCAATGCAATCAAGCTCCGTCCAAGTGTTCGAACGGGGGTCGTAAGTCCAAACATCGTTGAACCAGGTAACGCCGTCGGTGCCGCCAAAGAGATAGAGCCTGTCCTGCCACGTTACTACCGAGTGGTTGGTGCGAGCTGGCGGCGAGTGGCCCTGCGGCGAAGCCTGGTCCTTTGTGTTTGGCAGGAGTACTTCCCAGCGGCTGGCCGAGGACTGAAGAGAGTTGAGATCAAAGGCCACAAGGTCGTTGAAGAAGAAACCTTCGACCTGACCGCCAAAGATGTATATCTTCGAGCCCAAAATATTCAGCGTATGGCCGTAACGTCCGGTGGGGCGGGGTCCCTGGGGCAGTGCGCGCGACCAATGCTTGGTGGCTGCCACGGTGTCAGTCGAAGCAAGGTTGCGGACAGGGCGGTTGACTTACAGGTATTCAAAAGGTAAAGGGTATCATCCAAATCGTCATTGTCCGCCAATTTTGTGTCTCCGCCAAAAACGATGAATGCATTGCCAACCAACAGACTGGCGTGTCCTACACGGGGTCCCGGGCCGTCTCCGGTGGTGGAGATTGGGTAGCATGCCATGCTGCCGTTGCCCATCTCCGTGAGCCAGAGGTCGCCCTTGACTGTCGCGCCGCCAACCAGACCTCCCATGATGTAGATGACGCCATCTTTGGAGGCGACTGAGTTGATCGCAGCGCCGTAGCGTGGGAAGGGGTTGCCGGCAGTGAAGTTTAAACGGCGAGAGGACCACGGGTAGGGGGATTCCTGGGGAGGCCCGGGTGGCCTGGAGTTCTGAAGCGCGCCCTGGAATTATTTGTCAGTATATGTTCAGGTTCAGGTTCAGGTTCACAGCGTGAGTTCGGCAAGGGCGCGGCGCACCTGTTCATTGGACCCTGCTCGTTCGCGCAAAGCCTTGGGTTCGGGCACAAGAGGCTGGCCGTCGCGGCCCTGCAGCGAGCTCAGGGAATTGTTCACGCTCCCACTCGGGGTGGAAGTGGTCGAGCGCGACTGCGACTGCGACTGGGACTGCGGCTGCGGCTGCGGCTGCGGCTGTGGCTGCGACTGCGACTGCGGCAGGGGCGCCGGGCGAGGGCCATCTTTTTCACGCGGGGGCCCATTGAGCGACGCGCCCTGGGGGCCGGGTGGGCCACTCGACGAGGTGATGTCGCGCGCGGCCGGGGGCAGTGCGTTGCTGCCCTGGTGCTTGCTCTTCTTGCCAAACAGAAACGACATGGCGCCGGCTCTGGAGCCGTGGGGACGTTGCAATGGCAGCGGGTGCCGGTCACGCACGCATTCGGTCTGCAGTCTACACGGGGGCGGGCAGCGGTCTGGGGAGAGTGCGGGCGGGCTACGTCTAGTGCGGAGCGCAGCTGGGGAGGCGGTCGGCGGGCAGGCGGGCAGGCGGGCAGGCGCTACAGGAGGGAGTTACGGGCGCTCGCGGGGCGACGTGCGCATGTCGGGAGGGCGTCGAGGAGCACCAGGAGTGGTTCGCCAGACTATGGGAATGTCGGGCGCCGCAACGTGTGGCCGTGCGGATCACTGCGTCGGACAGCCCTTGGCGGTTCGGCGAAGGGGCAGACGGGGGCAGCAAGACGGAGCGCACAGCACGTACTCAACGGCAGATGGCGACAGACGACAGACGGCAGAGACAGCGGTGGCAGGAGGCGAGGCCGCGCAGAGCGTGGAGCATCAATCACAGGAGCCGCTGGCCACTGCAGCATTCACAGCGCTCGCGGCGCGGTCCCCCTGAGACGCCGCGCGACAGGGATGGCGCCCACGGCCGGTGATTGGACTGCTGGTGCAGGGCGGACGGAGCATTTCAGCACGCAGGCGTACTATGTAGCATGTGTGTATGTGTGTATGTGTGTGTGTGTATGTATGTACCTATGTGTATGCAGCGGCGCGCCAGAGAGCAGTCGGTCACCGAGTTGGAGGGTTTGCAGACGTGCGACGTGCACAGCCATCACCGGGCGATTGCTGCAGCACCTGTCTACTAGGTACTGTGTATGTACAGTCTACAGTCTACAGTCCACAGTCTGCAGTCTACAGTCTACAGTCTGCAGTGCGGCTTGGCGCCGATCCACTCTCTCGCGCTCTTGACCGCGGCCGATTGCACTCTAGCGCCGCGGTGACTTGCATCCGCCTCGAAGCTTGTGCGCCCGCATCTTGAGCCGTCACGCTGTGGACGACGGCATACTGTAACAGCCAGCTGCACGCTGCTCCTGCGCTCCCGCACAGAGCTTCTCTCGCCGCCCTGCTCCCCGCTGCGCTCCCCTCCAGCGCACACCTGCCGCCCCGCTCCTGCGACATGTGCGCTGCTGCGAGCTCCGTCACCTCACGCTCACGCTCACGCTCGCGCTCGCCGTGAGAACAGCCTCCGCCTCGCCCCAACCACTCCTCCCACACACATCCGCCGCCATGGACAGCCCCGCGCCAGCGTCCTCGGCCCCGCGAGAGGCCCGGCCCTCGCAGGACACAACCTCGTCACGGCCCAGCTCCTCTCACCTCGACGTGCACTCGCCCACCTCGCTGGCTCGCCCCAGCCTGAGCGCCTCCAGCTCTCACCGCCCCAGCCTGGCGCGTGCAAAGAGCGACTTTGGCCCTCGACTGCCCGCCCAGCCGCAGGAACCCGCCGACGACAACAGCGTTGACGGCCACTTCAAGATTCGCCATGGCTGGGACGACCAATTGAACTCGGAGGAGTACAGCAACATGCTCACCTCGGTGTGTTGAGTCGAGCTTGCCTGCCTGCTCGCTTCGCTGACCACCTGCCACAGAACTTCTTCATGTACTACACCGACAAGAAACACGAATCGGGCGGTCATCCAAAGGGCGAACTCGGCACAACAGCCGTACAGGAGTGGCGCATGAGAGATCGCCTGAAGACCGTCTCCGCTGTGCTCGCTCTTTGCCTGAACATCGGCGTCGACCCTCCAGATGTCATCAAGACCAACCCTTGTGCCAAAGAGGAGTGCTGGATAGACCCCACAGTCACCTCGCAGACTCCAGGCCACACACCAATGAACCAGATCGGCAAAGCTCTGCAGACACAGTACGAGCAGCTGAGCATGCGCACCCGATACAAGCTCTTGCTTGACCCCACGACCGAAGAGACGAGAAAGTACGCTTCCACACTTCGACGAAACGCGAGGAACGAGCGCGTCCTGTTCCACTACAACGGCCATGGCGTCCCCAAACCCACCTCTAGTGGAGAGATTTGGGTGTTCAATAGGAACTATACTCAGTACATCCCACTCTCGCTGTACGACCTGCAGAGCTGGATTGGTGCTCCCAGCCTCTTCGTCTACGACTGCTCCGACGCCGGTCTTATCATCAACAACTTCAACCGATTTGCAGAGAAGCACCAAGCCGAATTTGAAGAGGCACGTCGGCGAGATCCGAATGTCGAGTACGTCGACTTTAGCGATTGCATCCACCTGGCCGCCTGTAAAGAGAGGGAGTCGTTGCCTACAAACCCAGAGTTGCCTGCAGATGTCTTCACTTCCTGCCTGACCGATCCCATCACCATGGCTGTGCGATTCTTCATACTCCAGAACCCCCTGCCTAGCAAGGTCGGCTTACGCGACGCCCACAACATTCCAGGCAAGGTCTCAGAACGCAGAACGCCCATCGGCGAACTCAACTGGATCTTCACCGCCATCACCGACACCATCGCTTGGAACTCGCTGTCGAAGCCGCTCTTCAAGAAGCTGTTTCGCCAAGATCTAATGGTAGCAGCCCTGTTTCGCAACTATCTGCTCGCACAGCGAATCATGCGCGTCTATCACTGCAATCCAGTCTCTCATCCTGAGATACCACAGACTCACGACCACCCTCTATGGCGGAGCTGGGATCTTGCTGTTGAGCTGATCCTAGCTCAGCTGCCTGATCTGCAGGCTGAAGCGCGCGGCGAAAAGGAGTATCTGTACAAGCACTCGGATTTCTTCTCAGAGCAGCTCACCGCTTTTGAGGTGTACCTGTCACAAGGCGCGGTCGAACAAAGGATACCAGAGCAGCTTCCCATCGTGTTGCAGGTCCTTCTCAGTCAGGTCCATCGATTGCGCGCTCTCATCCTCTTGTCAAGCTTCCTAGACCATGGACCCTGGGCTGTTAACCTTGCTCTCAGCATTGGCATATTCCCCTATGTATTGAAGCTGCTCCAATCACAAGCGAACGAGTTGAAGCCAGTCATGGTCTTCATCTGGGCTCGCATTCTTGCAGTTGATTCCTCATGCCAAGCCGACCTTCTCAAAGACAACGGCTATCAGTACTTCATCAACATCTTCAACCCCAGTTCAGGTAAGTCTACATTCCCCGAATTCGAGCGTCTTCATCCTTACAAGAACTCAGGCATCCCAATCCAGAATGCAAGTGAACACCGGGCCATGTGTGCGTTCATCGTATCCATGTTCTGCAAGGACTACAACCAGGGCCAACGTGCTTCATTGAGTACCGAGCTTGTAGAGAGCTGTTTGGACCACTTGAAGGACATGCAAAATCCTCTGCTCAGACAGTGGTCATGCCTTTGCCTAAGCAAGCTGTGGGTCGACTTTGAAGAGGCAAAGTGGGTGGGCATCCGTTGCATGGCACACGAGCGACTCTGCGAATTGGTAATGGATCCTGTCGCTGAAGTACGCGCTGCCATGCTACACTCGCTGGCATCCTTCCTCGGGATCCGAGACATCACATCACAGGTCGCCAACATCGAAGAGTCTATTGCGTCGACAGTCCTTCTCATGACGACAGATGGCAACAGCTTGGTTCGTCGAGAGCTACTCATCTTCTTCTCGACTTTCATCGCACGGTACAAGACGCGGTTCATTGTCACCGCATTCGAGCATTTCTCTGAAGAGATGGATAGCGATGTTTCGGCTCGAATGGAGCAAAAGAACGGTGACGGACTGTACATGAAGATGCGTGCAACCACGAGCGGTGCCCCAGCCGCTGCGAACGCCTGCTCAAACAACACGGTCTACGCAGCTATCTGGAAGGAAATGCTGGTCATGTCCGTCGATCCGTACCCGGAGATTGCCAAGGATGCCGGGGTAGTCGTGGACTACGTTCTGGTTGCTTTACTAGAGTCATCACTAGGCCGATTCGTGCAACCGCACTTCAACAATACACTCAAGAAGAACTCCGCGGCGCGCCCAGCCCGTCGTGTGGTGGAAGAGAAGCCACTCCAGCAGATGGCCGCTACTCCTCCAACGCCATCTAAAGAGACCAGCTACTTGTCGCTGTTTGGAGGAATGCGCAAATCGACGGCATCCCTCAAGAGTCTCTGGACTGGCCAAGATACGTCTACCTCGCCCCAGAAACCGACTGCAAAGGGCAAGATGGACGACTCGGATACGACAATCACGGAGACACGTCCTGACACCCCTGAGAGAGGTGTCGAAGAAGAGCCAAAATCGAGAGGCTTCAGGCCCCGAACGCTCTCGGAGAAGCCGCACATTCCTCTCAAGAGTGTCTTTTTCGAATGGTCTGTCGAGTACTTCCGCGAACCCCAGATGAAACCCACAGAAGCCGACGAACCAGGCAGCACAGATTACAATGGGCGACTTTGGCGACGAAATCGCAATGATAAGATCATTGCTGAAACTCAGCCGCTGAAGGATGTTGCAGTCTCGAACCGCTGGGATGTCCCTCGTGGTTACTTCGACAACCTGAGCCAACCTATGAAGATGACCTTCCACCAGTTCGAGGACCATCTCGTAGTCACCGACAATGGGAACACAGTCAACGTCATCGACTACTCAGACACCGTGAGGAGAATCAACTGCTTCTCCAATGGCAACCCGCTGGACTCGAAGATCACAGACGTTAAATTCATCAACGAGGATGATCAGGCACTATTGATGACTGGATCAGGTGACGGAGTCATCAAAATTTTCCGCAACTACGACACCAAGGGAAAAACGGAACTGGTTACAGGTTTCCGGGCTTTGACTGATCTCGTGGCCAGTAACAAGAACGCAGGACTTGTCTTTGACTGGCAGCAGGGCCGAGGTCTTGTACTTGTCGCTGGAGACGTCAAAGTGATTCGAGTCTGGAACGCAGGTACAGAAGTTTGCGTTAGCGTAAGTTGCCCGTCATCGTTCGCTCACTTCTAGCAACTGATCTGTTACAGGATATCCCCGCCCGGTCAGGTTCTTGCATCACGTCGTTGACCTCCGATCAAGTGGAAGGCGATGTCTTCGTGGCAGGGTTTGGCGACGGAGCTATCCGCGTATACGACCAGCGCCAGAAGCCTGCAACGGCCATGGTTAAGGTGTGGAAAGAACACAAGCAGTGGATCACAAACGTACACTTGCAGCGCGGTGGGCAGCGAGAGCTAGTGAGTGGCTGTCGAAGCGGAGAGGTCAAGCTGTGGGACATCAGGATGGATCGCAGTGTCAAGACCATACAAGCGACGAGTGACCACTTGCGTACGCTCAGCGTCCATGAACATGCGCCAGTCTTTGCAACGTAAGTCAAGGTCAAATCTGGGGATTGGCCATTATCGCTGACAGTCGCAGTGGAACTCAGAAGCACCGCGTGAAGATCTTCAACATCAACAACGGAAAGCCAGTCTCAAACTTCGAGCCTTACTCTGGCTTCCTCCGCGACCGGTCTGCACCTATCACAACTACCGCGTTCCACCCGCACCGACTCATGATCGCCGCCGCTGCCCTGCACGACAACCACGTCAACATCTTCTCGTGCCACGAGCCTAAGAATCCTACAATGAAGACTGTACGCTTGTGGGAGGGTGGTGCCGTTGCTTCGAGTCGTGCGTCGATACATGGCTGAAGGGGTGCATTTCTTTCTTATGGCGTTATGCAGCGCATTCTGTGATACAGAAGTGCTGTCTTTGCATTCGGACGGGGTCGGCGTGAAGGCATGTGTTTTCAATGACTTGACGGCTGGCACAGGCATAGCATGGGCATCAACACAATGAGCGAAAGCATGACGGTTTCAGGGTTCATTTCTTTTGATACCCACTGTAGTATCTTGTAATTGTAATTGCGGCCTTTCAAATCCAGGGACTGAAGTGTCAAAACCTCTTGCTCATGCTGGTGCTCGTGCCTGACTCAGTCTTCCTCGTATGACGCGGTGGGGCGGGGCACAAGTACCCCTCGGGCGCGGACTTCCAGTAATTTCCCAAGGGTACGACACCACATCTTTTCCACAACCCCACCAATTGCACCATGAGTGACGCACCACCACCTGCTGCAGCTCCCGCCGAGGCCCCACAGGGTGAGGCACCCTCCAAGAACGCCTTGAAGAAGGCGCAGAAGGAGAAGGAGAAGGTTGGTCTATTGAGTGTGCTCGCGCGACTGAACCTGTGACTAACTCTCCGACCAGGCAGAGAAGAAGGCTGCAGCAAAGGCTCGCGAACTCGCCGACCGCACCAAGAAGGAGGCTGCCGACGCCGAAGATGTCTCCAAAGACTCGTACGGCGAGCTCCCTCTTACCGGCTCGAAGGACTTCAAGCCCACGGGCATCGCGCGCGTGAACCTCGAGGATGTTGCCGACCACGTCGACAAGGAGATTACCTTCCGCTGCTGGGTTGAGGGTGCACGCAGTCAGTCGGCGAAGCTGGCTTTCCTGAATTTGCGCCAGAACCTCAGCACCATCCAGGCTGTCATTGCGGCCAGCGACAAGCTGAGCAAGCAGATGGTCAAGTTCTGTGGTACCATCAGCACCGAGAGCACTATCGTAGTCACCGGACTGGTCAAGAAGGCTCCCGAGCCCATCAAGAGTGCCTCCATCCAGGACTTTGAGATTCACATCAAGAAGGTGTTCATCGAGGCCAAGGCCGAAGTACCCCTGCCGTTGCAGGTCGACGATGCGGAGAGGCCGCTGCCAGCTGAGGCCGCTCCTGGGGAGGAACAGAAAGACGAGCAGAAAGAGGAGGGCGGCGAGCGACCGCTTGTCAGTCTCAACACCAGGCTCAACAACAGGACGATCGACTTGAGGGCAAAGATCAACCAGTCCATTTTCGTCATCAAGAGCGGTGTCTGCGCCATCTTCCAAGAATTCCTCTCAAAGAAAGGCTTCACGCTTGTTCAGACGCCCAAGATCTTGGGTGCTGCTTCGGAAGGCGGTGCCAATGTCTTCGAGCTGAAGTACTTTGATCGCCAGGCCTACCTCGCACAATCGCCCCAGTTCTACAAGCAGATGTTGATTGCTTCGCGCTTCCAGAAGGTCATGGAGATCGGACCCGTTTTCCGCGCGGAAAACTCCAACACTGCTCGCCATTTGACGGAGTTCACTGGTCTCGATCTTGAGATGGAGTTCCAGGAGCACTACCACGAGGTCATGGGTGTCCTTGAGGACCTCATGCTGTATATCTTCAACGAGCTTAACGTACGGTACAAGCGAGAGACCGATCTCGTCCGTGGCGTCTACCACGTTGACAACTTCAAGCTGCCAGAGTCTGGCAAAGTTCCCAGGATTCCGTTTACTGAGGGTATCAAGATGCTGCGCGAGGCTGGCGAGACTCTCGGCGACTACGACGACTTGAGGTAAGTACTCACCGAAGCTTATACGCGATAATTAGTCTGACAGTACGCAGCACCCCCCAGGAAAAGCACCTCGGCCGTCTCGTCCTCGAGAAGTACAACACCGACTTCTACGTCCTCGACCAGTTTCCGATCGACATCCGCCCTGCGTACACAATGCCCTCGCCCCACGACCCTAAGCTCTCGAACTCGTACGACTTCATGATGCGCGGTCAGGAGATCTGCTCTGGTGCCCAGCGTATCCACGACCCTGAGCTGCTATCGAAACAGATGCGCTCTCACGACCCCCCGATCGACCCCAACGGCGCCGGCACCAAGGACTACGTTGACTGCTTCCGATATGGCTGCCCGCCCCACGCTGGAGGAGGCTTCGGTCTGGAGAGGATTGTTCAGTTCTGGCTTGGGCTGCCTAACATTCGCATGTGCAGTTTGTTCCCTCGTGACCCTCAGAGGGTTGCGCCATAAACAGTGTTAGTGGACTGTAGGGTTAACAGGACTTGCGCTGCTTGGATCCAGGAGACCAGCACCAAGAGCTGGCGCTAGAATGAAAATGAATGAACGAATGTACATCACATACTGTCCCTCATATTGTCCCAGTGCCGCCGTGAAGATTTGTGAAGATAATATCGTGATGGAGTCCTCGACGTTCTCTACTTTGCAACAAAATTCTCGGTATGTCTGTACAGTAGCGACGTATTGCCCTATCTTTACGTGCGCGTGCTACGTCTTTCAACTTTTCTGGTGAGAATCGGACTTATGCGGAGTTAGCGTAGTGGAGGGGAGACAGAACGTCATTCTCCATTGATCCATGCGGCGAACGCCTCTACCACGCGACTTTTGGATACCGATAGTCGCTTTGCAAGCAACTTCCCAGACAACATTCTATGACCGTACACGCAAACTATCTCCCCGATGAAATCCTACTCGAAGTCGTGGCCTACATAGAGGCGTGGGACATTCGCTCCAAGCAATCAACGCTCGCAAACTTCAGCTATGTGAATAGGTGTGTCGCGCCTCTTTCCCTTACCGACTTCACGACGGCTGATTGCGAACGTCCTAGACAGTGGTACGATGTAGCGATCCAGCCGCTCTACGACTCGCCCTACCTCACCGGCCGCGCCTACGAGCTCTTCGTCCGCACCATCTGCCCCTCGGTCCTCGCGCACATCAAGAAACAGAACCTCGCCCACCTCGTCCGCGTCCTCGACCTCTCGCACATTATCCACCAGGGCACCAAATCCACGACCGCTCGTCTGCTGGGCCGCACCAAGGCAGGGCTGCAGGTCTTCATTGCCCCGCAGGCCAGCTTCGCAGTCAATTGCTGGGCCAGCCTGTCGAAATGCGAGAAACTGCGTATCCTGGACCTCAGCCTGGTCAGTGAATGCATCAGCTTCCAGTCGCTGGCGCAGACGCTCCGCAGACTGGGCGCCATCGAGGCCATCTATCTCCCCCGCTGCACCACGCGCGACGAAGCAGGGGCCCTGAGCATCAACGTGCGCTGGCCGCCCAAACTGGCACACCTCAGCCTCTCCGGCAGCATCTACGGCAAGTTCCTCTGGGACCTGCTGCGCCAACCCGACCACTTCCCGCCGGGGATGCACAGCCTGAGCATCTCGCACTCACCCGGGCTAGACCACACGGGGATCCGGCCGCTGCTGCAGAACCTCTCGGCGCAGCTGACGACGGTGGAGCTGCGCGACCTGCCCGCCACCAAGCACGGCCGCCTCAACTCGGTCCTCGAGTGGCTGCCCCACCTCACCCACCTCACCGTCGCGCTCGACTACATCGACTCCCGCTTCGCGCACATGCCGGCAGACTGGTCCCGCGACTGCTGGCCCGCCGCCCGCCCCCTGCAGTCCCTCACCCTCGTCACCTCGGGCCAGACCAACATCGACCCCGCGCGCTGCTTCACCGCCGTGGATCTGTATACGTTGATCGACGAGCGGTACTTGGGGCGGCTGCGGTGGCTGAACATTGCGCAGAGCAGCGAGTGGGAGAACGAGCAGGAGGGCGCCGAGGTCGGCGCGCTGGAGATGCTGTTGAGGGATGAATTGGACCGGGAGAGCTGGGAGCAGCGGAGGTGGCATTATAGCCATGTCGAGAGGGGGGGCGCGGAGCAGACGTTTGACGAGTGGCTGGCGACGCCGGTCGGGAGGCGCATGGGGGCTAGACTGAGGGTGTTGAGGGATAGGTGACATAGGGGGTTCAGGGTGATGAGGTGAGCTTCCCTGCAAGGAGGGAGGGGGAGATGGCTCGCTCGCGCTCTGGACGGGAATTTAGTAAGGCAAGGCAAACCAGGTCAAATCAGATCAAACCAATCCAAATCACATCACACCACATCACATCAAGCAGCATGGCGTTCTGAGCGGAAAAGGAGGAAAGGGCGACACGAACATTAAACAAAGTCAAAAGATGCCATGGTCTATTTCATTCCATTCCGTCCCCATTCCATGATGCTGCGCTTTTCCCACATACAACCGTCGCTAGTCTATTCAATCGAATCATAAAGGTTCATCCCCACGCTCTGCTCATCATGTACTTAGGCACTTCCATTCGCTTTCCCCTGCACCTGTCCGCGCACGCCTCCTTTCCCGCCGACCTCGCGGAACAGCGCGGTGACGCTGAGGTCCGTCGCGACGTTGATCTGGACCTCGACCTTTGCGCCCTTCTTGACGCCGCGCAGGGCGGCCTCGCTGAGCGGGGCGCCGATCTTCCATGTCTTCTCGCGGAGCTCCTCCTCCTCGTCGTCTTCCGAGTCGTCGTCGTCGTCGTCGTCGGCGGAGTCGTCGTCGTCCTTCTCGGCCTTCTCGGCCTTGGGCTTGGGCTCGGGCTTGGTGACCTTGATGTGGCGGGCGCCCTCGACGAGCTTGATGAGGACGTCGCCGCCCTCGCGCGGGGTGGAGATGATGGCGGTGCGGCGGACGGGGAGCGGCGTCTCGGCGTCGACGATGGCGTGGAAGACGCCGTTGGACTCGTCGCCGGAGATGCAGAGGACGCCGACGGCGGTCGAGAGGTGCGGGGTGACGGTGACCATGGGATGCAGGCTCTGCTCAATGTCCTCGGCCTCGAACTCCTGGATCAGGCTGGCCTGGATGGCGGCGCCGCGGACAGCGAGCTCGGAGGGGTTGATGGCGGTGGGGGTGGTCGAGGGCGCGAGGATGGTGGTGCTCTCGGGGAAGGCGATGCCGACGGCGGAGGCGACCTTGGGGGTGTGCGCGTTACCACCGGCAAGGATGATCTCGGAGATGTCGAGGGGATCGAGCTCGGCCTTCTCGACGGCGTGGGAGACGAGACGGGTGAAGGCGGCGAAGAGCTTGCTGCCGAGCAGGTCGTAACGTGTGCGGTTGATGGTGGCAGTGTAGTCGATGCCGCCGGACAAGCTCTCGACGGAGAAGTTGGCAGACTGTCCAATGGACAGGGCCTTCTTGACAGCCTCGCACTCGAGCTTCAGCTTGGCCAGGGAGCGCTCGTTCTCGCGCGGGTCTCCGCCAGACTTGTGCTTCTTGATGAACTCCTTGGCGAAGTAGTCGATGAGGACCTGGTCGAGCTTGGATCCGCTGACATCGAAGTCGTGGACCGCGGCCAGGATGGAGTAGATGCCGCCGCGCGAGGCAATGACGGTGACATCGGAGCGGGTGCCACCAAGGTCGGCGACAACGACGATCTTGTCAGTGACGTTTGCCTCCGGGCGGGCGTCGTAGGCGAGGACGGCGGCGGTGGGCTCGCTGATGAACTGCAGAACCTCGACGCCGGCCTCCTTTGCGGCGCTCTTCAGGGCGTCCTTCTGAGCATCGGAGAAGTTGGTGGGCACTGTGATGACGGCGGCATTGACGTCCTTGCCCAGGTAGTCGGAGGCAGACGAGCGCAGTCTCCTCAGGTGGCGGGTGGTGATCTCGCTGACGGTGACGGTGTTCTGCTCCTCCTTCTCGCTGTCCCGGATCTTGAAGGCGACTGTGTTCTCGCTCTCGACGGGGTGGGCGGACTGGTGGGCGGGTGTGGGGTCGATGGACTTGAAGCTGGAGCGGGTCAGTTGCTGCGCGGGGACGGGTATCGACGTATGGCTTACTCCTGGCCCAAGAAGTCGCGGAAGTAAGCAACGGTGTTTTTGGGGTTGCGGACCAGCTGGCTCTTCGCCTGGCCGGCGTGGAGCTCCTCGCCCTCGACGTACGAGAGGATCGAGGGAATCTGGCGGTCGCCGTCCTCGTTGGCAATGACCTCAGCCTTGCCGTCCTGCGGGAAGTCAGCCCCTGTTCGCAGCATCCTCACAGGCGCCACTCACGCTCGAAGTATAGCCAATGGAGCTGTACGAGTTTCCGAACGAGATACCAATCGCAACCCGCTGCGCGGGGTCTGCCTGAGCGCTCATTCTGGCGGTGTGTGCGGTAGCGGCGGCGCTTTCTTTCTTCCAAAATACGCAGACGGTGTGCTAGGACTCGAGCGGCGGATCGGGGAGCAAGACTCTGGTCGACTGAGTTTGCGGCGTTGAACCTTGATGCGTCTGGACTAGAACTTCGAAATTTGTTCTGCTCCAAGTCACTAGCGCGCCAGCCAGGCCAACGCCCATGCCGCCGCCGCAGTGACGTCCCGCACCGCCTGCAACACCACCACCGCGCACGCCCCCTTGACATGGCCGCCGCACTCAACGTCGTCCTGCCTGGCGATGTGATCCCCGCGCACGCCCTGCCTACGGGCACCGGCAAGAAGAAGACGCTCACGCTCGGCCCCGGCCTGCGACACATCCCGCCCAACACCGTCATCTCGACCGTCGCCGGCACGCTGGTGACGGACAACAGGAAAAACGCCGCGCTGCTCGAGTACAACAGCGGCCGGGTACGTCCACACCCCCAATTGCTCGTCCCACGCCAACCTAACACCCCACAGTACACGCCCTTTGCCGGCGACCTCGTCATAGCCACCGTCCACGGCTCGGCAGCCGAGAACTTCAACTGCCTGCTGACCCCCGAGACGCCGCCCGCCGCCCTCCCGCACCTCGCCTTTGAAGGCGCCACCAAGAAGACCCGCCCCCAGCTGCCCCCCAACTCGCTCGTCTACTGCCGCGTCGCCAGCGCCGGCAAGGACCAGCCGCCGGAACTGACCTGCGTCGACCCCTCCACAGGGAAAGGCGAGGGGCTCGGCCCGCTCAAGGGCGGCATGCTGTTCAAGATCAGCCTGGGCATGGCGCGGAGGCTGTTGGCGCCCAAGAGCGAGCTGGCGCTGCTGGATGTCATTGGCGCGAAGGTTGGGTTTGAGATTACCGTGGGGAGGAACGGGCTGGTCCATGTGGATGGGGGGAATGTGAGGACCACATTGGCTGTCGGCAGGGGGATACAAGAGGTGGACGAGAAAGCACTTGGAGAGAGTGGACAGCGGAGGCTTGCTGCTGATGTGCTGAAAAGTCTTTGAATGAGCTGTTGATACTAGAGCTGGCACACTAAAGCGCGAGGTTAAAAGCTACAAGGGTTTGCGGGCGCGCCCAAGATCGTGGCGCGGAAGCAGTGGTCTCTGCATGCACTGGAACGCCCTGGGCCACGCCTTATTGCTCATGTCAGCGGTGCAGCGCTCGCCCAGTCGAGCGACTGGTGAAGGGCTCGCCATTGGCTTCGACACGGCCATGGCTGAGCTGGGCTAGTGGTGCGCAACCTGAATTGCCACCCCACGCACGCATTCGAGACATCTGCCATTGCACAGGCAAGCTATGTCTATTGCCGAGCGCATCAGAAGATTTGGTCGAGACATAGAGAGACTTTGTCAAATGCGACCTGCGCGAAGAACCACCTAAAGAGACACGCGAAAGTTGTGCGAGAACGGAATTGAACACTTCTTTTCTTCATTTGTGAACCGTCTTGTCAAGTCTCGTAAGCATCGGCACTTGTCTTCACTCTCCTCGTGTCTGGCTGTGCAATGCTTCGACGAACAGCATTTGTTCAGCATACACCTTTTTCTAGCCGCTTGCCACGCTCGTATTTGCTTCCTCCATCTCAGGAATCGAGCGAACTTGTGTGAACCCAATCAACATATCCGTACATTCAGCCCCACGCCTGACGATCCGAAGGTCTGAACAAAGCCACTCTCGGCCACCGTGGATGAGCGCTTCGCTTGCTGAAGTAACTCGCACTGCTGTCGACTCCCGCTTCTCGAAGCTGTGGGCTCGCCGGCTTCCATCCTCGCGTAAAGTACGACCGCCCATTACGACTGCCATCATTGCGATACTCCTCCACATACTCGGAAAGATTCTCGTACAAGCGTACAAACGGTGCAGTGTTAGCATAAGGACCATATTCTACTCGAGCAGAAGCCCTGCCTCTGGGCCCAAGATGCTGAGTTCTATCGCTGGCAGCCGCGGCTACGATGAGTGACTTGGTGTACTCTTTTTGACGCGCTGGGCGTTGACCGTCGTGGAACCAGTTCTTTAGCTTCTCGTCCTCGCTGACACGTACCGAGAGCGCTACTGTAGGGTCGTGGGTGGTCGGCTTGGACTCGGTGAAGAAAGGGCCTTTGAACGTCTGTGGAGTCGGAGCTTGCTGATCAAGGCCGTTCGCAACTTCATGTCTTTGATCTCTGCGCGAACCATCTGGATCGCTGTAACGAAGGCCGACTTGTGCGTCGCCAACATTGTCAGCATCCGACTCCGGCACCTCATGTCGTGCACCTGAAGTCGTGATCCTAGCGTAGGGAACAGCAGAAGCATTGAGCACTGATGTCGTGTAGGCAGCTGGAACGTCTGAGCGTGCTGGTGAAGGATGTCGCACAGCGGTATCCAGCAGTCTGGCACCCGGCACAACAGCGCCGTGTAGTGATAGGTCAGACTGTGACACCTCGCCATTATCTCTCCACTGCGCAGGCCCCTGGTAACGCTGTTGCGCTGTGTTGGTACGAAGCAGGTGGGAGTTCTCCTTGTTTGCAGAGAAACTATCTGGGTGAGTACTGCTCTTGCCAAAGGCAACGTCTTGCAGGACTGATTTGGATGAGCAACTGGCAGCCGAGTTCGTCGTCCTCCTGATGCCCGGGGCGCCAGAACCCTCTCCAAGAGACGTGTCTACTGTTCTCACTCTGAAAGGGAATCGGTAAGTAAGATCCAAAGATCCTGTCGAGCCCGTCAAGTTGCCTTGTACTGGTCTGTTCGCTAACTCTCGTTGAGAGGCGGACCCACGGATCGCAATAAAAGGGTCTTCCAGATCGTGCTTCGCAAATTTCTCGCGCGTTGCCGATGTCAAGGTCTCTCCTGTGATACTTGGGGCTTGAGAATGAAGTCGATTTTGCACGGCGACATTTGGTTCTGATTGCAGCCCTTGTTCAACCGTCGTAGTGGGTTCCTTTGAGCGCCCATACTCAGCAATAAGCGTTTGGCGATGTTCGGCAGCTAATTTGAAATATTCCAGCGTATCATGAGGCTCATCGGCCCCTTGCACGCGATCAGACGCCAATGAACCTTCGATCTGACCTCTAGAGCTGGCATAACGGCCGATATTCAACCATTGAAAGGATGATGACGACCATTGATGTGCAGAAACATCTCTGTTGGGGTGCCCTATGAAAACCACCTGCCCCTCGAACAGGCCGGGCTGCTCGCTGAGTCTGATGGGATCTGGCAGATTGCCAAACAGTGGCGCACAAGTCCCTATTGTCGTGTCATGCAACTTGTTCCGGTGATTGTTCTTGGCTTGACCGGATACTGCAGAACTCGCGGCCGCGTGTAGATCGTTATGTGTGTTGCCAACTAGCATGTGAGCGGATGAAGCGGACGAGAACGTGAGAGGTTTTGTCTCAGCACCGTCAAACAAGTAGTCCGGCACGGGGGCAGACTCGCTGCCTTCGTTACCTTCTGCTTCTCCAGAATGGGGGGCGGAACTGATGCCATCGTTGTTGTCAACGCTATCAGCGTCTCTGACATCAATCGCCTGCATTGTTGGGTGACCTTCCCTGCGATCTGACTGTACTTTGAAGAGTTCGACTAATGAGACGCTACCATGATCCCATTGGTCATCATCATAGTCGTTCCAGCCCATTTTGTCGATTAGATCGTGCCGGTCAGTGACCAGGTGTGAAGAAGTTAAATGGTTCGAGCTTAATATGCCTTTCTGGTACGCGTGCGGAGGGGCGCCGCCACCTTGCATTTGTGCCTTTCTGCTGTGAGATGCAGGTGTTCCTGCTGGCAGTCATTCCTTAACAACGTGTACTGCTGCACCGCTGTAGCGATCTGCTGCATCGTGAGTTCAATTCCAGGCATGCACAAGCTACGAAGTTAGCCTTCAACGCTTGACAAGTGAACACTTACTACGCCGTCCACCACGACCTTTTGGCTTGTCCGCTGGCGTGTGGACGAACGAATGCAAGCGCTTCAGGGCTAAGCTCTATGTGTGAATCATCGCAGGCAAACCCAGGTGCGAAAGCGATGGCGAGGTCGTGGGGAGGAGGAAATTGGTTGTTGCAAACGCCGGCGAAGGCAGGTGCAGCCGATAAGGAAGTAACAGTGAACTCTTTCGAAAGGCAACGACGTCATATGATATCCATGTGTGAATCTGGGCCTCTTACATTCATCAGCTCACATGTGAACACAGTAGTTGCAACTTTGTTCGTTGTGACAATCCGAACATGTTGCTTCGCACAGAAATTCAGAGACGCAAATCTGAGAGACACCTACCGTGATCACAGCATCCTTCCAAACAAAGGGTGTCTGTCGTGAAATCGTAAACGCCGGCTGGGCTTCAAGCGTTCCATAAGCGATGGTATGCTGCTCCTGAGTGCGTCCTGCATCGGTGCATGTGCGTCTTGACACATTGCTGGTGGGTCGGAGACCGTGTCCAGGAGTGTATCCAAACTTGCGGCTTTGGATAGTGGTAGCATCGCCGGAGTCTACATTCCCACAATCCAGAAAGGTGTCGATAAGGCCGAGGTACGAGAATTTCAATTGCTAACCCATCCAGATTGAGAAAAACTTAGAGGTCTGACTCTTGTAACACACTCTTGTCTAGTAACATCATGGACACTACTTGAACAGGTCGCAGGCTACCTCACACCAGCCCGACGTGATGGCTTATTGTCAATTTAAGCAAGAGTTCGGGTTGAGGTGCCCCAAAGAAGGGTGCTGGTCCAGCACTACTTATCGAGTCCAGCCTTCTTGAGCAGCGGCCCAACTTACCGCATCCCACACATCGCCCACGATTTTCCGAGGCTGGACGGCTGGCTTCGTACCCTCTACGTAGACGCCAGTGCTGACCAAAATACTAGCCCAGTCCGTCCCGTGAGGGCTTACATAGTTGTTGCCGCCCGCTATGTCGCTAGCGGGGTTGTCTCCTACCATGTATACGCGCTTCAAAGCCCCGTACTGGCTGGCGTCTTCCTGTAACAAATGGCGTCGATGCGCGATGAGCCGCTTCTCGGCGAACTCGTATGTGGGCTTGTAAGGCTTACCCATAACAACCTTCTGGAGCTGGACGCCCTCCTTCTCGCCACCAGTGATGGCCGCCCATATGCCTTCAAGAGCCTCACGGAAGCCACCTTGACCAAGTCTGGGCAAATGATATTTTGCAGCCCACAGTAGATCCGGGTTCGAGAAATAAAGCGTCGGCTGTCCGTCCTGCTGATAGCCCTTGTTTGGCAGAGCTGCATTCCCGTTCTTGGAGGAAAGAGTACCAAGAATCCCGCGCTCAGAGAGCAGGACGTCTTTGATAATCTGAGCGTCGAGTCCCCAATCGCGGGGATCGTTATACACGAAGACCGCATCGATTTGGAGCGAAGTCGACGGTGATGCAGGGTCGATCGGAGCTGGAAGAGGCCTCGTGAAAGTCTTGTAGTAAGACAACAGCTGTTGCGAGAACGGCCAGACGTCCGGGTACGCGGCTAGAATGTCGCCAGGCGTGACGACTGTCTTAAACCTGGACAGACTGAGCTCATGAACATTTCAGAGGTGAGTATCGACTTACCCATATTCTTCTGCAACCTGTCTGCACTTATCCTCAGACCCTCCTACTACCATCACGGTCTTGTCTTTGTAATGAGCCATATCGGCAAAAGGAGTATGACTCTGGACGAACATGCTAGTGTCGAGAGGCACGTGTAGCTTGCGACTCAGGTCGGCCACTCGTTCCGACTCGTGCTTGCCGCCGCCATTGGTGAGTAGGATGAACGGTATACGCTGGGCTTGGAGGTAGGAAAGCGATTGCTGAGCGCGGGGCAGTGCGTCCGAACTTCTGACCTGCATCTCAGGTCAGCATTATCTGGTTGATACTAAGGCAGCGCGCATACCAGCACTCCGTCGATGCTGGAACTGTTAGCAGCGCTCTTCCCTCAAGCTTAGTTACGTGCCTTCCTTACTCGAATGCAAACGCAAATTCAGGAATACGGCGGGAGGCAGCAGCAGCGGTTTGAAGGCCTCTGCATAGCGGGCGTCTTGCTACACACGGTGTCAAAGTACGGAGAGCCATGCTGTCAGTCAGGGAATTGTTAACACGTTCAATGTCATCCATAAGTTCGGACATTGAAGTCGGCCCAATGGGTCGCGCCTCCGATTGGCTGCCATGCCCACCTGGACAGCATTCCAATACCTCTTTCTACCAGAATTTAATACATTATACACAGCTGTTTTGAACGGAAAGGCAATTTTGGTGGCTCTCCCTATCGATCATATTGAACGCTGATACGTTACTTACGAGTGGAGCATATGCGGTTATCACCCTGTTCGCAAACAGTGTCTGTGTGTGGTTCACGTAGGTACTGCGTTTGTGTGCTATTGACGCCACTTGGGATCCTGTACTTGTGTAGGCCACGTGTAGAACGCCAGACTGAGTTGATCCATTGATGGCTGAAAACACCGCTATAGCCGCTCTAGTCGGACCAATGATACATTCGGCGCTGTTCTAGACAGAAAGCCCCCTTGCTGAGGCTTGCATTCGACCGCCCGCTCTGCCCTGTCTGTCGTCTCGAACCTGCCGAGGTAATGAACCCACACGTGGCTTGTGCTACAGAACAAAGAAGTATATCTGGTGGCTGCACGCTGTGGATCAACATAGTCATCCCCTGTATGTCGCATACCAGCCCTCTGTCGAGGCATCAAAGAAAACAATAGTAGTAGAGCACAATGCCAAGGAAGCTGTTGCGGGCCCAGTCTGTAGTTTATGGAGTCTTTGTTCAATCACCGCATAAATATCCCATCATCTCCGCCCAACCCTTCTCTCTCATCGCATTCACTACAAGCCAGACACTCTTTTCCACCCCAGCCACCAACCAACCAACCCAATTTCAAAATGAAGGACGGATCCATTCGCGGCCCTCAGTGCACCATCCAGAAGGATGGCTCCATTCGCGGCCCTCAGTGCACCATCCAGAAGGATGGCTCCATTCGCGGCCCCCAGTGCACCGTCCAATAAATCACTCGCGTGATTGTACCGGTCAGCGTTGTCAGGACAATCCAGGCGCGCAATGCTTTTCCGGCCTTGACCAGATTCTGCTTCACTGGATACACATTTTACACCCGGAGGTAACGAGCTCGGGACGTTCTGCTCAACTTGTGGTGGCCTGAGACTCGTTATCACCATCTCTACGTCCGCTCATCGGCAATTGATCGACGCATACAATCTCATTTCTTCGACAAGTGCGATGAGCTCTTGCTCATGCTCATTTGGGATGGAGGCAGTACTAGATTACAGGATGAAGGGTTTTGGTTTACACTGTAATGGTTCTGAATTGGGGACGCCCTGTTCAGTCTTTTGATGTTACATGAAGCTTCTCAAATTATACGGCTTTCTCTCAGCCTGATGCTCTTGAATCGTGAATTGTGAAATCAGTCTGAGGCCACTTTGCCCCGATCAAGTCATTTGCTGCCTTAGTGAAGAAGTGCCTACTGTGTGAAACTCAAAAGCCTGGAGATTGCATGATCTGATTATGTATTGTTCTACTCACTCCGCCGGGATGGGATCCTAACAAAACAATTGTGCCTGCATGTGTGCATCTTGCGTCGGCTAGTTTTAAACCAGGCATTGTTCAATAGGAAGAGAGAAACTACATGCGTAACACAATCCGTGTTGAACAAGTGAAGACCTCAATGCGACTATGCAGGTGGTAGAGCACGTGCACCAGAATATACTTTGAGCCGAAAACGATTACGCCAACACAGGCATCGCCAGAGATAAGCATGATGATAATGCACTTTAAACATGATGTGCTTCAGACCCGCGGGAGAAATCTGATTGGGAATCAGCGACTAAGCACTGCAAAGCCAGTCTTGTGTAAGAAGAAAGCTTACCTGCCTCTCACAGTCCTTGGCCTATTTTGTGCAGGATGATATGATTTCTTCACACCCGCGCCAGTATCATGCAAGTCTCGTGAAGTCGGAGCCATTTTTCGTCGTATAGACCCGGATTTGCTCAGGGTATTAGGATACGCTGCTCCGCCACGTCTCGCTTTGGATCGAGGCGGTGAAGCCTGTGACTCTGGATCAAAGTGAAAAATACGCTTTCTGCCGTCCTTTGATGCACTTCGCAAAGAAGCTGGCGTTATGTTGGGAGACGCGTCCTCATCCGTTTGGTCATCTTCAACATCTGAATCTGAAATAGGGGTTCTGGGTCTCTTTGAAGGTAGCAAGCCTTTCCGGCCATTGGCTGAACTGGTACGTCGCGAGGCGGCGTTCAGACGAGCAGGCTTGTTGACAGTCTTCAGTGCACCTGGTCTTGCTACCTTGCGCTGCAAACTGACCGTAGTGGTCCGAGTCGATCTGAGCGAACCGTTGACTGTGCGTTTCATAACGGTTGGCCGCAACCTCTTGGAGATGCTCGAAGCAGCCCTCCGCTTCATTGCACGGTCCTCTCGGGAGGCAATCTGCCGAGAGTGTTCGGCTGCGTCGATCTCGGCCTGTTCGCGAACGGCTTTCATGGTAGTCTCATGTGTTCTGGCCTTCATGTTCCCGGTCAACATTCTACGCTTCTTGGGTGATTCGGTGGCACTCTCTGATCTAGCGCGAGCCGAGCCGAGAAAGTGCTGTAGCTTGCGCTTGGTTCCGGCAATGAGAGCAGATGCGATGGATCTCTCCTCCACCGGCTTCTTTGGCTTCGGACCAAGAACACCTCGACAAGACTCGGTGCCACAACGACATTCCTGGATATTTTTTTGGGAGAACGGACTGCAGACAATTAGAAGGGCAACTACTGAAGACATTGTACTTTCAACTTACTCAAAATTGTAATCATAAGTCAGTTCTTCTCCAGTCATAACTCCGCGTGAACCGGCGAAAAGGGCCATCCTCGGCTCCCCACCAACGGTCCACTTGATCATCTCACAGTTTGGCTCGCAGGAATGGTTTACAAATCGTGCGATAGTACCTCGAGTAGCATCAATGATCATTTTGTTGTCGAAACTCATGAGGTAATAACACTGATCTACGTTAGCTAAGATTGCAAGTGCCGATGATTGTCTTACTTTGTCTTTCTTGTAGACCTGCTTCATGCGTCGCTCACACTCTGATTGTGTAATGATCTCGCCTGCGTACTCAACGATGATCTGATGGGGTTGGAAAGTCCTCATTGCGCGGACCCCGTATCCACGGCCATCGGTCTCCATGACTTCCACGCCGTAGTCATAGCCATTGCCTTTGCCTCGTCGCTTGAGCTCTGCAAATGGGCGGTTCCCGCATTCTTCTGGAGTAAGTCTGCAGTTTGTGCTGTCGCATTCGTATGCCATGATGCGATTATGACAGGCGTCTCCACAGCCATCCTCAGGATCACAATAGCATTGAGAAGAATCTTGCTTGTCACGCTTCCATAAAGCAGATGCGTCACCGATGAAGCGGTCTGCGTCTTGGTTAGCTGAGAGCTACAACGAAAGGCATGGGCATCGTACTTTTGGAGAGCTTCACCCAACCGTCCACTTTCACCTTTCTAGGCAAAGGATTGTAAGTGTCGAATGGAAGCTTGAAGTGTCGATAAACGTGGTGGGGATCTTCGTCTAACATACGACCGCCAGCGAACATGGGGAGAGGCAGCACATCGCTTTCCTTTTGGCGCCTGGACCTCTTCTTTGCGCGATTCTGTGTCTCTGATAAGCGAGCATCAAAGTCCCGATGTTGACCAATGTAAAGGCCCTGCTTCAGCCAGGCCTTGGTTTTGGGTTTCAAATATTGCTTTTGCTCGGAGGTAGCATCTGTATCGTCGTCTTCGGGGGTGGTTGTCGCGGTGCGTGGGCGCCGTGAAGATGATGGGCTAGCAGAGTACGTAGCAGATTTCAAGTGGGGATCTGAAGCACTCCTTCGGAGAGTCTTGTGGACGATGAACTTGCCTCCTGCAAGCGAGGTTGCCACAGCCTCACCAAAGCCAGTGATGTTGCGAAGCGCTTCTTTGCGGAGATCTGTGCCCCGTGAGGAGGTGCGGCGACGCAGCGCTTGAGCAGATTCAAAAGCGAGCTGTTCCTCAGCAGAATCAACGCCACTGGTCCCACTGACTCTCGTCTTCGGAGTCCTTTTCTTTGCCGGTGTGTCGTTGCCCTTGGGTACCAGTTCTTCCAACGAGCCGTGCAAGACGTTTGTATGATGTTTCTCGAGGTACTTTGTAGGTGTGTGTATCGCAGTCCCGGCAAGGATCTGGACGTTGTACGTGACAACCGACTTGCGCGAACTTCGAGACGGTCGACGACCCTCGATTTTTGGCGTGTCGGGCCGGACAAGTGGCGTGCTAATATGCGCACCAGCTGTCGGGCTGACCGAGGCATCCTCATACAATTCAGTTGTTTGCTCCAGCTTCGCTATTTCCGACATTACGCTGGCGCCGTCGTCGAGACTGGTGGGCGGTGTGGAGATGGGCGGCGACGCGCTGGACGTGGCGCGGGCGCCGGTTTGTTGGACCGCGTTGTTGGACTGCATGGACGATGTGGACATAGGCGAGCCGTCTCGCGCAGCCATGGTCATCGAAGAGTCGCCTCACAGGTCGCGTAGTAGGCACTTGGTTGTAGGGCAGGTCAGTGACGCGCAAAGGAGGTCTGGTCTCACGGGCGCTGCTCGAGCGACAGTGCCGAAGTACACGCGTCTCAGGCGCGCATGTATTCCGAAGACGATGCAGACGGGTCAATCAGGCCTGCACAGAGGTACGTGCAGACGCGACCAACATGGCGACTGAAAGCAAGGTTGGTTGCGAGTTGAGGGTTGGTCGGAGGAGGCGTGAACCAGTCTATCTAGGTAAACATATGAAGCTAGTCAGTCCAGTCAGCCAGCCAATTAGGCTACCCAGATCTGCCAGTGTCACCACCCTCGCATTCCGTCCCATCATCTAGACAAGCTCAGAGAGTGGCTGCACTGCATGGAACACTTTCGGTTAATGCAAAGCTCTCACTTGCGTACTTGCAGGATCTGTGTTCATTCACTGCGTCGCATAGTACAGCACTGTGGACGTGTCGAAGCCCGCATGCGACACAGGCAACAACGGAAAGCTCATTTTGGACATCAGATTGTTCATTAACTATGTATGTAAGAGCAAGCACATCGCTCAATGCGCTGTATTCGTGTCTGGTGAGCTTCGAAGCGCTCTACCAGCTGGCCCTTGGAAGCCACTGTTACTGACATCTTGCATTTCCAACCCTCCACCCTGCTGCTCATCTGCTAAAGGTGCTGTGCGTTTGCCTTTGCGAGGGTTGAACCTTTGATCTCCTTCTTCGTACTCCTTCTTGAAGTGCAGATATGTCGGAGGGCGCGGACGTTGCAAGACGGCCATCCAGTTCTTCAAAAGCGAGCCTTGTGTGAAGGGTCTGTGCCGATCCTTCTTCAAGAATTTGTGCGAGTTCAAATATTCACGGGTGGTCTCGCCCCTGCCGACCAGGAACAGATGGTATATGCCGAGACTGAGAGGATATGCCCAACCCAACAATCCATATATACACATTGCGAATGGCACTCGCCAACGGTCAATCGCTTGGCCGAAAGAAGCAGTATTCCTTGCACGCCATATCAGAATGTGCGCGAGACTTGCTCCTAACAGGAACAGTCCGAGCAAAGTTGTAGCGCAGACAAAAACGAAAAAGTAGCGATAGTTACGTCGGCCCACACAATTATTGAGCCAGACGCAGTGATGGTCTTGAGTCTCGACACAGTTGTCACAAATGCGGCAGTGGTGCGCACGAGGAGGTCGCCAGATGTTGCAGCTCTTGCAATACTTGGTAGGCACTTCCATTGCTGCGTTTGTGCCAGTCGCCGAGATGACCATCGTCCACTCAGTCGTTGGTGGACCAAGATTGAGAGGGTCCTCATTAGGATTAGTGGGTGCAAAGGGATGCAGATTACGGGGCAGGATCTTGCAAGGTCAGCGTTGGCCCGAAAACGTGCAATACAGTACTTACGCCGGGGTCAGAAGTTGATGCATGGATGAACGAAGAGACAGATATTAAAAACAGATAAGCAAAGAGGATGGGTATCGATGGAGAAACATTAAGCCATAGCCATGGGGCACTGCAAGTCAATTAGCTGGTTCGAAACAAAGTTATCGAAGATGTAGACATACGAAAAAGCGAAGAAGAGTGCGGCTGGCAGTATGATCATAATGGCAGTTGCAATGTTCACGGGCCTGTCGCGCGTGTTCTGCAGCCGTCCACCCCAGCAGAAAGCGGTGTTGCCGGAGAAGTACTCGTAGTTTTTGCCAAGCTCTCTTTTGACGACCTGCTTGGTCATTTCTGTCCGAGCCAATCTAGGGGACGACTCCGCGGAGGTGAGTTTCTCGTGCCCCTGATGAACGCGCATCTGGGCAGAGCGACCATCGCGACTAGGAAGCATGAAGCTGGAGCGGAAGGACCGAGGCGACTTGGCTGGCGTTGAGACGTGGCCGGCATCGTTGTTATGCGTGGTGGAAAGCTCCAGATGCTGGGGTCGAGGACGTTGCAGAGGCGTGATACTCTCGTCTCGGCTGCGTACAGTCTCGGCACCTGTGGGCGTTGAATTTGCCGTTGTGCGGTCGGGCATGTCTCGGTCGGTGATGTCAGTTCCGCGGGACGGTGGAGGCTGGTCCAGCTCGTGATGAAGGCCTAGCGTAGGTTGGCCGCGCATTGTCCGTGTGGAGCCGACGCTCTGGCGGTACGAGCTGGTAGTCGAGTCGCGCACGTTGCGGCCCAGCAGAGAAGTTGGCCGCTGGTTGCGCTGCTGCTGAAGGCGTTGCGAGCTCATGGGGCGGAAGAAGCCGTGGGCGGCCAACGGGACGTGGGTTCTGCTCGCGGCCGTCGTTGGGCGGCTTTGGCCCAGGCTGCCTGCAACGCTCACGCCGCCTCCCCTTCGCGGCGCTGCGGGTTGCGACCATCGTCCCTGGCTGCCCGAATTCGCGGTCGCAACGGAGGATGGGCGCGAAGGCGGCAGCGACGGCTCGCCAACAGGGCCGGTCATACCCAGCACGCGGCTGCCCGTCGAGCTGCGCTTCTGCTCGATGGTCGTCATGGGCGAAGCGTGGTGGTGGTCAGGGTCGTGGCTGAAAGGGTCATGACATCGACGGAGGAAGGCGCGGAATGGCGAAAGGAAGGTGGGAAGGAGCGACAGGAAGGGAAGGCGTGCAGGGCGAGCGGCTCTGGGGCGCGCGTTGGCAGCAGCGGGCGCTGAAAAAGGTTGTGAGTTATGAGCGCAAAGGGGCCGGTGATTAATGCTGGGCTGTCGACGTGCTCCAGGGCTGCCGGGCGGCGCTATGCCGCTTCGGGCTGCACGCAGCTTGGCTCGAACCACTGTGCCCAGCTTTGTCGTCAGTCCCGCCAGTCACCACGAACCCTCTCAGCAACCCCGTCGACGCCCACCCACACCGACGCCGCCATGTCCTCCATCGCCGCCCGCTCAGCCTTCCGCGCTGCCCCCCGCCTTCGCGCTGCCGCCCCTGCCCGCCGCTGGGCCAGCAATGCCGCCGCCTCTGACTCTGGACACGCCGAGAGGCAGGCCGGCAAGGACGCCCTCAAGACCGGCGCGAAGAAGGACCCCGAGCTCTATGTACGCGGCGAGCCTTTCCTGTGGCACGAGATAGAAGTGGAGGCTAATTGAGTCGTGCAGGTGCTCCTGGCCATCATGAGCGGTGTCTTCGGACTCGCAGGCTGGCACTTCTGTAAGCTCCCCAGCTAGTCAAACGACGTTCGACGGGAAAGGACCTTGCTGACCTTGTGCAGCCCGCTCGCCCACCAGCGCGTCCTCCGAGCGCACTGTTTCCAAGGCCGAGCACAGCGAGCCCTGGAAGTCTGGAGGCTCCAGCCCATACCAGTACCACCCCGGCGGCGACACCAGCGTGAAGAAGGACGCTCCTTCGGCCCTGAACGTCGTCGTGATTCCCAACGTGACTTTGCCCAAGGTAGGCCAGACCTCTGTCGTGCTAACGACTACATCTGTACCAGCACTGGCTGATCATTCGTCAACAGGAGCTGCACGACACATACAACAAGTGGGGCAAGGACGGCTACTAAGCTGTCATTTACCAGCCGATGCGTGAACTCCCGAAAATTGCTTGAGAAGAGCAGACACCAATGCCTGGACCCCTTTCCATTTAGAACTCAGCTGTACATAAGTCATGTAGCAGGGATCGAAGACCTAGAAGCATCTCGCCTTTTTGATAGTGAGTGAAATCGGATGTTCAGCTTCCAGCTTCCATCTTCCAGCTTCCACGCACAAGTCATTTGGTGTCATTTGGTACGCAGCACAAAGTGAGTCGTTACAAGAATGGTACGTTGCTAAAATGTGCTGCGCGTCGGGCCAAATGCGGGCCTTCAATATAGGTGCAGCCACCGTTTCCAATATGAATTCTGTGCTTGCATAGTCGCAGTCAGGTGAGATGCAAGGTTGGGTTTTGAAATGAATGTGCCAATGGCATCAATGTCTATGGGTATCTCATGCTTTTCTTCTTGACCTGCCACCAAAATCACGCTTCAACGCCGTTGGCGCTGGGCAATCGCTTGCGGATTTCGGTGGTCATGTCCTTCCTGTCAACAAGGATGCCATCCTTCTCCGGGTTGTTCTCATCGGTGATACCCATGACCTTGATCTTGACCTTGCCTGCTTTCAGTTCTTCCTCGCCCAGAATCACCGCAAGGGGCACTCCAGCAGATTCCGCCTGTTTGAACTGCTGCGGCAGCTTTGGCTTGAGCTTATACGAAAACTCAGTCTTAATGTCCGAAGCCCACAGCTCTTGGGCAACCTGCATGCGCTCTGTCAACATGCCAGTGAAGCCCTTCCCACCAAATGCCATCACGAAAACATCTACGTCCTTGGCACGCTGCGTCGCTTCGCCTCGAGCCTTGATGATGCTGATGATGCGGTCGATTCCGAAGGAGATACCCACACACGGAATAGGCTTGCCACTGAACATGCCAACGAGGTTGTCATAGCGACCTCCGGCTGCAACACTTCCGACACCGATTTCCTGTTTCTTGCCGTTCCCTTGAGGAGCAGAACCCTCCGTGACAACCTCGTAGATCAGACCGGTGTAGTAATCCAGGCCTCTTGCAAGAGACAGGTCGAAGGATACATGGCTCCGTGCATCGAATGCGTCCAGGTAGGCGAATAAGAGCTCCATATCCTGAATGCCTTTCTTGACGTCCTCGTTTTGCGAGAGTATAGGGTCTGCCTTCAGGAATTCGATAATATCGTCTCCACCTTTGCGTTGCACCCATTCTCCGATCTTGTCTGCAATATCTGCCGGAAGGCCCTTTGTCTCCATCTCTTGCTTGACCTCTGCCCAAGGTAGCTGAGAACAATTAGCAGGGGAGTTGCTTCGCGGAGCGACTACAAGAGCATTCGTACCTTATCCAATTTGTCCACAGCAGAACTGATTGGTCGTATCAGGTCCTCTTTCACACCAGCAGCTTTGAACATGCCGTCAAGGATCTTGCGGTGGTTCATCTTGATAGTATATGATTCCCAGCCGAGGGCCTTGAAAACGTCGTTCACGATCTTGAGGACTTCTGCGTCGGGGATCATAGCGTCGTATGCACCAGCGATATCGAAGTCACACTGGTAGAATTCCCTCATGCGGCCCTTCGTCATGGCTGGCTGATCGCGGCGGTAGACTTTCGCAATCTGGTAGCGCTTGAAGCTTTGAACACTGGGGTTCATAGCAAGCCATCGCGCAAGCGGGACCGTCAGATCATAGCGCAGAGAACATAACTCTCCTCCTTGATCTTGCAGGTCGTAGATGAGCTTCGAATCCTCCCCATATTTGCCACTCAGAATCTCTTTCAATTCGAAGACGGGCGTGTCGAGGGTGGTTGCGCCGTGGCGCTTGAAGACAGTAGTCACGGTCTCAAACAGTCGATCACGGAGAGCGGCATCCTCGCCAGTCCCTGGCAGTGTCAGCACACGTTAGCTAAGTGCGGAGACGCAAATCCAGAGCGCAGTTGGTAGCGTACAGTCTCGCGTGCCCTTGGGGACCTTCAAATTGAAGTTCTTGGATTTATCGTCTTTGCCCATGTCGTCGTCAATAGCGCCGAACGGAGATTGGTTGCTGTATGTGCGGCGGGCTTGGAAAAGGCGAGCTGGCGTAGCAAGGCGAGTAATTTTGCTGCGAACAATTGTGTGTCGCGGGATGTTTTGAAGAAGCGCGGGGCAGGCGAAGTGGGGTGCAAAGAGCCGCATGAGCAAAGGTAGTGACTCAACGGGGCAAGGACAAGCGCGTCAGGCAGAGGAAAGTTGAGAAGCCCTAAGTTACTCACAACGCCACAACGCTACAACGATGCTGGCCTGTGCGCACAGTCGTCAATCACGATTATAATAGTAGGCTACCAGTATTACGGGGACGCTCATCCATTCAAGTCACAGTGGGACTGATTTACGGGATCTCTCCTAAGACCACCCTCTACGGGTACCTACCATTGCTTCCGAAATTCCAATAGATCTCGTTGCCCATAGCACTCGGCGACCACAGTCAGGATCATGTCGATGGTGACTCTGGTATTCAAATCGATGGCACATGAGGCTGTGTCATCGGTAGCAGAAAATGCGACAGTTCGTGACTCAGTACACAGGCGTTCCGATTGTCTCGAGCTTGCGGTAGCCGAGTCTCGCATTCGAATGACTTGGCGCTGCCTTTCTGCCTCCGCCCGAGATGGTATGGCGCGGATCTTGGTCTCATCCTGTAAAGCGCCTGGGCCTTGCACAGATAGTGTACTGGGACATGCATGTGTCTCGTCAGTGCTAAGTGCGGGCGCCGGTATGCCAGCTTGTATCAGGTTATCGCCGAGCTGTGCAAGCAGACGCGCACGTGCTTCCTCAAGAGCATTGTCGTCCGTATCAATGTTAGTCTTTTCGTGAGTCTCAGTCAAGATGCTCGAGTGAGGCTGCTCGTCCATCTGTGCTCCTGGCACAGCCTTGCTGGGCGATACTCCAGGTGTCAAGTTTACAGCTTCGTCGGCTTCGGGTTGTACGTACCCAGTATCCACATCATGGGGCTCTCTGTTAGCATCGCATGAACCCGGCTTGCCCACCTTGCTTCCGCAATCTTGCGCGTCACTCGCCGGGCTTGCAGCAGTGGAATCTCCATCTCGCTGTCCGGAAATTGCACGTAGAGTGGTACTCATGTCAGCAGCTTTGGCTGCAAGATATCTGATATGGCCCATCCTCTGAGAGTCTAGCGTTCCAACATCGCCTGATAGGGCCAGCAAGGTCCAAATCCAGCAACTTTTCTGCCTAGAAATCGTATCGAAGCGATCTATGGCATAGGCGCAATACTCGAGGCCACGCTTGACGTCTTTTGCGTCCAGTCGAGATACCAAAGCCGGTGTTGGAAACGCCCGATCGATGATGTACAGCCATTCATGTCGATTTGACGGTGGCTGCAATGCTGGGGATTGGCTTAAACCATGTTCCGACTGACTTCTCTTTTGAGCTCCTTGTCCCAGCAGGCCGCGAAGCGCCTCAAATCGTTTGACCAGCTGACTGTGGTATGATACTTGCGGATCTGCATCAGTGTCTTCCCTGTCCTCGTCGTACACGGACTCGTTGCGTTTGTCGACTGAAATCCAAGCGCCATCATGATAGAAAGTACGCTCGCTGGTGTTGGTGAGGGGTTGCAGAGTGGCCTTCGTGTCTTCGCTGCGGATCGTCGATGTGACAAGTAAAGTAGGGATCGCTGACGCTTCTGATCTGTTGAACAGGAAGTTGTTAGCCCCAAGTAAACTGGTATAGATCTTTGCGCAACATAGAGGCTTACTAGATGCTTACCGTACGCTACGAAGATATGCAAGGGCTTCCCCCAGAGAGTCGTCTGAATGCGCCTCATCCTCATCGATTGGGAGAGTGAAGCGCATGCCACATTCTGCGATTGGCGCATTGCTACGGTACGGATGATTATCACCAGAACGTCGAGAGTCGCTGTTCATTGATTCCGTGTGATGTATTTTCGCACGCTTGTTACCAGAGGTCGTCTCTATCGGTCTGTCAACCGTTGCCAGGTCGCGCTTGCGCTCGTTTGCCTTGCTCGAACTCGAAGAGCCGTCGAGATAGTTATCCGGTCGCTGCAGCTTATTGTAAGTTTCGCCGTCCTTCGTTACAGCGAGGTTGGCGCGCGGTCCGGCCATGTCTGCACAATTACGTGGTGGTGGAGAGTTTGTTGTTGGCGGCTCGTAGAGTGGAAAGCAAGATCTGGCGGCAAATGCTCCCGAACCCTGTACGCTTAGAGCTTAGACAGATGTGTAGATCGACACCGAAACGCACAATTTCATACTTGCATTGAGCTTATGTTAGATTTATGGTTTGATCAAATAGTCTATCCCAATTGTACCCTGCCAAAAAAACCTCCTTGTCTCTGCCCCCTGCCACTTGCCACATTCACTGCCCTTTCTTGACCTTCTCGGTGTTCTCCTTGACTGGCTGGTAGGGGTACTTGATCGTCAAGCACCAGATATCAAGGTAATCGCAGATAGTCCAAATGACGTCGACAATGAAGCTTCCGTGCACACCAACGGCCAAGCCAAGACACATGAAGACAAATGCCACCTGATAGACATCACTCCCAAGAGCGCTCGGCCAGCCGACGCCAACGTGTTCCTGCAGCCAAGGACCAAGTGAATCGACGACGCCGTAGATCAACGGGTAAATCAGGACATTGCCACGAGGAAATCGAGACTTGGTCAAATGCGAGATGATCATACGACCGACTGAGTAGGCGTTAATCAGACCGGCGTAGAAGATGAACGGCACTAAATGATGGCGCAGGATGACCGGCTGCAGGAATAGATAGGCAGCGATCAGGACCCAAGCTGCTGCGAAGGTAAGAAGACCGAGTAGAGCGACCCGCGTCTTCTGGCCGCGAGCACGGCGTGCCTTCATAACGTTTTGTGCGCTGCATCATGTTATGATCTTTACATGCAGCCTCCGGGTCTTTCGGACATACCTTGAGACTGTGTTGAAGACAAGAACCGCTCCTCCGTAGACCATGTACCACTCGTTCCAGGCGAGGTTGTAGATAACATCAGGAATGAAATTGTGGTTCTGCAGACCCAAGCTCTCAAACATTGAGCGCTGCCAAAAGCTACCACCTCCAAGGAATGCGGTCGAGGCGTATATGATGCAGAGAGTCAAAATGCCTTCGACTGGGCCGGATATGACCCCAAGGGTCAAGGTGTGAGTATGATACTCATCCCAGGTCTGAACGTAGAACGTCAGGGACGCTGTTACTGTCAGGCCGTGTACCACAAGACGTTAGTGCTGAAATGCCGCAATACTTACAAGCAAAGAGCGTCAGAACTGTCTTCCAGCCCTGCCCTAAGTTCATTGTCGCAGAGAAGAGCAGCACTTCCAGCGTTGTGTTGATCGCGTCCACGCCATGGTCAAAAAGCTCGCCTAACGGTCCACTCTGATGGGTTCTTCGTGCCTGGCTTCCATCGACAGCGTCAAAGGTCTGATAGAGGAACAGTCCTATCGCCCAACTGAGATAGACCCAAGATGGGCAGTCTTGATCTAGTGTGGGCGTATACCACAACAGGGTGAGGAAGTTACCTACAACGAATCCGAAACCAGAAAGCGTGATCTGTGTTGAAACTGGTTAAATGGAAGCTCTAGCAAAAGCGCTCGCGATGGATGACTTACAAGGTTTGGTCTGGATTCGTTAGTTTTCATCTACCTCAGAGGAGTATAACTTACGCCATCCACATGGGGAAACATTTGATTACAACATGTGTATAGAACGGCTTGAGGACGTATTGCGAAAGAAGGCTGTGATCCACACCAGAATACTTGTACTCCTTCAGCTTCGGGAGCTTGTCCTGTCGAATGTACACCATAGCTTGGAGCTCTCTGTAAAGTCCAGTGTGGTCACGGTCTGTTTTGTTATTCCTTTGTTGTGTGTCGGAGAAAATCACAAAGTGGAGGTGGGAAGCAGGCTTGGCTTGTGATTGCGGCAATGACGTGGGTCACCGCGGGGCGCGACTCCCAAACCGGTATCGCATCAATTATTGTACCAGCAACGTGGTCAAGGCAAATTGTTCATTGCAAGGTTACGAGGCGCGAGATTCACGGGTGATACCAGACGATGGGCGCCGTTGCGCGCTTGTTAATGAGTTCCGGGGTGATATTTATCTCGCTACACCTGTGCATTCCAATTTCTCGTTGGAAGCGATACTCTCGTTTCTCATACTTGTGCCTCATCATACCCGTGTGCATTCATATTGCTCAGTTTCCAGACCGTGATATGGTTACTTCTCCCAGATTGCCCGTCTTCGCTGATGCATAGTCATTCAAGCGACCGTGCTCCATGCACAGGGCACCAAGATCCTGCTCTTCATAGTGAGGATCAGCGGCACAGTCTTGTGCACAGTCTCACCCCACCCCTCCACATTCCAACTCTGTTCACGGCGAACTTTACGCTCCTCCAGGTTGGCAAACTGCCACAGGTGATGCACAGTGTTCAGCTCGCCGATCTGGACGAACCAGGCGCCGACGCCCTCCATGACCTCTCTGCGAGCCTTTAGACCACGCCTCCAGTGCGTCTCCCACTCAAGCAAGTTGCCTGGGTGAAGCGTGTATGAGCGTAGTTCGAAGATTCCGCCGAGCTGTCGTGGTGAAGTTGTAGGCCAGAAGGAGAATTCTTGCATGAGCGACGAGTGCTTCGACCGGATGAGGCTCCTTAGCTTGGCGTCGAATGCAGCGAAGTCTGGATGCGATTGAATGTTGTGTAGTGATTGGTGATAGCCTTCGTAGCGCTGGTACTCCCAAATGTGGACTGCGACATCTGTCAGCATTGTGTGTGTGTGGAGCGAACCAAAGAAACTCACCAAACGTGTTGCAGTCGCCAACCTCAGTCCTCCAGCTACCCACTAGGTGCACTTTGTTCTTGGGAATGGCAGCCATTTTCGGGTACCAATTGCCTACCAGCTCGTTGTACTCTTCGACCTTGTCTGGCTTAACATCGTGAAAGACGATCGAGTGGACATATTTGCCACGAGCGAGGACTTGAGAAAAGCTTCGCTCGATATCCTTGTCGAGTTCACGGCCCTCGGGAGTTCCGTAGATGAAAGTAGTCAAGGCACCGCTCTTCTTATTTGCGCTCTCCTGTTCACGAGCGCGAGCTTCTTCTACGTTTCAATGTGTTAGCGACCTCGAGACGATGTCAATGACAGCGGTAGACTCCTTGAATGAACGTCCTGACGTGGAACAGTGATTGAAAAGTGACGCACTTTCTTGTTGCTCTTTCTGCTTCTGAGCGGCTACGAGGCCATCGCGGAACTCCCTCTGCTTCTTATTGAAGCTTGCAGCAGCATCAGGCGTAATGTCAGCCAGCGCTGGGGCTCGAGCAAAGCTTTTCAGTGAAGCACCAGCCGAAAAAGCGCGCGTAACAAGAGGTGCAGAACTGGTAGTGGACAGAATACTGCGCACGTTGCTACAGGCACGTTGCGCAAGCATTGTGGTGTGGGTGGAGCTGGCTCGGTGATTAGGTAGTTGGTTTGAGAACCGAATACAAACGCCCTCGCCGCACAGAAGTAGTGAGGATTTAAAGGACGTGCAGTCTGGGGTTTGGGCGTCTTGCACTTCACGAGCTTAGGGAGCTTTCCCCTCATCGCCCGTGCTGCAGCTGCCCCTGCTAGCGTGTGCGCTACCAGCTCAGAGAGCCCGCCGTACAATATAAAGCTGGAGATAAAAAACTGGAGAAGACCCACTCCACCCATAAGAAGTGTACATAGTGAGATTAGGCTACTGACGCATACTGCGTAGTATACGGACACATATTGCGGTCATTTGTCGTTCGTATAGTCCGCGACCGAGGTCCATGGCAAATCTGAATTTAGACATTCCTATAAGATACAGCAAGATCATGTATAGATAAATGCCAAAACCTAGCAATTCCATGGATGTTATAGACTTGAAGATATCCATGCGAGGTGTACCATACTTCTGTCGCGCGTGATAATCCGTGAGGTGTGCATATCAATGATCTGATCACAATCAATTGAATCGCCTTGACTAAGACTTGTTTCGCTGACAACGCGGAGTTGCAACATCCCGAAAGCTAAGAATAGTCTTATACATATCCAGTCGTGCTTCTTTTGGCTAAATAAAGATTTGGCAAACCTCGAATTTCCTGAAGTGTTACACTTGACGCCTGTCAAGCTATCAAATCACTAGAGTTTCATCCGATCTGTAAAACAATATTCGATTCGGGTCTTGAACGCATTAGCTTGGAAGGGTCGAGAGCAACCAGTGGTCACAGAATTACACTGACAATGCTCGTGTTGTCGCAGATTGGCTTTGAAAAACAGTGTGGTATCTCATTCTTCTAATGCTATACCCAACACCACATTAAAAAGTCAAATCTCTGGACAATTCCAGCTGAAGGAAGCTAGGGTACGTGCTGAAAGTCCTATACCGAGGCAACACCATGTGGACCCTCTGAATCAGTCTTCATCAAAAATCTGCAGCACATTATCAAGTATGGTTATAATGACGCGAGCTTGGAGCCCAGCGTCTGCCATATTGTTGCCTTTGTGCGGGCCCATGATCGACGGACTGTAACGGCTTAGCGAAGAAATCGGGTTTGGAAATGTGTACATACGCCCAACAGATGCCCAGATTTGCTGTACTCATGCGGTTGATCTCGGAAGACTGTTGAACACGATGCAAGTGCAAGACTAGAGCGCGAAGGGTTGCATAGTTTGGATCCGGAAGCGCATTGATCAGCGCATGCATAGAGTCTCGACGCATTGTATCGTCATCAACTCGAGCAGCATCGATGAATTTGTTGTAGAACTCTCTGGTAAGGAGGGGGTCAGGGAGCTCTCTAAAGAATTGCTTCAACAGACCGGCAACGCTGTTGACGTCGTGTTGGAAGGCTTCGGGATTTCGAAAATCAACCTGCGACGCATCTGGAATGGATCAATAGTGAGTTCAGTTCTGCGCGTAGACAACATACCACTATCGAACAAAGCCTTCATTTGTTGAATATGGGATGAGGTTCCTGGTATGCGATAGATACCTTCAACTTCTAGGCCAAAGAGATCCACTGCTTGAATGCCCTGGTACACTACCATAGGTACCGGCGAGCCATCTCTGTGGAAGAGGTCTTCGAGAGTAATGCCGAACACTGGGTTTATGGGGGGCTGTGGGTTATTGTATAGTATTCCGCTTGTTTGCTGTGCTGTCGCCTGACCAACAGGCCCACGTGGATACTCCGCCTGTGGAAATGAGTTCGCCGCAACAGGAGAATAGGGTGCCATCCCAGATGTAGGACCTGGAGCGTGGGTCTGCTGTGAGGGTGGCTGGTATGAGGAGAAGCTGGCTTGGGGTTCCGGATCAAGCTGCTGAGGAGGGGATTGGTGCTGTGAGAAAGACGATCCGTTTGGTTCTGGTTGCTGTGAGGAAAAGGATATTGGCTGTTGTAGCTGAGGAGGCATCGATGTACCGCGATCGTTGTTGCACGTCGGCGTCAATGAGGGATAGGTTTGCGCGGGGGCCTGTGTAGGATGCTTGACATAGTGCAACTCAGGTTTTACTGAGACCTTGGTGGCATTCTTCAAAATAAAGTCGTCGAAGTCTTTATCGTTGTTGATTTGGTAAATAAGTTGATTTACGCTTGGAGGCGGCTGTGCTGTGCTGCCCTTGAGCGGCTGTGGACTGACTACCTGGCCATTGTTAACGACCAACTTCTCATTGAATGAGGCTGCGAAAATTAGCATTATTGTTATAGAATAGAGAGATGGCAATGCTTGTACCGTATTTCTGCATCTCCATCGTCAAAGCCGCATCCGTTTCTTTAATGAGATCCAATAGACCAGAGACAGCCTGTGGGCGTGTTGTAGCCACAAGCTCTTTCCGATATGCCTGCGCTGTCTGGACTTTGCTGGCGTAATCCTGGTCTGCCGCTTGCAGTTTTCGCTGAAGGTCCTCCTCGTGCTGAGCAGCTGACTTAGGGCCCTTGAGACCAAACTTTCGGCCAGCGCCCGTATCTCCAGTTTTTACACGATCAAGATCCTCCGCCAACTGATCGTATTTGGCCTTCGCCTTCTCTGCCAGTTTCTCTGCGTCCTGCACCTTGCCTTCCGCCGCTAAACCGGTTTGCTTCAACGTCTTGCGATTTGCATCCATCTTGTTCGCCAGCTGCAGGAGGTTCTCGTGCATGGCATGAAGCGCAAGGCCGAACTGGGTGCCGTTGTCGGCGATACGCTCGTTTGCGTGCAATACATGCTCGAATTGGGTTGCATACGATTCGTGGCGTGCATCTGCTTTGCGCAAACCGTCAAGCGTCAGACGGCTCAGCTTCTTAAGATTTCCAGCATGTTCCTCTTCTAGCGCCCCGCGACGCTTCAGGAAGCTGGCAAAGTCCTGCGCGTAACTAGTCAGCTAAGGTGTGGTACATGCGGGGACGATGCACAGACTCGGGCGCTCGCAATGCTGGCTTTGAGCCGGTTCAAGAGCGTTGTAACACCGATGTCTGAGTATAAGACCTCCTGCACGCGCTGCTGTGTCTGCGTGTCTTGAGGAGGCGCGCGCTGCACGGGTGATGTGGGCGCGGCTGTGTTGTCGATGGGCGAGATCGGGGCCACATCATCATCGGCGACTGCAGAGGCGTTGAAATCGGGATTGAAGCTATCACTGCTGGTCACGGGCGGTATGGAAGGTGGTGCAGCCATTGTCGATGTTGTTGACATGGATGACGAGGCAGCTGTCAGCGGAGGACATAGCTAGCCGGTTGGCTGTCGCACTCGGCGTTTTCTGTCGGTCACACTTGCAGACTGGTGCTTCCTTCTTTCAACGTCGTGCCATACACCAGCATATTACTATCTTTCGAAGCCCCCTTTGATATTATATCTCAAGCATCTATCCACTTGTTCGGACTATCCCTGAGTGCCTGTAATCTGATCAAGTGGTAGCCCGACACTATTTGCTGTCATGGCGTCAGACCGAGCGCCACCTGCGCCGGCGTCATCAGCTGCCTCTAATAGCTTGCCAGAGGAAGTGATCACTTGTCTTCAGAATGCGCGCTTTGTAAGTCCTCTCTATCGGATACCACCCTCGGGTGGTATCTTGTTTTGCCCAGCGGAATCGTTCCAATTGACCTCTACCCGGCACGGTCTTTTGTCTTCAACCGCCCCTAGCCATTTACATTGCAGTGGCAGTCATTCTCGCTCCATGTGCTTGATCTCTATGTACATCTCTAATACCGACAGCTCCATCTTGCGACCTGTTCAAGCAACATCCCTCATGTAGCTCTGATGAATTACACGTATCTTCCAAGCACGCCATATTCATCAGGTCCCATCATCATTATGACGACGCCACCTTCTTCGCGCAAGACCGACAACCTAGAGTCTAATTCCCGCGTGTCACTTCTTGTACATGACTGGATTTCGCATCGGCCACCTACCCTGGGTCAACAAGGTCGTTCGCCATCACCATCACGACCAGGTCCACGTTCCGGATCCTTGGCTGAATTGTTACTCGGCATGAACACTGCTTCTCTGAGCAGAATCAGTACCACAATCAACGGTATAGCTGAGATTGTGCCCGCCGGGTCTGAGCAAGAGAGCTGGTACAAAGCGCAACATCTTGCGAATAATACATTTGGGCCTACTGATGAGGACAACTACTCAAATTCTCCAGTGAGCGGCGGGCTATGGGGAGGCGGCGGTCTGGCTCAAACGGATGTCCGTGAGGATGACTCGAGAGAGGGTGATGGTGGCACTCGATGCTACGTGGAGGGTGATGAAGTTAAGGTTGTTGTTGTAAAGATTAAAGATGGAAGAATAGCGGATTGGAAGGGTCAAGTGCGGGACTGGACGCTTCAGGTGCCAGATAGTTTCTGCGCTGTGAACGGATCGATGTGATGAATATATTAGCCTGCGCAATCCTTACGTAGGCATGCAAGTCACTGTTGTCAAGAATGCGATGGTGTGAAGCGAATTAACAAAGATGTCGGTACATTGTGGGTCCTTTGGCGCGGCATCCGACCGAAATTATCAGATACGTACTTCTTGCAGTGTTCAACGCTAATCAACATCGAGTAGGTACTGTGATCGGTGACAGCGATGGACTGTTATCCACTTTGCGCAACTTTGCTATTCCGGCGTTATGCAAGGGGCGCTTAGATCGACGCAGGCATACCATGTAATCTCGCTGTTGCTCTTTGACATCGGTTTAAGAAGGACCGCATTAGCCCGTTCTGGGTTGTGGCGGCACGCTACTTGTCTTTGTCTCAGTCTGCCGCCAAACATAAGTAAATAATCCCCTTGATGTATTCTTCATTCTCGTTTTCCGAGTATTAATCTGAGCTAATACATTTCACTCTTCTTCTCCCAAAGGTGTGATGGGCGGTCCGGAGTCCAATTGAAGCAAGTGCTCGGTACGTTCCCTTTCACTATCGCTGCACGTCTCACCACAACTCCACGCGTTGCCTGTCTTGCATAATAGAAACACGGCGTAAGGAAGTCAGACTGGAGTACTTTAGTGGTAGAGTGGACAGCCGTACTACTGCGACAGTGAAGAGTGCTGTTGAGGTGGTCAACGCTGTCGAGGAGATAATGTCTTCCCGGGCTTACAGAAGATTGAAAGACCGAATCTTACATTTGACTATCCAGAACATCCTAAACAACCAAACTATCGCGAATGCCTCGCGCCATAAGTTCCACCTCGTCGGGCGAGCCGGGCAGCCCACAAGCTGCACACATATCGCCAGGTGAAAGCCAGATCGGGGAGGACCAACCTCGTGAGCAAAAAAATTCCAAAGCTCACAGTGAATGCACTGACCGGCGGTGAATGCACAGCCTTTCTCACCTGTTGGCCTTGGCACGAACTACAAGTTGGTCTCCTTCGGCGCCAACTTTCTCTTTACCCTTACACAATTTTCCTATAGCATTCACATCCAAAGCGCACGACAATGATCACCAAAGCCTGCCTTTCGTCAATCCCCACTCAAGAGCTCGCGCTCACCACCACTGTCGACAGCGACACCATGGCGCAGTTTTACAACGCGCTCGATGCTTGCGTCTGCGGCTGGCTGCGTGGCGACACCGTCGTTCTTCTTCAGGGCAACATCCAAGAGCTCTTTGGCGATGTGTGCATGTCGTACTTCGAGCAGAGCTTGACCCAGCAGGTTGGACAGGCCATTACCTTCACTTTCTCACCGAACAGCAATGGCGGTCAGACGATCGTCCAGATGCCAGAGAACAAGACCGTCTCGACTTACCTTCAGTCACCTGCAAGCCCGCCAACAGCGGCAACTGAAGCTCCCTCACGCTCGCGCAAAGCTTCCCCCGGCATCAAGAAGGCACCTCGCCCGATGAATTGCTGGATCATCTTCCGAGATGCTATGCACAAGGTCTTGAAAGCTGAGAACCCTCACCTCACCGTGCAGGAGATCTGTAAGCCTTCCTTTCACTTACTCGTTTAAGATAACTATCGCTGACGTTGCTTGTAGCTATTCGTTGCTCAGAGATCTGGCATGGTCTGTCTCCTGCAGAGAAGAAGCCGTGGCGGGATGCAGCGACGCTGAGGAAGGATGAACACTCGCGTGCACACCCTGACTACAAGTACAGCCCTCGCAAGCCTGGCGAGAAGAAGAAGCGACAGTCTCGCAAGGCAAAGCAAGCTCCCGCATTTGCTGCCAACCCTGGCCTGTTCGATATCTCGCCCGTGTCGGACACGACCACAGTCGCACACGATGAGCTCCAGACATTTACCCCTGTGGATCTCCCACTTCCTGCAGTCTCTGAAGCTCCCATTGACTTTGGCGCCAACTTCACTGCTGATGTGGCGCAGCTGATGGACGAGACTACTCTGCTTGGACTGGACATGACCACTCAGCTTGGACTCGACATGACTGCTGAGCTTCCTGACGAGTTCCTTACCGGCGAGTTCCTTCACGACACTGAGCCTCTTCGTCACGACAAGCTCGAAGCTGAGTTCGGTGCTGACTTCGAGGGTACTATGCCATTCGACCTCTTTGGTGAGGAGTCCCGTTTAGACGGCACGCAACGCTCAGGCTACATGTACTCGACTCTTTCTTGAAGTGTGTGGACAGAGAAGTGTCGTCATGCACCACATTGCATAGATGGACTGAGAAGTGGTTGGGCTCCATGCATGTAGGAAAATCGATCACGGTGCACACCATTAAGTTGTCTCAAGAGTAGGAATGTTTATGAAACCTAGGGGCCAGCAAGCGAAATGCAGCCTAGAACGTGCACCAGCTCTGGCCGTTTGTCCTCATGATGAGAACATCCCTGCAACAGATTCAGCGAATCACACTGCGCGTCGGATACAGGATTCCTCGCATCTTTGCGCGCACAGTAGGGCTAAAGGTGGGTACTGTAGGCTGCAAAGTTTGATTGGCTGCCCATAGGTGAAAGCAACGGTGAATGCACTGACCAGCGGTGAATACACTGACCTTCTAGCCTGCTCCCCGCCCCACCCATTGTTAGTGCCACATCCTGCGCCCTTTGTTCTTATACTCAGACACTCACTCATCTACGTCTCAACCAAAGTTTTTTGCAATTTGACACTCGCCCGCTCAACGTTTCCAACCACGCAGCTTCACGAACGCTTGCTGTCAACAAACAGTAAACTCACTGTTCGCTCGATGCCATCCCAGATGCACACTTACCCTATGGCGGTCCCACGAGACCCTACTACTGCTGAGATTGCGCAATTTCTCGTCACTCGCAGCGGCGACCAGATGTCGCAACTGGTTCAAGCTCTGACAACACCCGCTGCGCAAGCTGCACTCACCAAATCAATGCTCTTGTTACCACCCAAGATCATCCCCAAAGTCGCACCTCCAGAGAAAGCCAAGAAAGCTCTGAATGCGTTCGTGGGATTCCGATGTCAGTTTCACTTCCCAACCTCACTTTAATCCCATTAACGAAACATTCAGGCTATTACATCCAGATCCCCGCTCTCAAGGCATGGCCGATGAAGAAGATCTCGAGCCTCATGGGTATCATGTGGGAGAAAGATCCAAACAAGTCAATCTGGTCTCTGTTGGCGAAAGCTTGGTCTGCTATCCGTGACACGCTTGGTACAGGCCAAGCTCCCCTCGATCAGTTCTTCCGACTCATGTGTCCTCATCTCAACCTACCCTCACCAGCGACTTACCTCGCCATTTGCGGTTGGGAACTGAAGGTCAACGCTGAAGGCAATCCTATTCTCTCAAAGGACAACCCTCCGCTGCTGAGTCCGACCAGCGCCGGAATTGCAGGCATGGCTCTCTCCGTCCAGGACATCATCGGTTACTGCCATGACATGGGATATGCTGAGAACTTCACTCTCAACTCCAAAACTCATTCGCCAACCTTCCTTGCTCAATCTTGCAAGGGCAAGAGCGTCGCTGTCAGGTCGCAGACTCACCTTGCAAGCACCGTCCATGATGACCGCCTTGCAGTACGCGACCAGCGACGTGCGAGGAAACAGGCTGTTAGATCAATCTCCGCTGCCCAGGCGCTGCACCAGCAGATTGCTGACACTCACAACATCACTGACATGGACGTCGACACTGACGACGCTTCCATCACTGGACAGAACGAGCCTGCGCAATTCTACGATCAGCTCGCTGACTTACTCACCGATATCTTCCCCGGTGCATCTGCCGACATGTTCACTGGTGCATCCGCCGACATCTTTACCGGTGCATCTGCCAACATCTTCACTGGTGCATCCGCCGACATCTTTACCGGTGCTTCCACCGAGATCTTCGCTGGCGCCTCTACTGATCTCGGTGTTGGTACTTCCACTGATCTTGGTGTTGGTACCTCCACTGATCTCGGTGCTGGTGAAGATCCTATCATGAATGACTGGAACGACTGGGGCGCATTTCGACTTGGCGCGGACGAAGATGCAACACTTCCCAGCTTCGATCTCGCCACTCTTTAATGCTCTCCTCGAACGCATCATCGCCCATCTTTCTGACGACACCTCTAACGAACGAGCTCCTCTCTATGGCTCTCGACCGCATCGAAGCCTTCACGTCTTCACTTCTGACGATACCCCGATCAGCAGTGCCACGAGCCAATTGATCAACAACTTTGTTTTCCTGCATTTGTTTCCTTAGCAACCACCACAACCACAGCAACCACCAAAAACAAGCTATCAACGACGCAAGCACGACGCACCCGCCTCGTCATGCTGCTGTCCACGCTAGTACACTTTTATGACCGCTTCACTACGACATGACCATTGCGCCTTCCCCCAGCTGAGCATCCTCACGGATGGCCTCGCAGACAATTCTTGGACGACAGCGACAATTGGTCTTTTTGCAACCGAACACAGGCTTCGGTATGGCGTTTGCTTCAGCACGGGTAATAATGGGTCTGTTTTCTTGTTTCCACACTCCCTCAGATAGTCACACACTCTCATGACCACCACTGTTCCTAACGAAAACTGGACCGGGGTCGTGCAGCGATTACGATTGCTGCCCATCATGTAGCTAGAAAAAACTTTATCAAAATGCAAAGAAAAAATCAAAAACTTCGCCTGTGCCCTGCTGTGACTGCGTTGCCGTGATTGCCTTGTCTTCATTTGCCTGCCTTGACCTCCATTGCCTGCCCTGCCCTGCCTTGCCTTGTGATGCGCCCCAGGCCTTGACGGAAGAAGCCATGCGCTATCTTCCTTCTGGAGCTTCGTACGAAGATACTGTGGTGCGAGCTTACACGGCGCAGTCTGCGTTAATGACGCGGAAGGGTGGAGCATAGCTTGTAGAGGGAGAGCGATGAGACGGCCCGAGGGCGCGTCGAGCGTTGCACAATGCAGGAACGGGTTTTGTGGGTCATGTTGAAATTGCTGATGTTACTCCGGGTATCTAACTATCGCCCCTGCCTACCGGACGGGTCCCAGCAGGCGTTGGGTGATGTTTCTTCAAATGCTGTCCGTTGGCTCTGCCCCGCAGAAGCCAGATGAACTTCCAATGCCGCACACTTTGTCGCAACATCGCTCTCAGAATGCAAGATCGCATTCGAGCATTGACAACATCCCTTCGTCAAGCAGAGTAGACGTGCTCCGGTCCGTACCCGTCCGTATCCACATGCCTACCCGAAGGATGCTGATCCCTGTCTCGGATGCGCAGTTCGCATAGTTTACCCGCGCCTCAATCGCTAGTTCTCCAGTCGCTCGCCCAGATGAAAGTTCCACAGCGCCACTGTGTGCCTGACTCCTTCTGACCAGAGGGACCTATAGGTCTGCAGCATTTCAAGTCAGCAATTATCCGCAGACGATGCGTGCTGCATGCGTGCTCCCGCCCCTTGCATAGCGGCAGACCAATGAGCAGCGAACAAAGACGCGCAGACGCGCGCAACCAAAAACGTACCTTGGACACATCCAGAACTGCCTTCCGCGGTTAACGCCAGGCTTCTTCGTCGTAAGACTAATACACGGCTCGGCATGGCCTTCGCAGCGGGGCGACGGCCGCTTGGAGAACAATTTAGTCCATCCTTCCTTTGACGCTTGCTGCGCCGCACCAGGGTCGCACGACCAAGGTGGAGATGTGGTTGACTGACTGGTGGATGCTGCCAGTGGAGCCGCCCGTGGTGGAGTGCTTTCGGTTCTGGCTTCCGCGGAGGGCATAGTATGCGACTCCAGGCTTGCATCATCATTGGCAGATGCTAACAACATTGATGGTGGCGTTGGGATTGCGGCAGAGTCGGGTCCAGAGGCTTTGGAACGTGCTTGAAAGAATCCTTTCAGAGATTGCTGACCTTTGGCAAGCGAGGGTGCATTGGAGGAGCTCGGGGCCGGGTTCGAAGATTTAGTTCGCTTGATCGGTTTGCTAGGCGATGCAGACGCAGATGAGCGTCGCTTCTCGGGCGAGGCGAGAGCGCTTGTGGCTTGCACAGTCTGACCATTCGCGGAGAACAAAGGGTTTGTCGGATCCGCCAGTTCGGGTCCTTTGTCTGCCCCTTGCCTAGGCGAGATGACCGCAGCCGCTTCGGGTGCGCCCAGAGACGGTGGAATGGCAAGTGCATTCGCAGGTTTTGGGGCTACATGTTTTTTGCTGAACATGTCGCGGATGTTTTGCCGTTTGTTGAACTCGGTGAGGAGCTTGCCTGAGAGTGGGGGTACGTCTTTGCTGCTGTACTCCCTCACTCTGACCCCTTCTCTGAACATTCCGGGTGGGTTTATGATGTCAAGGATGTGATGCTCTGCATCCTTCGCACCGTCTGAGGTAGCATTGCCCATCCCAAAGACCCTATCTTTCGTCACTGCGTATACCGGGCAGTGATCCGAGCCCATCAAGCCTTCCTGAATGTTCGACTCCTTGAACCAATCCTTGATCTTGATGCTGCAGAGCACAAAGTCTATGCGCGAGCCGAAGTTGCCTGGCCTTGCATTGATCTTCTGCTCCCAATGCGTGTACATGCCTTCGCGATCAGGATGGAACTCGCGGCACAGATCGTAGAGGACAGGCTCTTCTCGTCCTTCGTCTCGTTCACCTGCAACCTTGCCGTTGAACAACAGCTGGTTGAAGATCCGCCGGTTTGGGGTGCTGAGGTATTCGCTATGGGTCATGCCTTCCGCTTTCATGTTGTCTTCCGCTTTCGCTGTGTCTATGAGATCGCGCGAGACGTTCAGATCACCGGTCAGGATGACGTTCTTGCCCATCTTGGTGAGGTTCCGTATCCGTGTGTCGAGCATGTCGAGGAAGCCGTACCGGAAATCGTCACGAAGGCCGTTGCTGTTGGCAGGGCTGTAGACACCAAACAGCACGAAGGCAGGGAACTCGAGGACGAGGCATCGGCCTTCAGCGTCAAGTGCAGCCGGGTCTACTCCCAGTGCCTCGATGCGTGCCAATGACGGATATCCTCCAATGCTGTCTGACTCGGGTCGTTCACGATAGGGCGTTGATGAGCCCGGAGGACACAGGACCCCAAGCAAACCTTCTTCGGCGCGAATTGGAGCACATACGGACTGGCGGGTATATATGCCAACACCCGAGTATCCTACAATGCCATCAGCACGTGATGCAGCGCTGCATTGGGCCTGGACGCAAGTGTACCTTTCTTATGTTTGGGCAGACTGAAGTAGCAGTCCCAGCCTGGCACCAGAACCATATCATCAGTCAAGTCTTTGCGCTGGATCTTCAGCTCTTGCATGATGACGATATCTGTCTCGAGGATGTCGAACATGGCGCTGAAGGTGCGGTTCTTGCGCCATGGCTCGTAGCCAAACGGGTTGCGGATGCCATTGACATTCCACGTCGTGATGCGGACCATTGTGTGTGCAGCGGGCGACGACGCAGCCTCATCTTCGGCGCAGGCTCACAATATACTGTTGATGACAGAGACGCGCCGCGCGCGTGGCTGGTGCACTCGAAGCACGCACGACGTCACATGGGCTCGCTGGCCGGGGCAAGCGCAACGCACGCAAACCGCACAAATCCGCCAAGCAACGCGGAAGCTCGAGCTTTCGCTCACACCACACCTCAGAGCTGCCATCGCCCGCAACGCCCAACACCCGCTCCCACGCACCAATCTCCACTCCACCACCGCCCACCATGTTCGCCGCCCGAGCTGCTGCCCGCCAGACCCCGCGCATGGCCCTTGCCCGCGCCCCTGCCCGCGCCGGCCGCCGCAACTACAGCTCCGAGAGCCCCAAGCAGTTCGCCGGAGCCGAGGACAACGAGTTCAACCGCGAGCGTGCCCGCATCGCTGAGCACGGCGGAGAGAGCGGCGAGTTCTGGCGCAAGTTGAGCCTCTAGTAAGTCGCTCCGAGTGTGCGGGCTGGCTGCCAATCAGCGGCCGCGTATATGATATCAGAATGAGGGACGAGAGGGGAGGGAGGCATTGGAGTGGCATTGGCAGCGCAATCAGGCCAATTGGGTCAGGAGAACATGTACTGACGATGCCTTCACAGCGTCGCCGTTCCCTGCATCATCGTTGCCTCCGTCAACGCCAAGTTGAGGTGGGATGCCCACTGGGAGCACGTCGAACACGAGCAGCACGTGAACCCCCGTGAGGAGAGGCCCGAGTACCCCTACCAGAACCTCCGCACCAAGAACTACTTCTGGGGAGATGGCGACAAGGTAAGCCAGGCCTATCGACCGCTGCTAGGATGCCAGTGCTGATATAGTGACAGACCCTCTTCTGGAACGACAAGGTCAACTTCCACAAGAGGGACGAGTAAATGCTTCTATACCCATCAAACAATTGGCTCAATGGTGTCTTGGAAGCCCTCTCGGGCCCAATGTGTAGATAGTAGAACGCAAGCTGTAGGCGGAGAACCAGCAATACATTTCCTTTGTACCTGCTCTGCGCCTGATATGCCTCTGTGCCCGCCCCTGCTCGCACCCGTCTTGCACTGCAGCTCCTACGACTCAAGCCTGCTCAATGCTCCTCGTGCCCTCTTCCCATACCCGGTTGTGATTCTGGCTCCATTCCTCTGCCAGCTTCTCGTCGCCCCTCAGCTTCGCGACTATGGCTTTCTTCATCAGCTGCTCGCATTCGCCGTCCAGATAGGAGCTTTTCTTGAAGCAGTCTCTCGCTCTGTCAATGTACAGCTCAGCCTTTGCAATATGGCTAGTCTGCAGTCCCGGTTCAGCCGTTTTTGCCGGATCTGCGAGGCCCATGAACGAGTCCCCAAGATGCGAATACAAGATACCAGAGAGCATGTTGTCCCCATTCTCGAGCGAATGTGGCAAGGCGGCCTCGAGCAGACGCCTTGCACTCACGCACTCCCCCAGGTTGTTGAGGATGTTGGCGAGTAGGCCGACTGCAGACCAGAGGCTGGGCATCAGCTTTGCTTTGTATGCCACACTCGCTGCTCGCAACGCGACACTGAAGCCGTACTCCGGCTTCCCTATCTTGCGGAACAGGTTGGCCTTCATGAGCAGTACCGAGACACGTTGTAAGACATCGGCATTGTCCTCCCTGAGAGACTGCGCAAGATTTGAGATTGTCGTGAAAGCCGTTGGGTAGTCGCCCTTCGCGACGAGGTATTCGATGTATGTTTCGGAGAGCAGGAAGTGTAGCTCGGGGTCGAGAGTCTCCGAAGACGGGTCTGTGGAGGGCTTGAGTGTCGCGAGTAGGTGAGAGCAGGTCGTCCAGTCGGACCTAGAAGTGTCAGAATCGATCACTTGGAACTTTGCGCATGCACAACGAAGCATACCTTCTGATAGCACGTTTGAGTTTGATAATACCAACGCAGAGGACAAGGTACTGGTGCAACTTCAAAGCCTTGTTTTGAGAAGCTATATCGATCGACTCGAACGCTTTGATAGCTTCATCGTAACGCCCACCTTGGCTCAGCTACACAACTGTCAGTGATGGAATCGCATGGTTGCGTGAAGCGAAACATACTATAAATGCCTGCCTTCCTACCGCTCGAAGCTTCTCGTCGATCGGGCAGCTGGCTCTGTAGCAGTCAAGGAGCAAATTGCAATGCACGTCAGCAAGGTGCGGTTTCCCCAAGCGGGAATATAGAGTAGACTGCAGCAGCATCTGACCTCCGTAGCTGTTGATAGTCTCTTTGATGTTAAGATGCGAGGACTGGTAGATCTGCTCAAAGGCCCGCGAAACAGAGTCACCCTGGTCGTGCGTCAGTCGGGAATATGCTGCATGTGGAACTCACTTCGACTCACTGTCGAGAGACTCAGCTTGGCTTCGTTGAGTAGTGTTGCGCTCAGCAGATTGTACATTCTCGACTCGCGAGCCTTCGACTTCAAGAACGTCAGAGCATCTCGCTCGCTGCCGAGCATGCTAATGTATCCGGCACTCTTCATCTGTTTGGGGTATGCTTTGTTCATATGGTTCAGCCAGCTCAGACTGAAGCTCAGGCATATCATGTCCTGAGATTCCCTTGCTGTGGCAATGGTCTCGTTGATGGCAGCTATCGCTTCACCAAAACAGCCAAAGTCGGCATGTAGGATTGCCGTGTGAAGTAACGCGTATTGATAATGAACCTTTTCGCGTGTCTGCATGGCATAATCGTAATAGCGGTGCAGATTGTCGAATGCAGTTGTGTAATCTCCCGCTTTCCAGGCATCGAAGAATTGGACAAGGTGTGCTTGCCGGTGAACTGTATTTGAGGACACGAACATCCCACGGAGTTGGATTCTCATGCTCTCTGGCACTCGGTCGCCGAAGCGCTGTAAGCGATCGAGCTGGAATCCTAGCACGCGGTCAAGGTCGTCTAGACTTATCCCTCGCGTTCCATCGTCTGGCTCGTTGAGAGATCCGTATGCGATCTCGTAGGCGTCGTCTCCTTCCTGCATGCCCATATCTGCGATAACCGCGTCTACACCGCTTGCAGCCAATCCGGCGAGCCGCTTCGTCCATTGCGCGGTGGGGGCTCGATACTTGACGAAAGACGACCAGAGCGCAATTGTGTCCTCAAATTGCAGCCTGTCGAACTCAAGCCTTGCTCTTCGCACGAAGATGCCCAAAGGAGACGTTTTAGACAGGTAGATGCATTCTTGTTCTTCGCCGTCCTGATGTGGAGGGCTGATCAAGAGCTCGCCAAGACTGTCGAATAGGGTGTGCAAGGCATCGAACGAGTTCATCTCCCACATGCTCTTGAGGAACAGGTCCAAGAGCGTGCGACCCGGCATGTTGGAGGCGTGGCCTTGGAGAACATCTTCGAAGCTCTCGATAGGAAAGAAAGAGTTTTGAGATGTAGACGAGCGCTGGGATCTGGCGGTTGAAGAAGCTGATGGAAGAGTAGTCGAGAGAATGAAGGAAAGTATGGGTATCGTGGACGAAGACGGTAGCGTAGAACTGCAATATAATCGTAGCAGGACCAGTAAACTGATCTTCTGCGCTGTGAGATAGCGCGCTGTGCCCATCTTGAATCCTGATCGAGTCCGTGGCCGAAAGGGATACAAAAGGCTCCCTAGCTGTGACGGTGACGCCGCTTCTTATCCCTGCAATATGGCCATGTGTGATTGTTTTTGACTCCACGTCCGCAGCAGTGCAGGTGAGCCGTTGGGCCAATCTTGGCGGATGAGATGCGCCTGTTGTTTACAGGCAATGTAAGGCAAGCGCGGGATAAGCGAAACACCTAGACGCGTGGTCACGTTCGCGCTTAAGTGCGTCTGTCAAGGTCACTAAGATCACCATTACACCCTAGGTGCTGCATTTATGACTTGATGTGTATTTGAATGTGAAGGTAGATGGTTTAATATGAGCAAGAAGTCTCAATGCACAACGCGCAAACTGGCAGTACGGTTGAGCGGTATCAAAGTCCCTTAGTTATTGGTCTCGGTGATATCGCGAACCCTTTCCTCCTGAACAGAATCCTTTCTCCCAGCACTCTTGTTCTGCCTGCGCGAGCCGATGGGAAGGCCCTGAATCACGCCTGGTGTATTCCGCAGAATGTCGTCCTCCTCAGTCGCATTCGTCGCCCAGATGTTGCCGATGCTCAGATCGTACGGGCCGGGTATCCTGTCTATCAGCGAGATGCCCACAGTGCGCACTTTCTGTGTCAACATCTCCCTTTGCGGCTCCACGACCTGGCCGTGGTTCGTTCGCACAAACTCGCTCCACTTGATGAGCACAGTCTCCCACTCGCCTGGTGTCTTCGAGTGCAGCAGATGCTGGTGAATATCTGTGGGCACGATTGAATCGGTCTGCACGTTGACAAAGTACTTGCGCCCGTCCGACTTGAACTGCATAGCCAAGTAGCCGTACAAGCTGACGTCCCAGAACGACGGACCGAAGATGGTGCGGCCTCGCTCTAGTGTCCTCCACCCCGAGTATCCTGTCCTCTGGATGTGTGGCTGGTTGGTGGGTAGCTGTGTTGATATGGTGCCGTGGAAGCGTGCGTGTGCGGGTTCCGTCTGGGTGACGGGGTGGTGGTCGAAGTTGACGGTCGAGTAGCCGCCAATGTCCTTGTCACTCATTTTCTTGCATTGCTTCAGATCCTCGGCATCTTGGAAGCGGACAAGAGGAAACGCTTTACGGGGAGTACTCAGTCCTTCGAGCTTGAGAGCTGCACGGGTGAGCTGGTGTCGCGTGGAATAGCTGCGGACAACGCATACCAACCTGCGAGAGGCGCTTGAACTCCTCCAGACTGCGGGAGACGAAGCCTCCCGGTGCGAGACACTGTGCAGTTGGGCGCATTGTGTTGTGTGGTTGGCGCAGCTGTTGCTGGTTGTGAAGAGGCGCTCTCTCTCGCCGTCGCTTTGGAACGATGACGGCGAACCATGCAACGCTAGGAGCTAGCCAAATTTTGGTCCTGCCCTGCATCTCGAACTCTGGATGCCCATGGCAGTTCGCCTTCTCTCAATTTGTGCTATAACATCCGGGCGCGTCGTTCTTCTTTCGTAAATACACACAACTCACGCCTTTTATACATTCCCAACCCACACCGTTCTTTCCACGCGCTGCGCAAATCCTAAATGACCTTCGAACACGCCTCCGCGCCTCGAGGCCTACGAGACAACAACCCACAATTTGGGCAGACATCGTTACCTTCCTCACGTGAGCTTGGCGAAGTCGTTCCAGCGAAGCAACCAGATGGCGCCCCGGTAGCAGCCGCCCCGGCATTTGCAAAGTCATGGGCGCATTTCGTAGCCGGAGGGTGAGGCAAAGCCGATTCGAAACAACCGCAATGAGGTGGAAGACTGACAAGACACAGTCTTGGTGGCATGGCCTCCGCGACCCTGACCGCACCGCTTGATGTACTCAAAACTCGTCTGCAATCGACATACTACCAGCAACATCTCGCCGCCATGCGATCTGCACGAGGGTTGCCGCCAATCGAGACCATGTCGTTCGCTCGCAGCTCGTTGCTACACATTCGCGAGACAGGAGAGATTCTGTGGCAGGTCCCAAAAGCTGAGGGCTGGCGAGCTCTTTTCAAGGGCCTTGGACCTAACCTCATCGGTGTCGTTCCTGCTCGCGCTATCAACTTTTACGTATACGGCAACAGCAAGAAGGCCATTAGCACGCAGTTCAACAACGGGCAAGAAGCTGCATGGGTGCATCTATGCTCTGCGGCTGCAGCTGGTATCGTTACTGGAACCGCAACGAACCCTATCTGGCTGGTCAAGACTCGACTACAGCTGGACAAGAACATTCACTCCGACGGCCGTGGTCGCCAGTACAAGAACGCTCTTGACTGCACAATGCAGACTGTCAGAAAAGAAGGGTTCTTCGGACTGTACCGCGGACTGACCGCCAGTTACCTTGGCGTGTCGGAGAGTACGCTGCAGTGGATGATGTATGAGCAGATGAAGCTCGCTCTCACAAGACGCGCTGAGCGAGTTGCTGCGAGTGGACGCGCACCTACACTCTGGGACCAGACAGTCGACTGGACAGGCAAGCTTTCGGCCGCCGGCGCTGCCAAATTCGTGGCCGCTCTCGTTACGTACCCCCACGAGGTTGTCCGAACACGACTACGACAGGCTCCTCAGCAAGACGGTCGTTTGAAGTACACTGGTCTGGCGCAATGCTTCAAGCTCATCTGGAAAGAAGAAGGCATGGCCGCGCTATATGGTGGCCTGGTACCGCACATGTTCCGTGTCGTACCCAGCGCCGCCATTATGTTCGGCACGTATGAGGGCGTGCTCCAGCTCCTTGGCGAGTCGAGCAACATGTAAAATCACCTTCCCCCCGTTCTTCACTTCGCATGTACAACATTCAGCTGCATGGACACGGCGTTACAGTTGTTTCGGGCATATACCGGCGGCGTCATCTACTCGATGTGAATCATACCCACTCGCCTTCGATCTTACGGGGCGCTTATATAACAAAAGATGTATAAAACTTGGCTTGCTTAGGTTGGGTTTGTAGAGCTATCCTGGATGTAAGATTGCGAACCGCACGAACAAGGCTCAACTCAGTCGAGAGACACGAAAATCGAAATAATGATAATCTTCAAAATGTACAAAAGAAAAGTTTGAACGCTCATCTGTATGACTTTAGAACATTTGGTGATGTCCATGAATTGCATGTAGCATTGGAGAGGCGGGGCCTGTGCGCAAACCACCACCGACATCGACTTGCATGAACTTTTGTTCCATCGCCAACGCGACCCAATCGCGCCACAACGCCTGCGATGTCGACACAAATGCCTCTCCGAATAGCACGCTCCCCAGCGCATGCACTGCGCCACCGGTGCCTCTTCCAACGGCGAACCACACCATCCGCACCACGATGCCTGGCCGCAACGCCCGCGCGAGCCTTCTCCTCGACCCCTGCACGGCCACGCAAGAAGGAAAATCGCATCGTCGACACAAGAATGCAATTGGCCGGCGCGGAATCGACTATGTACGGCCAACCGTCTCCGAGCAGTACATCGCAGAGCCGAGACGTGCAGGAGATGGCCGAGGACATTGGGTTACTGCAGAATACGATCATCCGCGCATCGTTCAGCAAGCTGCCCAGCCCAACTAGCTGGGAGTTCTACTCGTACTTCTGGACGGTGCTCAAGTCGCGCTTCACCGGGCTGTACACACGCAGCCATTTCAAGAGATGCGTGCACAAGTCCGGGATCAAGTCGTATCTGCCCGTGGACATGTGGAAGCAGACGGTGCTGAAGAACAAGGCAAAGAAGCTGTACAAGGCATACTACGATGCACTTGCTGTGTACGTTGCCCCTCCCTTCCCCATCCCATCCCATCCCATTCCCCCAACCGCACATGTAGGAAGATCTACTAACACCCTTCCCAGTGGCGATGCCAAATCCCTCCGCAAGCTCTGCCTCATTCCGCTGGCCGCAACAGCGCGCTCCCAGATCGCCGCGCGCGGGCCCGTCAAAACCTCCTGGCAACTCCTCAAATACAAGTCCGCCCGCATCGTCTCGCACCGCTGCTCCCCGCTCGGCGGCGACCACCCAGACACCTCGTACCGGCAGTGCGTTGTGCGCCTCGAGTCGGAGCAGCAGCTGAAGGTGACGCCCGTTGCGTCGCCCGCTGCTGCGCACAAGGCACATGCGTCCAGGTGGGCGCCCAGCTATGCGCAGAGCAAGAAGGGCGGCGTTCCTGCTGTTGCGCGGGCGGAGCAGGGTGTCGAGGCCAAGGAGAAGGGCAAGGTGGAGACTGTGGTTGAGTATGTGGTTATGCAGATTAGGGTTATGGATGGCAAGGAGGAGGATGATTGGAAGCTGTGGGGCTTTGCGAGCGAATCTACACCAGCCACGATTGAGGAGGATGAGGCGTACTGGAAGCAGATGCTGGATATCCAGGCTGCGTCGGCGTGAGAGTGAGGGTATGATCTCGAATCGTGATGTGGAAGGATGAAGTGATATTGTAAACATAGTCGTGTACATGCCAGATATAGGCAATTGTATAAATCACTGTCAGATCAACGACAAGAGTCACTACGCTGTCTTCGTCTGCATACAGACAGTTTGCGATTCCAGTCTCACACGTTCATCACCTGTCGAGTCGACTCCACCGCGTTGTGCCAGGTATTCGGCAACCGAGCCCGGAATGCAACGTCACGAGTGGGGCAGCAGTGGGGAAAGTGTTCAAAACTTGAGGATGTAAAGATTCATGTCGTGAAAATTCTAGCCATTGGTATCATTATGGACGCATGAAGCATTCTCGTCTCCCGATGCATGCTGCGAACAGTCCCTAGTCTCCGTCCTATCAGCAGGGCGTGACGTTCTCCCGTGTCAGTCTCAGCAAAACGAGCGTCATAAACGCATGGGAAGTGACGCCTGTAACCCGCGGAACCCGGTCGAGAGCGGGTGCTTGGAGGAGTAGGGTCGCAGATGATAGCGTTTAGAAACCGTGGACCTGTGGGGTGTCAGCATGGTGGGCTTGTAGCTGCGAGGGCTGAGAGCGTGACTCACCTTGATAGTCTTGCCATCAAGACCAAGGCCCTCCTTCTTATCGGTCAAGAAGTCCTGAATGTCCTTGCGCTGATCTCCCTGGAGCTGGATGACTTCACCCATCTCGGTGTCTGCGACTATGGTTCCATTGCAGGCGAACTTCTTCTTGATGACCTTGAGGATCTTCTTCTGGTCAAACTTCTTAGGCAGACCTTGCACGGTGGTCAATGTCTTGCGTCCATTGCGCTCTGCATCGTGTCAGCACATGTTCTGCTGGAGTTTGGTAGCGACGCAGGCGGTGGCAGCAGGGGGGAGGGTCGAAGAATTTTAGGGGGCTAAGGCGAGTGCATGTGAAGATTGTTGCCAGGGAGGGCAAGCCGCAAGACCAAAGGCGTGAGCACGTACGTTGGATGCGGATGTGGATGTAGTCCTGGGACTGCGCTGAGGACTTCTCGCCGGTGCCTTCATCGGCTTCCGCGAACGGGTCGAAGGTCTTAAGATTCTCGATGGACATACAAACAACTGTTGCGTGTGCGCTGTGGGTGGGGTTGTTGGTGCGTTCGCGTGGGTATGAGATACCGGAGCGGCTGGGAGCAGGCGTGCGTAAGCTTGGTGGGCTGGGTGGTCGTGTGAGTGGGAGGTGAGAGTGTTTGCCCAGGTGTTTCGTGAAGGGAAGTGGTTGGTGGGGCGCGCTGGTGCCCGCTCCCCGCCGCACGGCCGTCTACGTCGCTTTCGCGCCTGCCCTCGACTCGGGCCTGATTCGCAAGGCACGGTGAAACATCAGACTGCAGCTTGCTTTGCAAGTCAAGCCGGCCGGCTTGGGTGAATTACATAGATCTATTTGCTTTTTCACAACGCAATCCTTGGGCCGCCATGCGCCAGAGATCGGCTCTGCAGGCCATTATCCGCTTCACTCATTACGCGGTTGCACAGTGCGCCTGCTGTGCTCAACGGCCTAGCGCGGCGACACAACAGCAGCGCTGCACGCATGCATAGTGGAAACTACGACGGAGGCGCCGCAGCCGGTGCTGCCTGTGTTCCGGTGCCTGTTCCAAGACCACCAGGAGTGGGAGGCAGAAGGAGGGAAGAGTAACTCTGTGGCACCAAATCAGTCACCCGTGATTAGTCCAATGACCGGCATGGCCACTTACGACGAGCAGAGACATGACTGTGGTACGTTAGTAAGAGCCTTGGGTATGGCATACGGAGCACCTACCGGCCATGCCAACCGAGAAGTAAGCCGGAGTCGTCGACGTTTTCTTTTGCTCTGGGGTCTCAGCGAGCCACGACTGCACGGAGAAGACCACGGACACCCTGCAGCGAATCAGCAGATGAGCGCGCCAAAGCATGTTGAGGAACATACCAGCCGATCATCCTATTCGAGACAGCATGTCAGTGCTGCGAGCCAATCTAGATAGGGGCGCCGTACTTGTTCCGGGTGAATATCTAGACGTGAAATCAGCCGTGCAACGTAGACGCAGACAGTGGTACATACAGCAGCCATGGGCAGGGTGCTTGCCATTGTGCCTTGAACACTGCGTCAGCGCTGTGAAGCTGTGCATACTCAGACAGGCCGTCACATACCGGACATGTTCTCATCTGCCTTGCTGTTGGCCGGCTCCGCGTAGGGCACGACTGTGACAGGTCAGTGCACGTGATCTGATGTAAAGCGTAAACCGGAAGCATGATTGCGTATAGGGGCCACGGCGAACGGCGCAGGCCACGGCCACGAGGCATTGGGGCCGGCGCAAGCACATACTGAGGTCGGCACGTCGCATATCCTTCTTTCCCTGAAGCGAGGCCATTGTGGAGCGGCGTGAGCGGTGTCAGGCCGGGGTGGAGACAAAGATTGCGATGGTGGTGTCGATGCCGTAACGTGATGGTGTCGGTGGAGCTGAGGGCCGACTCGGGCGGCCATGTACTCGGTAATGCGAGCGACGAGCGAGATCATCCCATCCCATATCGGAACCTCTCAACACGTCCGTGTCCGTGACCGTGACCACCCACCCTTGCCCGACCCTGTGAGGCTGCAGACGACACTCCCTCCTCTGCCCTCGCCGCCCTCTCCGCCCGCCTCCCCCGAGCGTGTTCGCAGCCTCCTGCTCGCATATGTTGCAGCCCGTTGCCTCTCGCCTCAGCTGCCCGACGTCGTCCCGTCCCCCTTCGCTCCGGCTGCGCACAACGTCAACGATGAACCCGCCCTCGATGCGATGACCTCTCGTCCTGGCCCGGGAATACATGAGCAGTCCCGTGGCAGTGGTGTGCCGCCTCGAAATCCCCCGGTGCGCCGGCGGCCCTCGAAGCCGCTGAACACGGCGCTTCCGCAGCCCGACTGCATCGATCCCACTCTTGAGGACGAGCGGCCACCCGCATTCCATGGCGCGGGCGACACCGCACGACCACTGCCCCGGGGGCGCCCACAGCTCTACTATGCCACTGCTCCCAGCGACGCCGGCGAGCTGCTCACCCGCACTTCCTTCCCCTACCAGCCGACCGCGCCGCTGCCTGTGCCGCCGCGCCCAGGCTCCGTACACCTGAGAGATGCTGCCGACCAGCGTCGCATCGTCCCGGGCGGCACCGGTGTGAAAGAGCACCCCGGCATCCAGGCGCCAGAAGTGGTGACGGTGCCTGTGCACTTCCCTGGGGGCAAGGCCGCCGACGTGTTTCCATGGACCGGCAACAACCCCGAGGATACGTTGACCGAGGCGCTGGTCAAGGGGGGCATCAGCAACAAGCCGCAGATCATGAATGAGACGAACACGGCTCGTCCGTCGCTGTGGTCCAACCTAAAGAACAAGTCTGGCCTCTCGACGCTCTCGACGCTGTTCGTCGCCGTGCTGGAGAAGCGCCAACAGACCGGGCGTCTCCAGGAGCCGAACACCTTCAAACCTCCCCCGCGCCTCACTCTGCGCGACACTGCAAGAGAACAGTGGCTATATGACCTGTCGAATCCGGCCATTGGCCTGCGGCGCTTAAGTCGTACGATACCTCACGGTCTCACTGGCAAGGTGCTGTTGGAACAGTGTCTCAACAAGAACATACCTCTTCCAAGAGCCCTGTGGCTGGCCAAATGCGTAGGCATCAACGAGCTGCGCGCCCACAAGCGAAAGGGCCAGGCTGGCACCGTGACGTGGGTCCGAGGATGGACAAGCTCTGTAGAGCAGTTCTTGGATGGTATCCTCTCCGGTGTTGGCACTGGAGATTGGAAGCAACGCATGACCTACTCGTAAGTCATGCTCAACAACAGACAAGCATCAATCTGACATCATACAGGCTTCAGCTGGCGACGCATCTGTATAAGGAGTACCTACTGGACGTGGACCATTTTCTTGACTGGATTCTTCATAATGTGGCCGCATGTTCATCTGAGCGTCTGTTTATATGGCTTCTGATTGTATCCATTCCTGCTTACTGGAGAGACATCACCGCGTGTCGGCTGCGCGGCAGACGGCTGGCAGAGGCGCTGCTCAGTCACGTAACGAAGGCGGGTTTTGTGATTGTGCCACCAAACTTCCATATACTAACATCAAGCAGTTGTCCCAACACGATATTCACGTGCCACCATCTAGAATGACGCACTTCCTTGAGACCACCCTGATCAAGCTCCTCATCATTCGCCCCGCATGTCTACTCCTCCCAGACTCCTGGGATCGACACAGCACTGTGCTTCATGGTCTCGCAGAGAGGACCAGCCATCCCCAGATAGCGCACGGAGTACGAAGATTGGATGAGCGTAACCGCAGGCTACAGCAGTCGTCCATAGCTGCTCCTGCAGCTGCTATGACGCCCACTGCTCAGATCTATCGCATATTGGACGGAGTCGACTACAGCAAGACGGTCCGTGTTGAGGACGTGTCCACCGAGTGCATGGACATTATATCAAACCCTGTCAATTTAGTGTCCGTCCTGCTTCAGTGGGCATGTTCCTATTACCGCGAAGGCTCGTATAGAGCGTGCTTGGCGACCCGTTTGCTGCGTAGATGGGCTCATCTTGGCGCAGACATCTATGAGTGCATCGTAGGATATCTCGAGGGCATGAGTTGGGTCGAAAGCGGCGACGCGCGTAAGATCTTCAAGATCGTTTCTGAACTGGTGCGCTCCAAGACTTTTGCCGCCGGCCGTTATATGCAATGGCTTATTGCCACTGGGTCAATTGCACAAAATTTGGATCTGTCACAAGTAAGCCCTTTCTTTCCTCACAGGAGATATACAACTCACCATTACCAGCCTGCGGCGTGGCCCATACGTTTGATCACGGAGATACCCATCAGCGGTTTGCCAGATCAGATCCGCACTCTACGTGCAACCCTTCTTCGCGGGACAGCTCATTGCGCGGACACAGAAGAAAAGACTTTGGGTCACGCGAAGCTTGCCATTTCGCAGCAGTTACCCGTGTTGTGCGGCTTGAATTATACTGGATTGGACTATCTCAAATTCGATATGGACAGACTTGGACCCACGGTTAGGATTGAGCTTGGCATTTGGTTACGCCAGCAAGTCGCTCGTTATGCTGAGGTCAACGAACAGTAAGATATCTCGTGGGACAATACTCACGTGTGCTAACCTGTTCAGCGTGCCTACAAAAGATCCAAACGTCGAGGAGACTGCCCTGGTATCTTCGATAACGCCATACGACTTCCATATAGTTCGGTCTTACCTTGAGCATTTCGAAGATCTTTCCCTCCTGGCAGACATCGTAAACATCGCAACCTCATCCTTGGACCCGAGCACACTCGCCTCTGCTACGGACACCATGCATTACCACCTGAAAGCGTTTCGTGCGATTGGAGCCTTCGATTCTTTGTTTACGAAAGTGGTGAACAGATATGCCGCCATCCGAACTATACGCTTTCCCGAACGCGAATTGCTCCTCAGCCTCCTTAACCTGGCACAAACGTTGAAAATGGACAATTCTCTCCTGCAACTTCTCAATTACGATCTGAGCCGACTGGATCAGAAAAATTCAATGGCCGCCTGCTCCCCAGCCTCTGACAACATGGGCGAGGCTATGGGCAACATCTCTTCCAGCCCCGAGGACGAGATCGAGCGCATATTGTTAAGTGGCAATTCTATGGATCAGCAGGTCATGGCTCGCGTGCTACGTAAGATCACTGGTAGCTTACAGGATTGTCTCAACAAGGGTCTACTGCAGTCCGATAGCTACTCCAGTTGGTTTTATCGCTTGCGCAGCTTCGACGACTCGACTTTCGATGTGGTTCTGAACGAGTGGGTGAATCTTTGCTTGCTGAACCACCAAGTTGAAATCCTTTTTCTCGCATTACCCACCCTTGTAGGATCCGGTTGCATGCCTCTGTCAGGATTTCTGGACAGCTTGCGAGCTTACGTTAGCAAGACAGCTCCCGGACAGCCTGAGATAGCTTTCCGTGTTGCTCTGGAAGGCCTTCAGAACCTGCTGCCTTCTGAGATATCAACCGGCACCTGGTCACCGCAAGACAGATATCGCTATCGACTCGAACAACAGAATCTCTGCTATGAGGTAGAGGCACGTGTGCTGCACTTTATCGGCGAACTCGTCGAGCTGGGTACCTCTTTGCCGAAACAGAACATCGGCCAACAACTGTCTGGTCTCCTGTCGAGTGGCGCAGTGCTTGACATTTTCAAACACTACACCCTTGCTGACGCTGCTTCCCTATCGAAAATTCACAAGGCCAGGCGGACCGGAAGCCCAGAGAATCAGTACCTAAAAGTTCCGTTCAGCTTGTTGGTAGACCCCAGTGGTTCACTTAGTAAGTGTTGTTGTTAAGCTCGTTCACGACTCCTCACTTACGCAATGGCTAGATCTACTCGCGAGAAGTCCGGAACAGCAGATACTTGTAATTTTTGACAAAGCCAGTGAGCTTTCAATGCCTTTCTGCAGATCCATGGTCCAGCAGATCTTCGAAGCGGACGCAATGTCCACAGAGCACTCATCCGACGGTCTATCTGCCACACTCTTAAGTGCTATCAAGTCGGCTTTGGAGAAAGACCAGTCTTCCGGTTTAGAACTTCTAGCCACTCTAGACAGCGCTCTGACGGACAAGGTATGTTGCGATGTTTTGTCCTAGTCAAGGCTGTACTGACCCACATAGATACGGCAACATGCAGAGCGCGAGATTATCGAAGCATCATCTTTCCTCACTACGTCACCTTTCGATTTGCAGAGCTCAGGCCAGACAACACCAGCGTTGGTGCAGAAGTATCTTGCGGTCATCGACCTGACTGCAGGGGCGGCATCAGAACCCGCCGATTCGACCGCGATGTTGCTAGCTTTGGTGGACAGATTCAAGGGCGTGGCTCAAGCTCTGACTTTCATGAGTGGGCTGGGCCGTCCACCGAGTCATTCTGACAATTCAACAATGTCAGACCTATACACGTGGTATGGTCATTGTCGGTGCGATATCCTCTACTTTCTAACAGTCGACAGGATGAACGCTCTGTTTCGCGTACTACTCTCGCACAGCTCGTCACTCTTGCAGAACGCAACCCACCAGCATCAGACCGCTCTCATGGTCTCTCTGAAGGCCCTTATCACTCACCCGGTGCTCGAGGTCTACCCACGCATTGCCGAACACATCTTCGACGTAGCTGTCGTCTTGTCGGATCTTCTTTTCGACGATGTCCGCATTCAGCTCGCCCGTGCTGAGAGTGCGACATGGGTCGAGGACCCTCGATGCTTGTTCCTCATAGGCTCGACAATGCCTGTCGACGGCTGGCTCGTTCTGGCGAAGGCTGTGAACCAACAAAACCTGGCTTCCTCTCAACTGCAACCTCCACCTGCCGTTCAAACCCAGCATCAGCTCCCACAGATGCCTAGCTCGAACGCCTCAACACCTCAACAACGCTACTTTAACCAACAGCAACAACGCCAGCAACAGATGCAAGCGCAGCACGCACAACAAATGCGAAACTACCCCCAGTACGCCCAACATACACACCCGCAGAATAAGATGCTCCCTGCGCAACTGCAACGCACTCCCTCGAACCAACCAACACCCCCCTCCTTGCAACAGATGCAACACATGCAGCATATGCAGAGCCTTGCGCAACAACGCGCTACACAGCCCTCGCCCGTCCAGTCCCAACGACCCACCCCTGCCGCGGGTGGCCCTGGGTCCGCGACAGGCAAATTTCCCGCCGCACAGATAAGGGAAGTAAAACATTTCCCATATACGCAGCCCAGATGGGAGATCTTGGCCGAAAGCTCCGGCAACCCCAACGCGAACGAGACAGCAATCAACTTGAGCTTGTTCGGTGCCAGGAGGGCATGAACAACATCAGCATCTCGATGCCATTCATTCTTGTCCCCCCTTTTTTGTTTCAGCCTTCCCTTTGTTTTTTCACCTAGGTCTACATGCATGCAGCGTAGCGGTGGCGTTGATTATTAGGAAGCTCCTCATGACATGCCTGCATCACAACGGCGTTGGGCGTTTGACCAACTTGCATAGTGCAGTTGTGTATATACGAATTTCAGTACAGCGGAACATGGTTACGACATTGGATTGGAGATTCTTGACTGGGTGGTTTTGGTTGGTTGCATACAAGTCCATAGTGTCTGTGGTAGATGAAGAAGCCCAACGGCACGTCGAAATCACCGTCCGAGTCTCATCAACACGTGTGAAAGAAACCCCTCGCAGACCTTCTTCAAGCAGACTTCCCGGTGATCTTCTCGTAAGCCTCACGGTACTTGGCCGCCGTCTGCTGCACAATCTCCTCGGGCACCTTCACGCCCTCCTTCCCCTTCAGCCCATTGCTCGTCAACCAATCGCGCAAAAACTGCTTATCAAAGCTCGGCTGCGCCCTACCCAGGTTCTGCTCCCACGTCTCCTTGGGCCAGAAGCGACTGCTATCCGGCGTCAGCACCTCATCAACCAACACGACCTCGTCCTTCTCATCCAGCCCAAACTCGAACTTCGTATCCGCAAGCACGATCCCCACCGCCTCGGCGCGCCTAGCCGCCGCCTCGTAGATCTGCAGACTCAGCTCCTCAACGCGCGCCGCGATCTTCTCGTTCGCGATGATCTCGCGCGCCTTGGCGGGCGAGATGTTCTCGTCCTTGTCGCCCAGCTCCGCTTTGGTGCTGGGCGTCCACAGCGCCTGCGGCAGCTTCTGGCCCTCGATCAGGCCCGCGGGCAGCGGGATCCCGTTCACGGTGCCGGACTTCTTATACTCGGACCAGCCTGAGCCCGTGATATAGCCGCGCACAATGGACTCGATGGGGATGATGCGCAGACGGCGCACTTGCATGGAGCGGTCTTGGAAGCTGGTTAGGGATGCGATGGGGCTGGGGAGGGTGTTGCTGAGGTAGTGGGTTTTGAGGCCGGGCACGTGCTGGGGGAGGTAGTTGAACCAGTAGATGCTGATTGGGTTGTTAATTATGGATTCAATGGGGTTGGTTGGTGTGGTGGATTGTACCTCATTGCAGTGAGTAGAGCACCCTTGCCTGGAATTCCCTGGAACTTTGTTAGTATGGACTCGAGAACAACGCAAACGGACTTGAAAGCGAGAGCCGTTCAAAGACGGTTTTCAAATTTGATGATCTCGCTACTCACGTTTTCCATGATCACATCGTACGCCGAAATACGGTCGCTCGCGACAAAGAGCAGTGTGTCATCGTCGACTGCGAACAAATCGCGAACTTTGCCGGACGCTACCTTCGGCAGCTTGCCCTGGACATCAATGGTGGTGACTGTTTCCGACATCTTGACTATTCAATTCGTGGTTGAGATTGTGCGACTGATATTGCTAGACTTGGTGGTGAACATTTAAAATGTGCCTCCATGACGCTAGGGTGGGTCCGGCAAGGTCTGCGGGGCAATGTCTATCTTCGAGTGAAGATCAAGCATTCTGCTGCATCACACTCCCTTGATGACTTTCAGTCGGGGTGAAATTAATGATTTAGATCAGTACATTGTGAGAGTAACTTCAAAGCACTTTAGTATCAGAATGCAAGAGTGTTTGTACCCCTGCTCTCTGCCTGGTTGACCCTGCATGCCTGAGCGTTCATTGGCCAGCACCTAGCCTCATCACTTCATCTCATCCATCTCACATTTACGAACTCCATCATCTGACACTCCCCTCATGGCTTCTACCCAGTTCACAGCCCTCATACGACTGCCGTTCCCCCGCGGCAACTTTGTGGATCCGCCACAGGCACAGTGGGACGCCGAGAAGGACCGCCAGCTATGGAAGGTCATCTCGAAGTCGTCGAAAACGAGCGACCTCAACTGGGTTGAGTTGGCATCGAAGTTTCAAGTGCCTCCGACGTTTCTTTTACAACAGGCAGCATGGCTATACGAGCGGCATTTCGAGCATGTCCGCAACCAGATGAAGAAGGTTAGCGGCTCGTCGGTCAACGCGCCGGCTGCGTCTGGTGGTGGAAGCACGCTCACCCCGATCGGCGGGTTCGCGATGCAAAGAGTAGGCAGCGGTGGTGCTGGACCTCCGCGGACGACTTCAGCTCTGTCTGGCCACCATAAGAACAGCCCAAGCCTTGGTTTTCAAGACGCTATCGAGACCGGAGCGACGTTGACCAGGACGCCTTCAACAACCACTATCACACAATTTCGTGCTCAGACTCAGCAACTGCCGACTCGCACACTCTCTGCACGGTCAAATCAGCGACCCGGTCTTGCCAAACCTGCCAAAGCCGCCTCTCCGGGTACTGCAGCTCAAACAGCGGTACAAGAACGTCCAGACTCTCCAGAGATATCAGCCTCATCCTCATCCAGCTCGTCATCATTATCCGACGCTGACCACCCAGCCCATCGAAGCCAGCTCTTCAAGAGACCGCCTCGCTTTCAACAGAAACGGCCACGTGAGCTAGCCCCCTTCGCAGAAGGTGACGGCACGCAGGAAGGCGACGATGTAGGCTCACAAGGTAATACTATGCTGCCATTTGCATCGGCCGCACGACAGACACCGGTCACTTCGAAACAGAGCCAGCCGGAGCAGGGAACTGGACTTGCAGGCCAAACTGCCTTCGCGAAGCAAAGCAGCCCACAATCGCAGGTGACGACAGAAACAGCGTCTTCAATGACCAGCTCCAATTCTGCTAGCGACGCGCCGTCTGGTGCTCGCGCTGCTACGAAGAGTCCCGTAAGTCCCAACTTCAGTCACCGCACGGCAATGGCAAATCTTGGAAGCCCGAGGGCGCAAGCGCTGAGGCGCAGGGAGGGGAGTGAAGGCACGCCTAGCATGGGCAGTAGCTTTAGTGATATTGATGGTGAGTGGGTTTGCTTCGGTAGATCCTTTCAACGTGACTGACTTTGTAGATGCGGGTATAAGCCAGTCGGCGTTGGAGGAAGCTTTGCTCAGCAATATGCAGCATGGGAGGATGAGCACACTGAGCAGGATGTCATATGCTTGGAAGCAGTAGTGTGTTGCCGTCTTTCACTTACAATAGGCAGCCTTGACAGCTGGTCTTGGCACACATGCGACTTTTGTACTTCTACCTCTACGCGCTTGAATCCCACACTCAAGTCAACCACCCCCAGTCTTCTTGTTCGTCATGGAGCAATCTTCCACCCGCGCCGAAGACGCTGACGTTCCAGCGCCCGCTCTAACTCTGAGATATTCCAAGGGCAAGAATGAGCTCGACCTCAAGCGCATCTACACCGACACCTACAGTCTTGCCGAGCACCCAGGCCGAGCCCTCGATGTCGGCTGGTTCACATGCAGCGATGAGTTCCTCGAATGCTTCTGGTCAGTTGCGGCTTCTCTGCTGGACTATTTCGTGGACTTCTACCACACCGACACCCCACTCATGCAGAGCGTCTGGTTCCACCTGCTCGATATCTGGCAGCAGGCCGACCCAACCCGATTCCTCGATGCTCCCTACAGAGACGCAACTGTCAACCACCTGAAGCACGACTTCCACGACACGCTCGACCTCGTCCAGGAACTCATCTCCTGCGAGTCAGCCATACACTCCTCGGTGCCCAAGGCCCGCATCCTCAACAACCCCAGCGGCGAAGCCCAAGCTCCCGGCGGCGGTGGCTACGAAACAGGCCCCTTCATCTCGGGACTCAAGCCATGGCAACAATTCCTCTGCGCCGGGTCTCCCGGCTTCCGGCCCCCCTCCCCCGAAGAACCCTCCCTCGACACCGCCATGGCGCCTACAACCACCACCACCAGCACCAGCACCAGCACCAGCACCCCCACCAGCACCAGCACCAGCACCCCCGCCCCCGCCCCCGCCAAAACAACCCGCTACCTCCCCCAACCCGCCATCGCCCTCCTACACACCCACACCGCCCGCGCCCGCACCCACACCGCCACCCTCGCCCCAACCCTCTCGCAAGACCTCCCCTCTGCCCTCTCCACCTTCGATGCCGCCGCCCTCTCCTTCCCCACAACCCCTTACCGCGCACCCTCGCGCCCCTCATCTTCGCTCGCGCACCCGCGTGCAGCGCGCTCGTACCGGCTGGAACAGGGGGCGCCACCGGTGCGCCGGCACGAAGGGCTCGCGGACCCGAGTATGCTGGTGGAGCGGCCGGGGTATGTGTTGTTGGATGAGGCGGTGGGTGTTTTTCGCGGGGCGGAGGTGTATGTGCCTGTGACGGGGCCGGTGGGGCAGGAGGGCGTGGGGTTTGATGTTTGGGGGGTTGTGGAGGGGGGGGATGTGTGGGGGGGAGGGGGCAGGGGGGATGTGGTTGGGGAGATGGGGGAGATGTTTGATGAGTGGGAGCGTGTTGATCCTGTTTGGGCATGAGGGTTTGGTGGTTTATGAGTGGCGAAGAAGGGGGGGGGGGGGGGGGGTTGGGGGGGGGGGGGGGGGGGAAGGGGGGGGGGGGGGGGAAGGGGGGGGGGGGGGGGTGGGGGGGGGGGGGGGGGGGGGGGGGGGGGGGGGGGGATTATTGGGGAGAGGTGGATGCAAGATGCAGGGTGGATGCAAGATGCAGGGTGGAAAGTGCAGGTATTCGTTGCAGATATATGTACAGCCAGACTTGTGGTATGTACGGTGCGATCGCTAATTCAACATTAAAAGTCATGGATATCATCTTGTGTTGCGTCTCTTCACATGTCCCCTCAACAGTCTCTTCCACATTACATCATTACCACTTCTCTTCCATCCTTCGTCCCCGCACTTACGCCGAGTAGTCGTCCTTGACCCTCCTCGTGCTGTCAGTATCCATGAAGCTCGCGCGGCTCCTCGTGCTCTTGGTCGAGCGACGACGGCTGACACCCGACGAGCGGTCACCGCCCAGCACGCCACCGAGACAGAAGAGGATGGTCGCGATGAAGAAGCAGGCGAACGAGGCCCAGGCAAAGGCGAGCAGGTAGCGGCCGATGGAGGCCTCGAGGTTAGCGCTGCGGAAGGCGTTGCGGCCCTTGACGACCCAGGCACTGCGGGGCGTTAGTGTAGCACTCGAAGTATGTGTGGCACGGGAGGGGAACCATACGTGAGCAGAGCAGCAGCCAAGGCCTGGAAGAACAGCGCAATGCCGACCGTGAGCCCGGACAGATAGCCACCCAGACGCGAGCACAGCGCCAGCAGCCCGGTGAACAGCGCGCAGACGGCAAAGAACAGGGCAATCAGGTAGAAGGCAAACATGAACCTCGACAGGTAGAAGTACGTGTTCGTTCCAACAAACGCCTCGGGGACACCGTTCTCGGTGCCGAAGTTGCGCGGCGGGTCAAAGGGCAGCGCAGGGACAACGGCTCCACAGTTTGCGTTGCGGCCGGAGCTGGGATCGCGGCCGCAGATGGCAAAGAAGGTCCAGCGCGAAGGGTTGCGCGCGTCGGCGATGCCGGCCGTGGCGGCCTCGAGGAAGTAGAACATGTTGAGTGGTGCCGAATTGACGGCGCCAGACAGGATGGTGAAGAATTGCATGACAATGCCGCCGGCGACGAGCAGCAGGGCTGTGAGGCCGAGGACGGGTTCTGTGAAGAAGCGCGTTAGTATGGTGGTTGTGTGGTTGTGGTGGTGATGGTGATGATGGTGATGGCTGAGTGGCAGGGGTACGTACTGGCTGCGGCAACCATTATGAGACGACGAGACGAGGAGGTGGCAGACGGAGGATGGATTAGGATTCTCGACTTTAAGAGGCAATGCGAGATGTGCAAGGGAGACGGGACGGCAGTGATTGGTATTTGAGCGCCCGAAACGGAAGCCTTGCAGACATGCTTTCCCAAGGGCAGAGTCTTGTTTTTGAAGTGACGATCCACTCTGCCCAAGGGTGACGTATAGCGTGGGCGCCGTCGAAAGCTCGGCTGCAGCGCCCCATGACCTCACCTGGCCGTGATGGCGCTTTGCATCATCCCGCCGAGCGCGAAAGACACAAAGGGTCGCGCCTTGCTGGAAGCAGCCGGCGGTCGCAGACGGACTGTTGATGGGCTGCAGACGGTGCGTGCGGGCGAGGGGGACTTGGCCTGACAGCTGCGGGAGAATCGATGTTTGCCGAGTCAGGGCTGACGGGGTCAAGATGCGCGACAGGCATGTGGTGGGTTGGCGCGGGCGCGGGCGCGGGCGCGGGCGCTGTTGGCGCTGTTGGCGCTGTTCGGCAGCAGCCGAGGATCCTCGCATGTAGGCTGTCTCGTTCTCCTGTACAGTACTGTACCGCCTGGAGGTGATCGAGACAGCCCCGACACTAATCGCCCTTGCTCGCAACCGCATCGCCAGCCCAACCGCAACGCCAACCCCTTGTACTCCCGCCGCCATGTCGACCGCCGTGTGGCCGCCCATCGAGGCCGCCGCGCTGGCCGGCGAGCAGGCGCAGTCGCAGCAGCGCGAGCTCGACTGGCTGCTCGTCCAGCTGCGCGAGACGCTGCAGTCGCTCAAGGCCGGGCTGGAGGAGTGCGCGGCGCTGCTGGCGCCGTCGGAGAGCGGCTCGACGCTGGTGCTGACGTCGGTGCGCTCAGAGAGCCTCAAGGGCCTCGTCACCCGCGTCGGCACGCGCATCGTCAAGGGCGTACGTCGCTGCGCCTGCACCGCGCGCCTGTGAAGACACATCGCTGACGAGTGTGCCCAGAATGTCAAGCTGCGCATCGCCAGCCTGCCGCCCCCGCGCGGCTCGCAGTCGTTCGACGTGGCCATCTCGGCGGCCCCGACGGCGCCCACGCTCGTCGTGGCCCAGCTCACGTCGGTGCGCACCTCGATCAACAGCTGCCTCGATGCCATTGACGTCGTCTCCTGGGGCGGCGACGCGACCAACGCCAGCTTTGTCGCCGGCCAGCTGCAGCTCCTGCACGACCACATCCTCGAGGCTCGTCACGCGCTGAAGGGCTACTCGGACGTCCAGATGCCGTGGTGGGACGCCCCCGTCGACGCCAACACCTTCGACCCGCCGCTGCCCCCCAACGTCTCCTTCCACATGTTCGTCTTCGACGCCGCCCTGTGTCTCGAGGTGCGCACGCTCGAGCCCAAGCAAGAGGACGAGGCCGCCTCCTTCACCGGCTTCAACTTCCGCGACCGCCTGTCGTCGGCGCTCGGCGGCACGCGCACCCCCGTCCACGACGAGGCAGACAAGGTGTACAAGTACAAGGGCCGCGACGTCCGCGTCAAGGAGAAGATCCGCGTCGAGACGCAGGACCCGGCGCTGATATCGGCCTCTGCCAAGCTCAACGCCCTCGAGCACAGCCTGATGTTGAGCCGCAAGGCGCTCGACATGGTCATGGGCCGCGACGAGCCGGAGAACTGAATGCGACAAACCGCTGACACCAGGCAATGATTGCGCCTGCACGCCCAATCCACGCGCCCTGATTGGCTGCCTTTGTCTGTCCATGGACATGCTTTTCCGCGGGCGTGTCTAGCGCGGCCCGTGCGCGGATTGCGTTATCGCTCTATCGCGCTCTCGGAAACGCTCCATCGACATCGGAACAGAAATGTGACTAGCATTTGCCCCAGATCAACTATGCACGTCCCTGTACATACACACTTTCTTTGCCCCTCCTTTGCTTGAGACATTGGCTTGTTCTTGAGCTCTTCCATTCTCTGTAATCTACAACATGGCTCCTGCCTTGCTCACAGCCGTCGACTCGGCTTCACATGTCCACCTCATCGTCGGCTCAAATCCACTTGCAGGCGCACGATGCACACGCTCGATTGAAGTCGGCGCGCACCCCATATTGATTGCGCCAGAAGATGCGACATTACACTACGGCTTGGTGAAGCGTATCGAAGAGGGCGAGGTCAAATGGATCAAGCGCAGTTTCCAGGAGGAGGACCTGACCACCTTGGGTCGCGCCGAAGTCGATGGCGTGGTGGACGCCGTCTTCGTCACAGCAGGTGGGAAGCAGGGGCAGAGTACGTCTGGCATTCAGGAACCACGCAAACACTCTCTCATATAGATCCAGGCACACAAATATCGAACCTCTGCCGCCGATTACGAATCCCTGTCAACGTCGCCGACGCTCCCAACCTCTGCTCCTTCACACTCCTCTCCACACATTCCGACGGCCCTCTACAGATTGGCGTAACAGCATCTGGAAAGGGCTGCAAGCTGTCAGCTCGCATACGGAGGGAGATTGCGTCCTCATTGCCACCGAACCTGGGCGATGCCGTCGAAAGACTCGGCACGCTACGAAGGCGCATCTGGGAGGAGGAGCATGCTGCAGAACTGTCGCAAGACCTCGAGGCCGAAGAGGAGGACAGCGGCCAGCCCGCGACTTTCAACAAGCTAGTCCTGGAGGAGAGCAAGGAAGCAGCACGAGGCCGCCGTATGCGATGGCTCTCCCAGATCTGCGAATACTGGCCTCTCCGCCGCCTTGCAGCAATCACAGACGCCGACATCGACACCCTCTTCCTTGAGTTCGCCACCAGCAGTGTCTCCAAGATTGGTCCCACGTCGACAGCAACCCCCGAGAAGAAAGCAGGCCGCATCATCCTCGCTGGCTCCGGCCCTGGCAACCCCGACCTCCTCACCCGCGCAGCCCACAAGGCCATCCTATCCGCCGACCTCATCCTCGCCGACAAACTGGTCCCCGCTCCGATCCTCGACCTCGTCCCCCGCCGCGCCACCGTCCACATCGCGCGCAAATTCCCTGGCAACGCCGACCGCGCCCAGGAAGAGCTGCTCGAATGGGGTCTCGAGGGCCTGAGGGCAGGCAAAGTAGTCGTCCGCATCAAGCAAGGCGACCCGTACATCTACGGCCGCGGCGGCGAGGAATACGACTTCTTCCGGTCGCACGGCTTCATCCCCACGGTGCTGCCCGGCATAACCAGCGCGCTGTCCGCGCCCCTCTTCGCCGCTATTCCCGCCACCCACCGCGGCGTCGCAGACCAGGTCCTCATCTGCACCGGCACCGGCCGCAAGGGCGCGCCGCTCGACCCCCCGGAGTTTGTCGCGAGCCGCACCATCGTGCTCCTCATGTCGCTGCACAGACTGCAGGCCCTGATTGACAGCCTCGTCGCGAAGGGGTACCCCGCCGACCTCCCTGTTGCGGTCCTCGAGCGCGCAAGCTGCCCCGACCAGCGCGTCATCCGCACGACCATCGAGCACGTGTGTGCGGCTGTCGAGGAGGAGGGGAGTCGCCCGCCGGGCTTGCTGGTCGTGGGCAATGCATGCCGCGTGCTGAGCAACTACTCGCAGCGGTGGGTGGTGGAGGAGGGGTTCCACGGGCTGGACGATCTGGGGAGCGAGGGTGAGCTGCAGTTGAGCAAGCTGGGGGACGTGGTGGGCCAGGTGGCGGCGTGATGGACGAGTTGAGCAAGAAGTGATGCCCGCGAGCGTCACCGCATGATACCAATTGATACCAATACAAGCCCTTTGATACAACTCTCCAGAGGGTTCAGGTTTGACGTGTATTGACATTCGGTTTACATGCTCCTTTGAGAGAGCTGTGCCGTCGGTCGTGGCCCGTCAATTCTATCAAACAACAGAGCGCCGCGGTTGCTTTGCCATCCTGCCCAGCATGTCTTCTCCCGTTTCAAGATCCATTCCGTGTCTCTCTCTCTCTTTCGTCGCGTGACCGGCGATAGGCTGAGTGTGGCGACAGCAATCCCCAATGCAGGAGCGTGCACGAGCAGCAACACCATTTGCCATGAGACGCCCCTACCGCACGTGTCGATGAGCTTGACCTTCTGCTTGTTTCCGTAGTGTGTGGTGCATTACAAGTCTGTCATTACAACAGCCGGCATTCTGTGCGGTCCCCGCCATACGGACTAACGAGCCGTCGCCGTTCCCGTTACAGCGCTACTTGATGAACATTTCCAGTTCTCAAGCGACTCCACTGGTGTGTAATGAGAAGCCCTATGGGTGGTGTGTTGTAATATAGGAGAACTTGTAGTGTGATGTGTTTATATTTGAAGAGAAAAACTGTACTTATATATGGACTGCAAAAAACAAAAGCGCGCACTGGGTATCAAAAAAAAACCAAATGCCAACCTTACTCAACGTTCCACAACATCCTCATCTTTCTCCAAATCCTCAGCCGAATGCTCTTTCCACAAATGCTCCATCAACGCCGCAATCGAACGACATACTGTGTCCGCATCCCCATACTTTGCGCACAAAACGCAAGCAAATCCACCACCAGCGCCATGGCACTTGACCACAAACACGTTTCTCACCAAGAATCTTCTGCGTCTGGGGAACCCTCCTTGACTCTCCACCACTAGTTCCCACGCCTTCTTCGGTCGAACGGCGATGTACGTGCGACAATGAGGACATCTTCTGCTGCCATCGACGTCGAAGTTGTCTGAGAGCGGGAGATGCTTATTGTACTGCAGGTCGAGCGCGTAGCGGCAAAAGAGCTTGGTCATGTTGGGATTTGCTTTGGGCCTTGGCTTTGGGCGGTCGGGGGTGGGTTTAGAAGGTACCTTTACGGTGGTCTCTGAGGAGCTTGAGCTGCTGCTGCTACTTCTACTTGGTGGTCGAGGAGCTAAAGGGTAGCCCCCTGGTATTGGCAAGTCTACGACTGGTGACTTCGGCGCAGGCTGTGCTAGCATGCGCTGGTATAGCAGGTCGAGTGCTTGGATAGAGGCTGATTGAGTGGTTCGTATGGTCTGGACCAAGTGAATCAGCTGCGATTGCGAGGAAGAGGTTGTGAGGTAGTTGCTCAGCATGAGGTCTTGGTGGATGCTGATGAGAACCTGCTGTAACTTGATGAGGTGTGACTGTAGTTGTACTTTTGCAAGGTCGTCTCCACGCGCGTATGGTTCGCCAAGCTTGTGGTATGCGCGGTCATACGTGGATTTTACCTGCAAAGATGCGTTACACACAAGGTCGTCCTCATTGTTGCTGTGATGCTTTTCCCTTCTGTCGCGGCTCCATCGAACATGGCGTCCAAGTGATTCGATGACGTTTGAGTGTGAATCTCGGCGTTCCTGAACGTTCAAATCTCCGTCATCCTCGTCTTCCTCTAGGCTGTCATTGCTGCTTGACCTCTGTTTGAGTTTGCGATATAAATCTTTCGCTGTACCGAAGACGTCGGTCACAACGGTAACGAGCGAAGATACGAACACGCGATCTTGCAGCGCATCCTACACTTTATCAGCCTGGCAAAGGAACTTGTAGGTACTGTATGTACTGGCTCGACCGTAGCTTCGGTTTTTCCAATCATGTCGTGGTAATATCAAATTGTTCGATCAGCGAAGGTGGAATGAAAATAGCGTAACACATTCTAGGCGTGGAGATAAGAGTTACATCTCTACATCCAGGCACCTAACTCATCCTAAATCACATTGTCAGTGGTGAGCGGACATCTCTGAGCTGAGCGCCGTCACATGCTGTGCTCACGAAGTGCATCATGTGCTCAGTATTTCGATTTACGCATCACATGCCAGGAGCCATGAGTAAGTCATTCAGACCCCCTCAGATTCGAAATCAAAGTCAATGTACATTAAGCATGTACGAATGAACGCATCTCCCGATGTTGTCTTCCCGTGGGGTCACACATTTTGTGGCGGTTGCCAACATATGCGATGATAATTGGATATTCTGCAGTCGACACATTCTCGCGATTTGAGGGAGGCCTCACATGCAAAGACTTTGCGACCGCTGGAGATAGTGGCAGCGTGCTGTTAGTCTGCTATGCGGCATATGAATGCACAGCGCATCGAGGAGGTTGGGGCAGGGGAGATGTGACAGCCGCCTAAGGCGCGCCGCGGTTTACCCCACGCTGCGGCATGACCGCGGTGTATAATCCAAATTATGCCCTCAAGGTGAAGAGCCTCTGCTGGAGTTGCTGTGAGAACAATGGTTTTGGTCCATGGACCCTTGACATGAGATCGCGCCTTTCTTGTCAGCTGCCCTCCGTCTTTCGACCACCAACGTCCACACTCGACTCACCAATTTGCCTCTCGACACACTTTCTACTTCGACAGAGCACAGCCAGAGTTTTTTATGCGATGCAAAAAATAGATATGCACACCAACACAAGCGCGGGCCGAGGCGACTCCACCTCAGGCTCGTCCCGGCGCTTACTGTCGCACCAAAGCAAAATGATTCGCTGAGGATGTTGCATCAGCCCTCGAGCAATATCGCAAGCGCGCTCCCACAGCCGGAGCGCCTACTGTGGTAACAGGCTGATGTTAGACTCACACGGCCAGTATGATACAGGGGAAAGATAAAATAGGTACTTTATGATTCCTCTCCAATCAGCAGATGGGAAATGCGTGAGGGAGCACCCAAGATACCCGTGTGCAGCTGTTCTAAACACAATGAAGGGTTTCTGCAGTGGACCCACCGCACTGGCCGTGAGACTCTACTTCTGCCTGATACTACAGTAGCGGCAAGAAGGATTCGCTGTTGCTGTGCCGCATGGAAGCTATGCAAAACTCGCGTGTTCGCTCGTTGCGAATAAAGCACTTTTCTCATCTGCCAGATATAGCATTCCTTGAGAGCGTGCAGCAGCAACCATGGCCGCGAACACCAGTTCACACGAGCATCCACTTCAACATCCCCTTGTTGCAGCTCCGATTACTGATGGTATAGATCAGCCACCTGCGCAAGACCCAACCACGAAGTCAGATAAACTGTGGCAAGCTACCGTAACGCATGTGCCCAGTTGGCCTGAGGAGGCAAGGGCTCTGAACAAGCACGATTGGGTCTCCAGTCTATTTGCACTCGGCGATGTGCTTCTTGTTGTATTGCCAGTCTACTTCATTTGTAGGTAACCCTCGCGTCACTGTCATTTACCAACCTAACATGATCAGTACTCGGGGTGGCTGTTATCACCTTGAACGGCAAGGCTGTAGAAGGCAATGCTTTCGCTACGAAAGTTACGTCGGCCATCCAACTGGTTAGTATACACTTTTTCCAAACGACGATTACTCATTGTGAAGGGTCCTACGCTGTTCCCGATAATGTTCGCAGCTATATCTGGCCGTAGTATGAAGATGATTGCAAGATATCTTGCTGAAAGAGGTGCAAAATTGAGCGTAAGTAACAATAGTCTTGCTCTCGAATTGAAGGTGAAGTCCGCTGATACGATATTGTTAGACACTCGAGTTACTCATGGCGAGCCAATCTGTGTGGGGCACAGTTGAAAGCCAATTTTTAATGCGGCGATTGACCCTGGTGGGCGTCAACCTCTTGTTCTTATGGGCGATGTCTCCCCTAGGTGGCCAAGCATCACTGCGTCTCCTAGAACGATCCACAAGCACGGCCTCAAATTTCACGCCTTTGAGGTACCTTTCCACTGGTCCTGGGTCCGCAGTCTGGGCTATGACCGCTGGCACATATGTTGAGTATGATGGAAGTCTATCACAAGTCCAGCCTCTGTATGCTGCTGCTTTGTTCGCCTCGGATGAAGCTAAGAAAGGACCCGAAGATACTTGGGGCAACGTAAAGATTCCCTTTACGCATGACCTCAACTCCTCCTGGACTACTATTTCCACCAATGTTTCGAAACCTGAGGACTATCGGTCTCTCGTTGGTATACCTGTTGTCGGCAGGCCGACGGATCGAGATGGCAGCTTCAATCTCGAAACATCACACCTCACTGTTGATTGCAACCCCTGGCAATCGACAATTGTGGGGAAATACAATTACACTGACCTGCAGAAGCTTGTACCTGGCCAGATCTGGAAGAATATGTCCGATGATGATAACCCCTGGTACGGGACTGCGGGTGAAAAGACGATCAGTGGGGGCAAAAGTGCGACATTCTTCCTGCAAACGGACATTCCTATGAGTCAGGGTGAAGATGGCCGGTTTGACGCCTACGCTGGGTATGTCAACACGTCTTCGAATGCTCAGCCATACCCAAAACGCCAAATTACGTACGCTTCAGCATTTGGATATGAATCGGGCAGCAGCACAACCTTGAACTTCGTAAACTGCTCGCTGGGCCAGATTCATGTTGAGACAACGGTCAATTGTACCATGAACGATTGCACCGCTGTCCAGCAGCGCCAGTCTCAAATAGACACTCGCAGCGAGAACGTCACACCTTTTGACCACAGCTTGATTGCAGGGCTTGTTCTCACGGCGTTCCCAAAGACCTTTGGTTGGTCGAGAGGTTCGAATCCAACCGAACAGTTCTTGTTCAACGCCACTGCTTTCCAGTTCGTATCACCCACAACCCAGCTGGGCGACAATCCGGGGTGGGTGGACATGGCTTCATTGGAAACGGAAGTGTTTGCCAAACGGCTGTCACTCCTGTTGAATACATACTATCAGCTCACCATTGCGCCGAATGCGTATCTTGGGAATTTGCCGCAGAACAATCACTCGGCTTTTGGCCCCGACACCACACCAGAAGGCGATGTCGATGTCTATCTTCTGAGCAACGTTACCACAAAAAACACGACTTTTGTTGACTGGTACAGACCCTTCCAGGACGAGATGTATAACTCAGGCATCTACTTCATCGGAGCCACCACGAACTCAACAGTGAGTAAGACCCACGCTATTTTCGTATGCAACTTTGCTTGGCTAGGCCTACTGCTTGCGGCGTCCGTAATTATCTTCACAACTGGAGTTGCATCTTTGCTACTGAAGTGGAGAACCCTTGGCCCAGAAATGTTTGGATTTGTCACAAGCATGACCTATGAAAATCGTTATGTCAGGATACCCGATGGAGGCAGCATGTTGAATGGCATGGAACGTGCACGCCTTCTGAAAGATGTGGAATTTCGCGTAGGCGACGTAAAGGGCGAGAGCGACGTTGGTCACATCGCCTTTGCTGCCGGCGTACCGCTGAGAAAACTGGAGCGTGGACGTCTTTACTGCTGAGATCAGCTCGAATGGGGCCGCATGAATGGGTGTCACCGTTCCGAGCCTTGCAATATCCGCGCCGGTCTCGAAGTGGCGCAGCGTCACAGCACAACACCGCCACCGCGCGGATAGTGTTACAATATCTCTGGGAGCAGGATTGCCTGTCGAAGGGCTTGCACCACCCAAATGAGCAGGCTCTATGCACGAACTCCACATCAGCATTGCCGACGCTTACAAAGCGAGGTCTTACGGTGATGAGGTCAGAATTGATGTGCTGGACCTCGAAACAATCGCGACGTGTCCGTCAGGCCGTATCGAGGAACACCTCCCGCAACCCACAGACCGCTGTGCAACGGAACTCACGATCGACATTTAGCGGTTGGTTGCAGCCAGTCCTGTGAGCTGTTGATGAGATAATGTGACAGACGCTGAGGCCCTGCTCCAGAACTCAAGCTTTGTTACCATAGCAGCCGCTGTGGATGCGTTATGGAGCCAGTGTAGGACGGTCTACAGCAAAGAAGAGCGGCTGGCCAATCGGTCAGCCGGTGCAGGGGTTGTGGAGGCGGACTTGCGACAACCTTCAAAACACAGGGGTCCGGAAGGTCTCGCGCCCCGCTAAGCGACTCAGGTCCGCAGCCAATCATCAACCCCATGGACCATGGAAACGAAACTTCTCCTGAAGGCGTCCAGGAGCATGGCAAATATCGAGTCCTCGACTTCCAATGGCCTGCCGATTTAGGCGACTATGCATCACGTACCTGCGTCAACCCTGCGAGACCATTGGCCTTTCTTTGGCTCGCAGCCTTGGTCATACCTAGACCGCTCGTTTAACAGTGTAGACGCTCGTCGCAATTCAGCCTGACATTCTATATAAGTGTTTGCCAGAGCCTCCCTCTTGGCCTCATCACACAACACGCTCACACAGCAGCCACTACATTCTTCGCAATCGCGTCTCTTCTCTTTCATACTAGCTGGTCTAGTCAATTTGATTCTACACACAGTCTTTATCACACCATCTTGAAGATATCCGGCATATCTACCGATCGTCATGTCTTTCCGATCAGTCATCCTGGCGACTGCCGCCCTTTGCGCATACGCAAATGCTCATATCATCATGGAGCAGCCTGTTCCATACAGCGTTGACAAGATTGACAACAGTCCCATCACCAAAGAGCAGTATCCCTGCAAGTCTCAACTTGGCTTCACAGTTTCCACAATGAACAACATGGCCGTTGGCGAGCAACAAACTATCAAGTTCAAGGGCACGGCGGTACACGGTGGTGGATCTTGCCAGCTCTCAGTCACAACCGACACCGAACCCACAAAAGACTCAGTGTTCAGGGTTATTAAGTCCATCGAAGGTGGTTGCCCAGGCGTTGACGGAACCACCAACGAGTACCAATTCGAGATTCCTGACAGTGTTCCTAACGGCAAGGCCACCTTCGCATGGACTTGGTTCTCCAAGATGTCCGGTGCTCCTGAGCTTTACATGAACTGCGCTCCCATCGAGGTCACTGGTGGTGCCAGCGATACTTCCAAGTTCGATGCTCTCCCCGACATGCTTAAGGCCAACATTGGCGAGGGCTGCACCACCGCCCAGAACTTCGCGACTCTGTTCCCTGACCCAGGTTCCAACGTTGAATTGGGTGCCACCAACGATCAGAAACCTCCTACAGGTAGCTGTGGAGCCTCTGGTACCGCACCTGCTGACCCCTCGGCCCCCGCTGGCTCTGGTGCTCCCACTTCTTCTGCAGCTGGTGGTCAGCCTTCTCCTGCTCCTTCATCTGCTGGTGGCAACGACGGCATGTACACTCCCCCGGCCGGCGCCAGTGCTACCTCTGCTGCCCCAACTTCAGCCGCCGCTGCCCCGACCTCTGCCGCCACTGTCCCAACATCAGCTGCCGGTGGTGCCTCTGGTGCCGCTCCCACTTCCCAGGCTGCTGCTACCTCTGCCGCTGCGACAAGTGCTCCCGGTGGTGTCTTCGCTCCCGGAGCTTCCAGCGGCGCACCCGTTGCCTCCACCCAGACCACTCTCGTCACTGTCACCGGTACACCCTCCACGCCCTCCAAGACTACACCCGCTGCCTCCAAACCCGCCGCTACTACACCCGCCGCCGGCACTGGCGCTTCCGGCGCTGCTCCCACAACTGCTCCTGCCGCTGGAGGCGAGGGCACTTGCACCACCGATGGAGCCGTTGTATGCAACGGCGCCAGCCAGTTCGGTCTCTGCAACGGCGGCAAGGTCGTGTGGCAGGCTGTTGCTGCCGGCACAACCTGCTCCAACGGCACCATCGCCAAGCGCGGCTACAACGGCCGCATCGTGCGCCGCAACCGCGGCTTTGTTGGCCACGTCCACAAGCACTAGGTCGTTCTTGCTCGCCTTTTGGAGACACACCTTGATATCGATATCGCTTGATATACTTCCTGTCACTCGCTCACGCACATACTTAAGGGGATGGACGGTCTGGGACCGGGTTTTGTTGTTCCACGCTCACTAGAGAGCGTTATGGTTGCTGTAACATTAGCATTACTGGCGCTGGAGGATTTAGGACAGGCACCGGAAAGTCTCCGGTAGCCACATGTTGATACGAAAACGAATCTCAAATGAATACACATGTACACTTCGCTATTTCTTGCCAACGTTTGCTGTGATCTTCTTGTGAGGTTCTTGACTGGATAGTTGGAGACGCAAGATTTGAACTTCGTTTTTCCTACTGACCAAATCCCAACTTCCACCTCCACCTGCACCTGCACCTGCACCTGCACCTGCACCTCCTCCCTCCTCCCCATTCACTACTACTCCACCCCTTCAACCTCTCTCCCTCTCCACCCGCCACCCTCCTTTCAACTCCACTATCACAATCCCCCCTCCACACCTCGCACCTCCATCCGCATCCGCCTCAGGTCCCGCAACCTGAAACCGTACCTGTCTCTGCCTCTCGCCTCTGCACGCACCACCCGCCTCTCCGCCACACTATAGACAGCGCCCTCCCTGCGATCGCGTGCGCGCAATGGCCAGGCCGTGGGCCCGACCAGAATAGCCGCCTGAAGCTGTGGGCTGGAAATAGACGCTCGCTGCGAGACTAGAGCGGGGCTAGTGAGGAAAGGGGCGCGGGAGCTGGTGGGTGGGGGGCGAGAGGGGAGGGGGCGCGTTTATGCGTTGGTTGTTGGGAGGGTTATCAGTGGGTGTAGCGGCGGTGGAGGGAGATGGTGCTGCGGCGGTGGGTGGCGGGTGGGAGTTTGAGTTTGTGTGTGTGGAGTCTGGAAGCGTGGAATTTGGGTCGGAGAAAAACGATGCGCGGGTCTGGGTGCGAGGTGGGAACGTGGTTTCACAAGTGTGGATTGGGGCGCGTGGGTGCGGATGATGAGAGGGTTGTTCGTTGTATTATGGGATATCTTTTGACTTTTGCTAAGTGAGCTGGGTATCTGTTGGGTTTGCTCTGTGTGCCTGATTTTCAGGGGCGGGGTTTGCTTCTCTTCTCCTCTTCTTCTTCCTGCCAGTTCCGCAGGTTGTGGCTGTAGCTCACGGCGTCATCTGCACCATTTTGGAGTGGTTGAGCCCATCCATGGCTTCTGGTCAAGCTGCCTACGACCTAAATGACTCCACAATGAAGGATCAACGATGCATATTTAAGCGCCACGGTTACCTGTCTCTGCAGGTGAGCGCAAAGGCGATTCCAGCTCGACCGCCCGCGCTCCCGCTGTACTCGGCGCGCTCGGAGTCGGTACAGGCAGCTCGACAGGCTTGTGTCCTTCACCACTCAGCTCGTACATCTCCGGCGCAGTGGCTGCCGCAGTCGTAGGTACAGTCGCAGCAGGAATCTCCGCCTCCGCGGTATGAGCGTATTTTGTACTTGGTGAGGTCGGGTCCAGGGAATATTCGTCAGCTGCCATCTCTGACGGCGGCGAATAGGGGTTGCGGTTTCTGCGCCGACGCAGGAGGAAAAAGATGCCCACGCCTATGAGAGCGGCGACCGGGATGCCGACACCAAGGCCGACACCGAGGGCGGTGGTGTTGGATTTCTTTGCAGGCTCAGCATCGCTAGGGACGGCGGACGTGGCCGCTGAGCCTGCGTTGGACGCCGAGGATGCTGCAGATGCACTGGCCGATGCTGACGCTGGAGCGCTTGATGTTGCGACTGAGGAAGAGGTTGATGAGCTCGAAGAGCTCGAAGATGTGTGTGTTTGCGTGTACGATTCGCCAATGATGGTCACAGTGTATACGTCTGCTGGCGACTGTGCGAAGGTGAAAATCTCAGACCCAGAGTTGGCCTGACAGTCGCAGCCATCGTAACAGCAGTAGGAGTCGGTACTGGTAGAGTTGCAGCTGTATACTGGTACGCCATTGTTATCGATGTCTGTCCAGGATTAGTGAGTTGTTCTTCGAGAGGCAACACGGTGAGAGCAAGCTACCTAGACATTGGCGTGGACAGTTTCCAGACTTCCAGTTCGCATCTGTACAAGTTCCTCGATGCAAACGCGCTTTGACAGGGTCGTGTGGGTCAGAGACACACAGACCATTGGACAAGCACGCCTGGTTGTCGTAACAGCAAGCAGAAACGAGAGCATCGGGGTTGCAGGCCGTGTCTGAATTGACCTTGTCACCGTTGGGAAAGTAGCATTGTGCTGCCAGAGCAGCAGTGCAATAGGCCAGCGCCGTCACCAGTCGAGCGATTGTGCGCATACCGAAAGATGCAACGAACGGGTGTGGGGAAGAGAGAGGTTAGAGCGTGCGAGCTTTACTTCAGGAGAAGCACCGCGGCCAGGGTTATGGCGTGCCATGCCGTTTTGTTGATAGCATCGCAAGCACGGTAATCTCCAGCCGTTTGTGTTCGCCGATTGATACTGATCAGGCCTCCTACGGCCAGGCCTAGTATTGCGGTGTGCAATTTGAAGTGATATTGGGAATAACCGATCGCACACAGACGACGAGACTGCTTTCCCTCTCTCGCATGTATTGCTTGCCCGTCAGTCTACACGCTGCGGAAAACTCGATCCTAGAAATGCTTCCATTGAGATAGGGTCGGTGCGATTTGGGTGGATTTCTGTGGAGGGGCTCGATACGGCGAGGCTAGTGCGGCGCGTGGAGTGGAGTCTCCCGCGCGTCATGCACGATTTCTCAACGGATGGACCATGGACGCCATGAACATCTGCAAGTCACATCATCCACCATGACGGAGCCGCGACGGTCGACGAGGGCGCGTGTGCGCGAAGAAGCCGTTCCGCCAGCGCCCGAGACGCCCAGCGAGAAGCCTGCAAAGGGCGCAAAGTCGACGCTGAAGCGCAAGCGCACCAGCATCGCCGTGAAGGAGTCAACTCCAGGCACGCCCGTCGGCGAGGCAGCACAGCAAGCGCCCGAACAGACGCTGCCGCTCAAGGTCGTCGAAGGCCAGCCGCTGCCCACGCTCCCCGAACCGCAGCCGCTCGACCTGTCCTCGACGGAATGGCAGAACATCCAGCAGAGCGGCGTCCTCAGCGCCTCTCTGCAGCGCTCGCGCGCCGTGTGGGTGTCAGGCGTCAACTTCCGCACCTTCCACAAGAAGTACGTCATGCCCAAGAAGGTGGCCGAGCGCACCGACGCAGACAAGGCCGGCAAGGCGAGACAGAGGGAGATTGAGAAGAACTTCCCCCAGGTCGGCGCCCTGGACGCACAGCTGGTCATTGAGCCCCACACGTTCCCTATCAAGCTGTATGCACCCAAGGAGGGCAGTCGAGCCGCCCCCAAGAAGATGCCGCCGCCACAGCAGTACGGCGCCTGGCCGAACCACAGCCAGCACAGCCCGCATCCTCCACCGTACCAGCAGTACAACCAGATGCCGTATCCGCCAAAACAACCGCCGCAGTCGCGACCGCCTCCGCCCAAGCCCGCCCAACAAGCACCTCCACAGACGACCCCTGGGCCGGCCTCGACACCAGCCCCCGACCCGGTCATCCATATGCTCGCGGCGAGGGCAGGCACCGACCCTGAGTTGAAGGCCGTCATGAAGATCGTGGCAGCCGGGAACGCCAGCAAGGATCAGCTGGAGTTTTTTCAGACGCACATCAACGAGCTGACGGAGATACTGGAGAGGAACAAGAACAAGAAGGCGCCCATGCCAATGCCTCCTGCTTCAGCTGCAAGTCCTGCGCCGCCCAAGCAACAGGCTTCTTCTGCCACTGCCCCGAAACAGCAGCCTCCAAATCCATCTCCGTCTCCTGCTACGGCGCTACCCAAGTCGCAAACTTCAGCTCCGGCTCCAGCAGCAGTCAAGCAGCAAGCTCCATCCCCTGTGCCACCCAAACAACAAGCGCCGTCACCAGCTCCGCCCAAACAACAAGCTGTTGCCCCTACACCACCCAAACAGTCTTCGGCTCCAACAGCTTCGCCAGCTCCTGCTCCGCCAAAGCAGCAAATGCCCACGCTCACACCTCCCCAGCGACCAGCGCTGCCTCCTCAGCAACAGCACGGCCCGCCAGCACTTCCACCGAAACCGTTCAGTCCCGCGCCGCCCCACGCACAGCAGCAAAGGCCGCCGCCACCTCCTCAGTCACGACTGCCGCCACCGAACTCATATCCCGTGAAGAACTACAACCAGCCGCCATACTACCAACAACCTCCGCCACATTACGCGCCACAACAACCCCCTCGGATAACGTATCGGCCGCTCACCTTTGAGTTCGTTGAAGGCAATGGCGACCGTTTCTACTTTCCGTCATATAGCTTCATGGAGTGGCTGCCAAACGGCTCTGGGGCCAAGTTCAGTTTCCTCGTCACTAAGCTCAAGCCGAAGCCAGAAACTGAAGTCAAGACTCCATCCACACCAGCGCCACCACAAACTCCAGCGCCAGCAAGTGCGCCTATTGCGACTCCCGCAACCGCGCCCAGTAACTCACCCTTCCCACCGACACCAGCTGGTCCAATCGGCACACCCGTACCCACACCCACGCCAGCCTACGTCGCTCCCCCGCGCATCGAAGACTTTGACGAGCGACACGACATCAAAGACATCGACTTCTATCAGCCTGTTACAGTACTTGTCCTTACTGACGAACACGAAGTCAAGAGCGCCCTGCCGCGCGCTATTCGTCCGCCCAGCGTGGTCGAAAAGTACATGGAGGAGGTGTTTGATACGGCCAGACGCGCGGAGGAGACGTATCTCGCTTTCAGGCTGCCCAAGGACGGTGTGGAAGTTGAATTGGGCGCGAAGAGCGGCGATGTCACGCCGAGTGTTGGTACGCCAACAACGGATGTGACAATGGGCGGCATGGCAGCAGCAGTTGCAGAGAAGAGAAGGAGTATTGCTGGGCGGCCGAGGAAGAGCTTGGCAGTATAGCGGTGATGTTCAGATGACTTGTATCAACAACTATGAATAATCATGAGATACCCACAACACGCAACCACACCTTCCTCTGGAATCCCGACGTTTGTTTCGTGCTAGACCGACACTGCACTGCTTGTAGGCTCAGTCGATTCTACGAATGTGCACTGAGCGCAGCCAGGTTGCTGCTACTTGCTTCCACGCTAGTCCAGCAGTCTCACAGGTCCCTCTCCAAGTTGTTCGCAGCAAACAATAAATACTTTGTGTCTACAAGAAAACAACGTTAATACTGAAACACTCCTCTAATGAAACTCCTCGCAAAACACAGCTCTTGTGTTTGTAATCATCGTCCATAAGCGCCTCGACACCTCAAAGCTCGACTCCTGTATTGCCAGCTTGCGTTGCACCCTGCGAAGCCAAGGTCTTGTTCGAGATCCTCTCATAACGTCGCGACCGAGGCCAGCGTTTGTGTATCCGCTGGCGCTGCCTTGACGGCTTCCGTCGCATACTTCTAGTGCAGCAACCAAAGATGCGTTTGCGTGATGCCGCGAGAGCAAGGGTGAGGATGAACAGGACGATGGAGACGAAAATAGCCGCAATGCCGATGATGGCTTCGTCTGACAAGCCTTCGGCTTCTCCTCGAGCTGCTAAGGTGTTGCTTAGATCCCCGCGGGTGTTGCTGGCGAGTGGAACGCTAATGGCGTGGACGGCGATGGAGAGGAGGACCAGCCCGAGGCTGAGTGGGTACGCCATGTTCGAAGGCGTTAGGTTGCCGCTAGCTTTCCCCGCGGTAAGGTCACGTGACTTGGTCGGACGTGAGGCCTGGCCATCCAATTAGCTGACGCCCGAAACATGTATGGACCCAGCGTACTTGACGGAACTTTTGAGGCTTTTCGTAATTGCCAGTTTGTATCTGGACGGGCTCTCTGTAGGGATACAGTAGCTAGCGAGATGTGACCCGAAGAGATCGATCTACGGAAAGGTATGGTGTCTGCGATTGTACGCTGTATAGAGAAAGAAGCGAAAAGTTTAGCTACAAGAATCCTAAGTCCACCGGTGAAGAGGCATGGCGCGAAATTCAGCTATTGGCTTAGCTGCAGCCCGTCTGCATACAAGGGGGGTCTATGAATGAATGAATGAGAATACGAGTGTCGGTGTCGATCCCATGAGAACCAATAGAATATGTTAGAAGTAGGTACTGACCACTGAGAAACCTCTGGAAACCTCAGTGTGGCCACTCGTATTCTTATTTATTCATGGACCCCCCTTGTAAAAGAACACGAAAGCATTCAGCCCGATAGGTTCACTGCGCATCACGATACACCAATCGCGTGGATGAACCTCGCGGGGCAAGGCACTCCAACCCGCTATGGCAAACCACTGCGTTATATCCAAGATGCTTGAACATCAAGCTGACGGCACGGCACACCTTGAAGGAGGCAGTGCAAAATTTCGTGGCCAGGTATTAGGGTGCAGGTCAGCCTGGTCGCAGTTATGAGTATCCGATTCTATCTGAGATGGGAATATTTCGAACTCGCATCACAGCGACGAGGCACTTCTTGTTGAAAGACTATTTGTCCAACCTCTGCTTTTGAAATCCTAAGGAAAGCCAACCAGGCTGACGGCGTGCCTGGTAGGAGCCAGTGCAGGGAAATGCCAAGAGCCAGCATCAGGAAAGCGAAGGCCAAGGTGCTCGATTTCGTCAGAAAGTCAGGAAATCTTAGTCCAAAAGCACTCTAAGGCTTGCAACTGTCACTGACATTGACTGCACAATCGACACACGCCGTAAAAAACTTCCCTGAATTGGCAATACTCAAATGCAAAGGGATAAATGTGCAAATTATAGTAGAGTACTCCAGAGTTCATCTAGTTTGCTCTTGGAAGACTGAAAGTGGCCGATAAGGCCACCTGTTCACAACACGAATACTCTACAACGACAAGCACCTAATCAATTCAGAGTATACGGATAGAAAGCGTCTTATCAATATTTACTTGCCTGGGATTTTTGTCCTTTTACAATGTCCTTACCATGTCGGATATCCACCAACTGTAACGTGGTGACGGGCTCATCGGCCACAATTTTCGTCTTCCGACAGGTTCGCCCGCAACCCACATTTTTCGAAACTTTCTCGAACAGGCAAGTTCGCTTTTTGGACCCCCCTCCTCGACCATCTACGCGACCACGACGCTGTACATTCGTCATGTGTAATTGTGCATGCCTTCCACGCCTAATAGAAGTCCTGTCTGGTTGAGGTGATAGCTTCGCACATTAATCATGGTTATTAGCTCCCGAGACGCTCTTGCTTCGCCGCACGAGGCAGCGACATGCATTCTAACAAAAAGCGTCTCCCTAGAGCAGGCTGTAGGAAGAGTGGCAGCCAGAGGTCACACCAGTCTGATACGCACACCTCAAAGGATACCTCGGCCATGGATGGCTATGCGATAGCTTTCGGTGCGACAGGATGATTAGACTACAGAAGGCAGTTGTTTTTTCTGCCCCTGACCCCTTCAACACTCGGGGCGCATCGACCCTGACCCAATCCTCTCCAAAGAAGAAAACCTGCTAGCCGGCGTCATCCAGCGCACACACTTCTAGCAGCAGCGCGATGAGTATTCACCGACCGAGGAGCATAATCTTACCAGACAAGCTGATCCATGCTTGTCATGTGGAGACATGCCAACACCCGCCCTGAGCGAGCCACGCACCTTAGCTATGGTCTGTGTCTGTTTTGGTGTACAAATGTCTTTTATACCAGCAAGACAATATGGTTTGCCCTTTTTTAAACTCTCGACCATACTTATTCCACATCCGACCACGGTTCCCCTCCCTTTCTTTTCGCACAATAATATCCAAATCCTGGGAGACCAGCCAAAATGTCACAACAACCATCTCTCCAGCTCTACTCGGTCTTCGTCGACGCCACGCCTCCATCTTCACCAAAAAAGCTCTCAGGCACTATGAAGTGGCTCACGCGCGCACCCACCAGCATCGCGCTGCCGACCTCACCTACAAAGGCTCGCAAACCCTCTACCGACGAAAGCCATGATGCTGCTTCCCCAGTCCCAACATCTCCGGCGTTGCCGGAGTCCAATCTCACGAAAGCCATGCGCTCCCTGCGCAGCAAACCCAGCTTGCTCTCCCTGTACTCGAAACACAGCACCCCTGTAGCGAGTCCGGTGGCCATGGCTAGTCCCCAGAAAGAGGCCGCGAGGTGGCTGTTCCGCGCCTCGACCGCGCAGTCCATCGCACCTACACCGTCTATGAACGAGCTGGGCGACCACTTCGCGCGGTCCGTGACCCCAGTCGAGGAGAAGACAGTAGAGACACGGCGGCGGCGGGACGCGAGCCAGAAGCGCGTAGCTGCGCTGCGCGACTGGCTCAGCAACACTACCGGCAGTTCCTCGCGCCCAGTCCACGCTTTACCGCTGCAAGAACCCAAATCCCACCTCAGAATCGACAGCGGCATCTACCCGGGCTCGCCCTTCCCCTTCCCCGCCTCCCCTACCTACCACAAACACCTCTCCGGTCCTGCCTCCCCCCGTGGAGACGATATCTTCAGCACGGCACTCTTCCGCCTGCGCTCCCGCCCTTTCACGCACTACTCCTGCATAGGCTGCGGAGAGACGCATTCGGATTCGCTGCGCGATCGGGGCAGGGCGGTGTGGATGCTGATGCGGTGTCGGCATTTGATACACGAGGGGTGTTTTTACCGGCTGGGCGAGGGAGTCAAATGGGGTGAGGAGGAAGAGGAGCATGGAGAGGGAAGAAAGTGTGTTGGTTGTAAGCGGTTGAGGGGGTGGTTGGGGGGGATGGGGAGGGAGGACGTTGAGGCGCAGGTTAGGCGGCTTGCGCTGGGGGCGTAGGAGTGCGGTCAATCGACGTTACTGTAAGAGGCGATGTAGAAACCTTCTGCAACAGTTGCAGGTGCTGCACGAGTAATTTGTTAGACATGAATGATAAAGATGGATACTGATTTCTTGTCCTGAATCTGCATACGATCATTGGTTTTGGATTGTTTTTTCGCGCGCCAGCAGCACTCTGCCGTTACTGATCTAAAGGTAGGTGATGTAGAGAGCAGCTTATCGCGAATACAGGGAGTGACGATGGCATCATGAAAGCGAACGGGAAAATTTCGAAGTATTGTTTAAACTATAGTACATACGGTCCTAGCATTCCATTGGTATCGATGAAGCCAGCATCGAATCTTGTATCGTATATAGTCTCTCGCGCTTCATGCAGGCTGTAGATCGACCACACGACAACACCACGCCACGCGATCCACCAACCTCAGGTATAGGTCTTGACTGAGCGAATCAGGAAGTACACCTCATCGAAGGCAGAAGGGGTCTCTGCAACATAATCGTTACAAGAAGCGACGCCTGTCTTTTCATGGCAGGTAGTGTATTCGTTCCAAGCATCGCCGCCTGCACGTCCACCGCAGAAAGTGATGTTGATAACCTAGTGAGTGTCAGTTGGGAAAATTGGATGGGTATAGCGACTCTCACAATCTTCATATTCTTCCACGTGCTGCGAATGTCACAGTTCTTTGGCACGAGGCCCATGGTTGGTATTTCCCACGTGCTCGGATCGGGTGTGCCGTTCACGATGTCATCTGGAATGCTAGATCTCCGGAAGTACCAGACCTTGATACCGTCGGCTTCGATCTGCGTAGCCCAGATGCCGCCGTCGTACATGTTGAAAGCGTCACCAAAGGTACCATATGGAGCAACAGCACCACAACCGCCAGCGTCGTAGTTGCAGTTGGTACCAACGACCTCTCCTGTACCTTCCTGAGCAGTCATGGTGCAACCATTGGGTCTGGTCGACGCATTGATCTCGTTCCGGGCAAAGTAAGAGACAGACTCCACGATGTTGATCTTAGAATAGAAGTCGCCATAATTGTCGTCGTCGTGGCGAAGCGAGCTTGACGAGAATCAGTCAGAAAGAAGGCAAAGACAACTCACCCAGAGTGAATACTCACAAAGTTGGCCACATGCCACAAGCACTACCCGGGAGCTGCACGAAGTCCGCAATGATGAGGCCATGGTCGATAGTGTCATGGCTCTCGAGACGTATACTCTTGCGGCCGCCTTGAGGCATCGCGTCAGAGATGCTGGTGTTGTCGACACCCAGGTAGACCTGATCATCGGCGATCCTGGCCAGGCCCATCGACATGGCTTCATCTTTGGAGACATAATTAGCATACCCTTTCTGGTACTTGTCGTGACCATTGATGAAGTCGAAAGAGTTAAAAAAGTTGGACGCATTGAGCTGCTTGTCGAGCTTGTAAGCTGTGGCAACGCTGAAGGTGAAGACCATGTGGAGTAGGAAACACAGGGATGGCATAGTTGTTGTGTCTGTGACAAGGACCGTGGTACAGAAGATAATGAGCGATCACGAGCGGGAACGTATGTAGAGCTCACGTGTAGTGAGGTGGGAGTCGCGCGAATTGACGGCGGAGCAAGAGTTTGAACGGTGAGCTGTGTGCACCTGTCCGTGCAGTGGTTATGGCGGCAGGTGCGACGGAAGGCAATTACATTCAGCCCGAATTTGTCTTCAGTGAGTCTGCAGTGTTGGGCAACATCAGACGACGCCATGTGGTAATTCGAATGTGTATGCAAAACCGGTGCATTGAAGATTTCGCCCAAGAACAAGGTCGGGTATGTATTCATGAAGTTCGTAAATCGTTGATCAGGACTATGGCCCACAGGAGTGCGCCACAACTGTCATGGTCATGTTGGAATCGCTCCAGATCTTCTAAAGCAGCCTTTCTGGCCATCGACATTGCTTCGTAGCGACAGCATGATCAGTGAAGCCCAGTATCACCCGGTATGATCCAGGTCCAGCGGAAGACCTGCTTCTATCACGCTCTTCTCTTCTGGTTCTGGCTTCGGTGCTGGTGCTGGTGTGTCCTCCTTGTCTCTAGATCCGAAGCTGGTAATCTTGCCAGCGACCTCGAGGCTGCCTTCGATACCCTCAACTAAGCCATCTAGTGCCGCAAACACGTCGCCTTGGTAACGCTCTCTCGCCTCACTCAGCAGGTTATCTCCTCGCTGTCCCTTTGCTTTCCCCTTCCTCTTGCTAGGTATCTCCACACCCTCTATCCGTAGCATAAGACCTTGATCTGGCGAGCTCTCATCGAAGGAAGGTGCTACACGCGTCGAAGCATTCGTTATCTGCCAAGATGACGATAGCGACTGAGCATCGACTATTGTGCGCCCATCCGCCCCTACATCTACTATGAGGTAGTGCTCCCTGACACCAGGTATTGGAGGCGGCAGAGGAGATTCGACAAGAGAGTCGTGGGCTTCCTCTTCCTCACCCACCTGGTCCTGATCTTCGTGCTCCTCTAGTGTATCATGAGGCAAGTATCTCGTGTCATCCAAGCCCATACCGCGCATAGTAGCAGCTGTCACCATGACCGGATCGTCATCCGCAAACACATAATGTACGTAAGGATGATAGTGTTCGCCCGAAGTCGCGTCTTCTACGAGGCCAAAAAACGGCTGGAAATTCGGTGGAGGAAGGAGTGTTTGCTCAGAGCCGGGCTCGGGATACGGTATTTCATCTTCGATGGGTGCCTCGTCAGGCTGTGGGTGCTGCTCTTCGAGCAGGTCTTGAGTGGGAGGGTCTTCAGATTGTACGAGCGCTGGCGATCTTGGCAGATTGGCTGATCGTAGAGGCGGAGGCGATTTAGATAGACTCGGGGTGTTGAACATGGTAGCGGGAATTCGATGTATTGTAAGCTCAGAGCTGCCGGAGCCCAGAGAGCTTCAAGTTGCTAATCGATAAGAGCGGGTCCGTGCACTTTATTTACATGTGAATGTAGATGGATCTAGGAGGTGTGTTAGGGAAGCAATCTTCATGCTGGTTCGATGTAGTCTACCTACAAGACAATCCCAGGGGTATCTCCCAAACGCCAGTATTACTCATGTGGCTGCACGAAATTATTGTATGCAGCTCACCAATATCAGATCTTGCACGCCTATCCAATCGCGCCCTGGCATGCCGCACACACCACATCTATCGTAATCGTGACATCTTGATGCTCTGTGGGCAGAGATGGTCAGATAGGGCTGCTATCGGGCGCCTGTGTAGGTCCTCCGGCTTCTATGGCTGCCGCGTCTTGACTTTTCGACTTGAAGGCTTGTTGGGTGTCAGTGACTGCTGCGCGCCGGCAAAATCGACATGGAAGGGACTTACGCTGACGGCACATAGGGCACTTCTCTTGCGAGCTCTCTTGCTTGAGCCATGAGAGGATGCAATGCTACTCCACGTTAGCTGTTGCTGCGAGCCCACTGAACACAGGCATACCATGTGGAACGAATGATTGCACTCGCCAAGAACTGCGAGGTATCAGCGGAGTTCCTTTGTCAGTACTGTAGAGCAAACTTACGAAGCGGGCATTCGTCGCCCGGGAACTTGCACTTGGAGCATGTGCTGTCGTATGGATTGCGGCAGATACCACAAACATCATCGTCTGGCATGTCCCAGCGCCAGGCAGCGACGGCATTCCATGCCTTGATTGTGACCTTCATAGCTTCTTGTCGTGGCCGATCGCTATGATTCGCAAACGTGGGACGAAAACAAACAGCGCTGGACTTGATGCACGGCAGAACGAGGCGGTCAAGCGGGCGGCGATTGTCGAAGAACCCTGCACTGCCTGGCTCGTGCGTGACAGCTCCCCACAAAGCTTGGAAACACAATGCCGTTATCGGGTGACGACATTCGAATAGACGCCGATAGGCACGGTGGACATGAAAATGATCATGTTTGCTCTTTGCAAAAGAGACAAGCACTGTCGAAATGCCAGCTGAGCGCTGAAGTAGCTACATAGGTGAGTGCTGAACCCAGCTTGCCGCGGGAGCTGCGAGGGAGGATTGCTGATTCGTGCCCTCAATCGCGCAATACAGAAAGACGCCGGAGCTCCTCCCCCAGCTCCACTTGCTCTCCACTCTTCAAAACCCCGGGAACTAACAGCACTCGATAATCTGCAGCTTCTCGTACCAAAATGTTGCACCGACTCTCCAACTTGCGCAGCTCTCTGCGGCCGCGTTCTGCCCTATCTTGCTCTCGCACCTTCGCGACCACCAGAGCAACCATGGCCCAATTCGGCCTCGAGACGTACCTTGTCAGCCCCGCTGAGCTGAGCACAGCACTCAAGAAGAACGTCAGCAGCAAGCTTTCCACTTCGCCCAAGCTTGTCCCGCTATGCGCCTCGTGGTTCCTCCCCAACGACGGACGGGTGGGCAAGGAAACATTCCTTGCTGAGCGCATCCCTCGCGCGCAGTTCTTCGACCTCGACGCTGTCAAAGACCCCCACTCGCCGTACCCCCACATGCTCCCGTCAGCAGAAGATTTCGCAGATGCCATGCGCAAGCTGGGCATCCGGAGGCATGACAGTGTTGTAGTTTACGACAGCAAGGAGCTGGGTATCTTCTCAGCGCCTCGCGTAGGCTGGACCCTGCAGGCATTCGGCCACCCCAATGTTCATGTCCTGAACAACTTCCGCAGGTGGGTAGAGGAAGGCTTCCCCACAGAAAGTGGCGAGGCAAGCGCCGTCAATGAGGTCGACTACCCCGTGCCACAACTTGACACGGCCAAGGTGGTAGCGTTCGAGGAGGTTCGTGAGATTGCAAAGGAGCAGGGCCTTGAAGGGGCCGAAGAAGTTCAAATCCTTGATGCCCGAAGTCTGGGGCGATGGAAGGGCACTGACCCTGAGCCGCGTGAAGGTACGCCCTAAATCCAACTCGAACTCCCTTCCGCTTCCCGTGCTCACCGTGTGAAGGTCTCTCCTCGGGGCATATCCCGCATTCTATCTCGGTCCCCGTCTCCGATCTCCTCGACGCCGACAGTAAGACACTCCTGCCAGCCGCTAAACTGCAGGAGGTGTTCAAGTCCAAGAACATCGATCCTTCGAAGCCCATCATCGCCAGCTGTGGCACCGGCGTCACAGCAGCAGTCATCGACGCAGCCTTGACTGAAGCAGGCTTTCCGAGCAAACAACGGCGGCTGTACGATGGCAGCTGGACCGAATGGGCACAGAGGGTCAAGCCGGGTGAAAGTCTGATTCGCAAGTCCGAGTAGGGGATACTGAGCCTCGAGGCTGCGCCTTTGCTTTGTCTGGCAGACTGATACCCATCTCGTTCGCGCAAAAGCAGCGATATCTCTGTAGCCTTGCCAATGAATCGAATTTTGTACTCTTTCGCTAGCAAGACTTATCGACTTCACGTGTCTGACACATCTCTTACAGTCTTTCGCAACACCATCGAAATGATTCCGGGGCTCGTCGTTCGGTGGTAAGACGCTCGCCACGAACCTCACCGAGGCTAGAGTTGAGGGACGAGCGATCGCAAAGCATTCACAACTCCCACTTGGGCCAAGTCGACCGCTGTGTGGGATATTGCCGAATGAAGACGACGGTCCGCTTCATGCGCATGAGCCAAAGACCAGGACAACATTGTGCCGAGTTCCCCGCTGTGGCGTGGGGGGTACACGAGAGGGGGCACAAGCTTTTCTGCGTGGCTTTCGTGGCAACCAGCCCACATACCTGGGCATTTCTTGTGCGACTGGGCGTTTTCTTACATTGAACATCAACAAGCTCACACCGGGCATATAGATCAGGAGATTGTGCTGTATATCGCGGGAAATCAGAAGGGAGTAGATGTGACAGTAGAGGGTATCGCTCGTTCATTCATTCGTACATAGTCTATAACAAGAACACATCGCGATGGCATTCCTATCACCGCGACGCAAACACGCACCCTCCGCTTAAGTCACATAGCGGAAGTTGGGGTTCTCGCGATCAGTAAGATCATCGAATCCATGCGCGCTGTTGATCTCGACGCCGAACTCGCGGTCCTTCTTGTTGTTGCGGTGCGTGAGGTTCCACCTGAGGAAGAGGATGACAGCGACCAGCACGCTGTAGCAGCCCAGATGAATGGACAGCGCCTTGACGTAGCGCGGCGCGTCGCCGTCGAAGAAAACCTGCGGACCTGTGGCGTTGCCTGCGCACCACGCCAGGAAGTTCATCGTGATGCACACAGATTTCTTGGTCTGCCCGCCGACGTTTCGCGTCAGCATCGACATGCCGAGACCCTGTGCGGCCCAGAAGGTGAAGATGATCCAGTAGGAGATGAGCAGGCCGGCGCGCGTGGCGTGGTTGGTGTTCTTGACGGTCATGATTACGATTGTGCCGATGAAGGAGCTGGGTTGGGTCAGTTGATGTGCGGTGTTTGTGCAGGGTGGAGCGGGACTTACGGGATCAGGAACACAATCATGGTGTACAGGTTTTGGTTCCACTTCTTGGTTGCCCAGGCAGAGGTCATGAGCGTGAAGATGATAACAGCACCGAGGACCATGGCGAGGAGCTGAGTCTCGAGGACACTGAACTTGAGGCCCTTGATGATGATAGTGTAGAATGCGCCGAGCCCGGACGTGGGCAAGGTGGTGCAAATCTGTATCAACATGTAGCAGTAGGTCTGGGGATCCGTCAGAGCCTCCTTGAGCTGGTAGGCGCGGAACTTCTTGTTCTGGAGACCGGTCTGGTTGGATCGGACACGCTCAACCATGAGCTTCTTGTCCTCCTCGGAGAAGCACTTAGCGCGCATGGGCGAGTCAGGAAGCCAGTAAAGGACGAAAATGCCCCAGAGGAAAGAGAAGGAGCCGTATGTGATAAAGATAGCCTGCCACGACCGGATTGCAGCGGTTCCGCCGGTTCCGCGCGAAGGGTGGTTGATCTGAGAGAAGGCGTAGGCGAGAAGACCGCCAACCATCTGCTGAGCACCGTTCATCATGTACCAGTAGGTAACGACCTGAGCCTGTTCCGAGCGCTTGTACCAGGTCGAGCTCATAATGAGGAAGGTTGGCTGGCAAACAGCCTCGAAGATACCAAGCAGTGTACGGATGGAAACGAGGGCGGGGAATGTGAAGCAGACGGAGTGTAGCGTCAGAACTACGGACCAGGCCATGATGTTGAAACCCAGAAACTTGGCGACAGGGACACGTTGGATCGTCCAGTTGATGGGATATTCGACAACCAGGATGGCAAGGTAGATGGCGGTGGTCAACCAAGCAAACTGTGAATCAGTCAGCGGATGTGTCAGTTGTAAACTCAGTCTCTGACATACGTTGGCGTTCTTTTCGAGTCCAGGCACATCATCACGGATACCCATGATAGCAGCAAACGACATTGTACCTTTGTCAAGGGCTTGCAGGAAGTATGTGAAGACCATGATGGGAAGCACACGCCTGTCGATTAACTTCTTCAGACGCTTGTCCTCCTCCTCTGTGATAACGATGCCAGTAGCATCAGCATACTTGGCGACCTCATTGTCGACACGCTCATAGTTCGCGTGGTCGGCCTTCTCATCGCCAACCGAGACGGTGCGCTCGATCTCGGTGATGTCTTTCTTTTGCTCTTGGGCGGTGGCCATTGTGACGGTACCTCTTGGGGTATTGGCACTGAAAGAAGACGAACTTGAGTGAGGTGAGATGAGAAAGACCTCTGGACTCAGATGAGCTGCAGAATGCGGAGTCCCCAACCTTGATATTTCTACCCCGTGTCATTTTCTCCGTGCGAGTGTTGCATCCCCAGGTTCCCGGCCTCTTTACCCCATGCGAGCAGGCTTCTCCACAAAATCAGTGTCCCAACATCTCGACCACCATTCACAGCGACAGTCTATCTCACAACCCATCTCAATCCAGTTTACCGTAGAATGCACACTGCCCACAGCCAACCCTGACCTGCTAGTTCCTCAGGACCCGTGCCCTGGAGTGATACCAGCCAAACAGCGTGGGGGTGGTGGAGTCTTGGTGCCGCAAAATCAAGCAGTGTGGATAGCCTTAGGTGTGCCACATTCTTGGCTCATTAGCAAAGCCGGTAATTGGCGGTGCAATGCACTCCGAAGGTCCCATCGGATGGGTCGCTTGCGCATGTGACGATGTTACCTCGTGAGATCAACGGGCGAAGGTACCCAAAACGGCCGCAACGGCTGGTGGAATCAATTTACCGTGGTACCGAGAGTTTATCGGTGGCTTCTTGCATGGATTGTGACGGTAAGCTTCCCCAGTCGGTCGTCTCCGCCTTCGCTGACCAGCCCGTGTATGGTCTCATCTGGCGACATAAGCGACCAGCTGGGCATGCTGTCGGTGCATCGGAGGACGAAAATCGGTGCATTATCATGCGAGGACGGCCATTCCTCCCTTTGCGCGCGCGTGTGGTGGAGAACAGGCGCTTTTTGGTGTTGACGTTCGACGATGTTGCAAACCCGGGGACAGCCGCCGACCCCACGGGCGCTGAGGACTCCACAGTTTGACAGCGCTTCCATGCGGAGGCACCCTCGTCGGCACCATCGGTGTAGAGAGCAACGATATCGGTGCAGCATGACACGAATCCGGTAATGAGCTTCACTAGATTCACGTCCAAGACTCCAAGCATTGAGAGCTCCCAAAACTTTTTTCCATCGTGCAGATCCGCCGAGTCACCTATTTCCTCGAGTTCTGAGTGTCGCGTAGGCTTCGTGAGCTGTCGTACACACTGAGACCACGATCTCTACATCCTAAAGTACATTTTAAACTTCAACAAGAAAGCAGCAGCGTCCAGCACCTAAAGTCGACTCAAAATGTCTTCCCTCACCATCCAAGGGCTCAAGAAAGAGCAGATCACAGCATCGATCGATCTCCTCACACAAAATTTGATCAACATCAAGGATACAACCGGCGAGTTCCTGCTCAAGCTGCCCGATGGTCGCGTTATTGACACCAAGGGTTGGGACGGCTGGGAGTGGACACACGGCATTGGTCTGTACGGGCTTTGGCACTACTACACTTTGACGGGCAACCAAGCTACAAAAGACATCATGTTGCAATGGTACTCGACACAGCTCGCAAAGGGCACAACCAAGAACATCAACACCATGTCTCCTTTCCTCGCCCTCGCGTACTTGTATGAGGACACTGGCGACAAGACGTTTTTGCCATGGTTGGACACCTGGGCCGAGTGGATTATGTACGACCTGCCCCGCACAAAGTACGGCGGATTCCAGCACGAGACTTACCTCGAGTACAACAAGGACGAGCTCTGGGACGACACTCTGATGATGAGCGCATTGCCTCTTGCAAAGATTGGACTTGTGCTCAACCGACCCGAGTACGTTGAGGAGGCGAAGAGGCAGTTCATCCTGCACTGCCAGTACCTCTTTGACCCCACAACGGGACTGTTCTTCCACGGCTGGAAGTTCGAAGAGAAGGACGGCAAGGTCGGACACAACTTTGCGCAAGCCAGATGGGCGAGAGGAAATTCGTGGCTCACAATCGTCATTCCTGACTTCATCGAACTGCTGGACCTGAAGGAGTCGGATCCCACAAGGCTGTTCCTCGTTGGCATTCTGGAGGCACAGTGCAAGGCGCTCGTCAAGCTGCAGCAAGAGGACGGCATGTGGTGCACATTGCTCGATATCCCCGCCTCCGAGGGCTCGTACGTCGAGGCATCGGCAACAGCCGGTTTCGCATATGGTATGCTCAAGGCTGTCAGGAAGAGGTATCTGAAGGGCGAGGAGTACCAGAACTCCGCGATCAAGGCGATCAAGGCTGTGCTCGCCAACGTCAACACTGACGGTGAGCTGCTCAACACCAGCTTCGGCACCGGTATGGGACACACACTGCAACATTACAAGGACATTGCTGTTACAAGTATGCCTTATGGTCAGGCCATGGCTATCATGGCTCTGGGAGAGTTCTTGAGATCGTTTGTCTAGATATTGTAGCTAGGAATATGTTTACGAAGCAAATGATTCGAGAATTGATGATACATTGAATCCAAGTTACTGAGCAAATAACATCCGAGACCACTAAATGCGTATTCAAGATGGCGCGGACGTCACAACCAGACAATACGGTATTGCTGTGAATCAGTGACCAGTCCGACCCCACCACAGATGCCCCTCCATCCACGATTATGTCAGCCCTCAGGAACGAGCATCTACATGATAGCAGATAACTGTCCCACGTCATGTATTCAATACTGCTCGCAGGATACCCTGGGAGAGTTTGTGTGGACGGACGCAAAGACAGGCGAGAAGTGGCAGCATGATGCCGCTGTGGAGGTGTCCAGCAGCTTCTAGTGTACTCTTCGTAGGAAATCGAGGTGCAGTGAGAGCTGCTCGTGTCGCGCGTGCCGTGCGTGCGGTCTAGGCAATGTTTGTTCGAAAAACAATCCTATATTTGGAAGCATTCCAGTCGGCCCTGTCAATTGTTTTGCAAGCAGATTGAGAGTCTGGTCGGGAGAACCATCGTATTGCCGAGGCGTAGAAGCGCAGAGAATGTGCGAGGCGCCATGCTCATCGCAGGCTACAAGGCAGATGAGGATGTTGAAGGCGGAGGCTGACAGCTGCCTTCCACTGAGCGCAAACACGGCTGCAGCCTCGCGTCAAGCAATCGCAGCACAACAACACGCAGTGACGAGCAAACGATGTTGTCGCAGATGGCAAGCGCCCTTGACAAACCTGACGAGCAGCAGGCGCTGGTGCACGCGCCTTGCCCCGCAAACAGTGGAGATGTTGTTTTCGAAGAACAGTTTAGCGATTCGCTCAAGGCGGTGAGGAAGAAGACGCCGCGAATTCGGATTGGTTGTGAGGATGGAATTCTGCCTGCAGCGGTTCCTCGAGCTTCGACGAGATTCCTTCCCACCAGCTGCTCTGGAAGATTCTTAAATCCACTAGAGGGCATATATGAGTTTCGATCTCTGCCCTTCTACTTCATTTTTCACTTGAAGCGCTCCAATCACACCTACCACTCATAGACATTTGTCTTCACGCTTGCTCTTGCACCCACATCACAGCAGAGCTTAATACCCTTCAAACCCCGCCTAATCTGTACGTCTGCGTCTACGCCAGCTCTCACAGTCTTGCAGTGCTGAGAAGCAATAATCGCAATTCGTCTAACAAGCTTCTTCAGTCTACACACACAACCGCCACCATGTCTGGTGAAACCTTCGAGTTCCAGGCTGAGATCTCTCAGCTGCTCGGCCTCATCATCAACACTGTCTACTCGAACAAGGAGATCTTCCTGCGAGAACTCATCTCCAACGCCTCCGATGCTATCGACAAGATCAGATATGAGTCCCTGTCGGACCCTAGCAAGCTTGACACCGGCAAGGACCTCCGTGTCGACATCATCCCCAACAAGGAAAACAAGACCCTCACCATTCAGGACAGCGGTATTGGCATGACCAAGGCTGATCTCATCAACAACCTTGGTACCATTGCCCGCTCTGGTACCAAGCAGTTCATGGAGGCCCTCTCTGCTGGTGCCGATATTTCCATGATTGGTCAGTTCGGTGTTGGTTTCTACTCTGCATACCTCGTCGCCGACCGCGTCACCGTCGTCTCCAAGAACAACGATGACGAGCAATACATCTGGGAGTCTAGCGCTGGTGGCACTTTCAAGATCACCGAGGACACCGAGGGTGAGCAGATCGGCCGCGGAACCAAGATCATTCTTCATCTGAAGGATGAGCAGCTTGACTACCTCAACGAGTCCAAGATTAAGGAGGTTGTCAAGAAGCACTCCGAGTTCATCTCCTACCCCATCTACCTTCACGTCCTCAAGGAGACCGAGACCGAAGTCGAGGATGAGGACGCTGCCGCCGAGACAACCACCGAGGGTGAAGACAACAAGCCCAAGGTCGAGGAGGTCGACGATGAGGAGGAGGAGAAGAAGGAGAAGAAGACCAAGAAAGTCAAGGAGTCCAAGATCGAGGAGGAGGAGCTCAACAAGACCAAGCCCATCTGGACACGCAACCCTGCCGACATCTCTCAGGAGGAGTACGGTTCCTTCTACAAGTCCCTCTCCAACGACTGGGAGGACCACCTTGCTGTCAAGCACTTCTCCGTTGAGGGTCAGCTCGAGTTCCGCGCTATCCTCTTCGTTCCCAAGCGCGCCCCCTTCGACCTGTTCGAGACCAAGAAGACCAAGAACAACATCAAGCTCTACGTCCGTCGTGTCTTCATCACAGATGACGCCACCGAGCTCATTCCTGAGTGGCTGTCCTTCGTCAAGGGTGTCGTCGACTCTGAGGACCTTCCCCTCAACCTGTCTCGTGAGACTCTCCAGCAGAACAAGATCATGAAGGTCATCCGCAAGAACATCGTCAAGAAGACTCTCGAGCTCTTCAACGAGATTGCTGAGGACCGTGAGCAGTTTGACAAGTTCTACTCTGCCTTCGGCAAGAACATCAAGCTTGGTATCCACGAGGACTCCCAGAACCGCTCGCAGCTCGCTAAGCTTCTGCGATTCAACTCCACCAAGTCTGGCGAGGAGCTTACATCCCTCACTGACTACGTCACCCGCATGCCTGAGCACCAGAAGCAGATGTACTACATCACTGGCGAGTCTCTTAAGGCTGTTCAGAAGTCTCCTTTCCTCGATACCCTCCGCGAGAAGGGCTTCGAGGTTCTCTTCCTTGTTGACCCCATTGACGAGTACGCCATGACTCAGCTCAAGGAGTTCGATGGCAAGAAGCTTGTCGACATCACCAAGGACTTCGAGCTCGAGGAGACTGACGAGGAGAAGGCTGAGCGCGAGAAGGAGGAGAAGGAGTACGAGAGCCTCGCCAAGAGCCTCAAGAACGTTCTCGGCGACAAGGTCGAGAAAGTTGTTGTCTCTCACAAGCTCATCGGCTCTCCTTGCGCCATCCGCACCGGTCAGTTTGGTTGGTCCGCCAACATGGAGCGTATCATGAAGGCCCAGGCTCTCCGTGACACCTCTATGAGCTCTTACATGTCCTCCAAGAAGACATTTGAGATCTCACCCAAGTCTCCTATTATCAAGGAGCTCAAGCGCAAGGTCGAGGCTGATGGTGAGGACCGCACCGTCAAGTCCATCACCCAGCTTCTCTTTGAGACCTCGCTCCTCGTCTCTGGTTTCACCATTGACGAGCCCGTTCAGTACGCTGAGCGCATCCACAAGCTCGTCTCTCTCGGCCTTAACGTCGACGAGGAGGTCGAGACTGAGCAGGAGGCCAAGGCTACTGAGGAGGCACCTGCTGCTGCCGCTGCTGGCGAGAGCGCTATGGAGGAGGTTGACTAAGCGTATCGCCATCTTCTCTTCGTTTCGAAAAATTTGGTCGGCGCTTTGATATCCCTTCCATGTGTTACGGCTCTTCTTTCCCTTTTCTTACCTCACTTGCATGACGATTAGCTTCTACTACGTCGGCGTCTTAGAGTGGCGGTGTTACGCTTCACGAGTAAATGGATATCCCGAATTGTACTCTAGGTAGATTTACCCTGGGTAGCTCTGAGCATACTCAGTAGCCGATTCATGAATGATGAAAACTTCAAAAGCATTTCTACTTGTTCGCCTGTGCCTCGGTTTTCGTGACGCTTTTCATCTTACGACTACTAATCGCGTGCTACGCTCATTTCCCCCGAAGCTACACCCCGACCCCGCCATGCCGCCAGCACGCGACGTCATTCTCAGCTTTTCCCGTCGGAAGGCCGTTTTGGACCCACAGTAATTGCCTGGAACAGTATCGAATGGGACGTCCCGTCCATGTTGCGCACTACATGATAAGCTTTCCCGTAGCACCTACATCAACAACAAGTGATAAGCTTTACATCCACTGTATATAAGAAAGAGTTATTCCGCAAAGTGTAGCCACATACAAGCAGTACCATCATCGACACAATGCCTTCCATCAGCGAGATCATCAATGCTCATAAACCGGACCTTGGCGCGTACGAAGAGCTCTGTGAGTACTGACATATTGCCAGGTGGTTCGGCGTACAGTATAAGATGATAAGTGTCCAGATCCATAAGCATGTTCTCAACTTTTGAATCAAATCAAGCGTTGTGCCACAGTCGAACCCGACTCGAATGAACCCAGCTCCCTCTTTCACAGCATACTTTACTGATCCCTCCAGACAAATGGTTCCACACCCACCCTGAGCTCTCCTTCTGCGAAAAGGAAACCGCTGCCGCAATCGCAAAGCATCTTGACACCCTCAACGCGTTTGAAGTTTATCCGCATATTGGCGGCCACGGTCTTGCAGCCGTGCTGAAGAACGGCGAGGGCAAGACGCTACTCCTCCGTGCTGACATTGATGCACTGCCCGTACAAGAGCAGACGGGTCTTGCGTATGCCAGTACCAAGCGGATGAGAGATGTTGAGGGTGTGGAGAAGCCGGTCATGCATGCTTGCGGGCAGTGAGTCTTTTCCCTTGTTTTTTCAACTGCTCTAAGGATGTATGGGGAGCATATGGTGCTGATGCGTGGATAGTGATATGCACATTACTTCGCTCCTTGCCGCGGCAGAAACTCTTATCAACGCTCGGGATGCTTGGAGCGGGACACTGGTTCTTGTGTTCCAGCCAGCAGAGGAAAAGGGTAAGGGCGCGCAAGCTATGGTCGACGATGGTCTGTACGACAAAGTACCCGTCCCGGATGTGGTCGTCGGCGCACACGTCGTGCCCGAGAAAGCGGGCGTGATTGGGACTAAGCACGGGTTGATTGCTAGCTCGGCGGACTCGTATCTGTGAGTTGTTGAGTCCTGTTAAAGGGAAGGAAAGAAGCGAAACTGATATTCTGCAGCCTCAAGATCAAGGGCCGCCAAACCCACGCCTCGACTCCCCACCGTGGCAACGATCCTATCGTGCAAGCTGCCTCCACCATTCTACGCCTTCAGACCATCGTCGCGCGAGAGGTTGATCCCCTCGACTTCGCCGTTGTGACTGTAGCCGCAATCAACGCTGGCGACGCAGAGAACGTGAGCTTTACCACAGCCCCTCAACGAACTCCCCTTCTGACGACAACAACCACAGATCATTCCTGAGCACGCAGATCTCAAACTCGACATCCGTGCTGCCTCATCCGACACACGCGCGCGGGTACTGAAGAGCGTGCGCACCATTGTCGAAGCTGAGGCTCTGGCATCCAGCAACCCCAACGTGCCAGAGCTGAAGGAGATACGCAATTTCCCCTTGCTATACAACGACGCCACAGTCACGTCTACGCTGGAGTCGAGCTTTGCGTCACATTTCGGCAACAGTGAGTATGCGACTTACACCCCCGATATCGCGCGGCTGCAGGGGAGCGAGGACTTTGGGATTCTGGCTACGGCGGTGGGCAAGCCAAGCTGTTTTCTGTTGTACGGAGGCACGGATCCGGAGTTGTATTCGAGACTGGAGAAGGAGGGAAAGATGAGCGAGGTTCCAGGTAACCATTCGCCGTTCTTTGCGCCTGCGGTGCAGCCGACATTGAATGTGGGGTTTGAGGGGTATGCTGTTTCTGCCTTAACGTTCCTGGGCAAGGCATGAAGGGGTCGATGCGAGAGAGGGACACAGTGAGGAATACTGGTGAGGCATCATTTGTAAATAGCGTCATGCTATGTTGTAGATTGACTGTCACGTCCAGTTTTTTCGGCTGATTTCGCAACGCTGGAAATAAAGATGCATACGTATAACACATATCCAGCCACAAACGCCAAAATACGCCCCCTGTCACCTCGGCAGTGCTGTAACAATTCTCATACACCAGCCAGTGTGTGAAGTGTTTACAGTGCTGCGATAGCCTCGAGCAACACGTCGAGTGTGCGATCACCGATCCCTTCAAGGCCTTCACGAAGTGCCCATGCTACATCGCTCTGCACGCCCAAGGGCACGTAGACACCGCCCTCTTCCTTCTTGACCTCCATGCGTTCTCCGAGCCTGGAAGTGTGCTCCCACTCGCGAGCAGCCTTCTCAGCGTTGTCGATGATTTTGTTGGGAATACCGCACATAGCTGCGCAATGCATGCCGAAACTACCCTCCGCAACACCTTCTTCAAGCTTGTACAGGAAAGTGATTGACTTCGACTCACCATCGACATGTATGCGCATACGCTTGTTGACGACTTCAGGATGGGTTTCGAACTCCTTCGCAAGTGAGCGGTAGTGGGTCGCAAAGAATCCAACACAGCCGACACGTGTGCTGATATCGTGGAGGACTGCCTGCGCAACCGCAACGCCATCATAAGAAGACGTGCCACGGCCGAGCTCGTCGAGAATGACGAGTGAGCGTGGTGTTGCCTCAGAGAGAATTTTTTGTGTCTCCGATAACTCGACAAAGAAAGTCGATTGGGATGCAAAGATGTTGTCGTTAGCTCCAAGCCGTGACATGATGCGGTCGACAGGCGTGAGCCTCGCGGATGTGCAGGGCAGATAACAGCCAACCTGAGCAAGTATGACCGCGATACACGTCATTCTCAGAATCGTAGATTTACCAGCCGCGTTAGCACCCGTCAACAAGCTGATGTTTGACGAATCTCCGCCCAATCTGATGTCGTTAGGAATGAAGTCGTCGACCGTGTTGAGCATGCACGGGTGGCGAAGCTCTTCGAACTCAATCACCGAGCGCTTGTCTTCTGTGAAGACCGGTCGACAACTTGGCTCACCAAGCGAGGCGGACGCTTTGGCCAAACTGATCAAGCAGTCGAGCTGTGCTATGACCTTGACAGCTGCCAGCCAAATGGCATAGTCTTCGTCGAACTTCGCGCAGAAGCGAGTAGCAACCTCTTTCGTTATCTGACTGTGTGTCTCGGTAGCCTCTTGTAGAGCTCGGACGAGCTTCCGCAGGTCTGGGGAGTAATATCGTGTGACCTTTGCAGTAGCTGACATTTGGTCCCAGGTGTTGGGTACTTTGGTCTTTTTCGGTACTTCGAGTTGGTAGATTTCTTTGCCGTTGTCGCGGTAGCAGATAGAGTTGTTGCCAAGATCCTTGCGGACTTTCTTCAGTAGCGTTTCGAGGTTACTGAGACATTCGTCGATAGCCTTCTGACTCTCATCGTAGTCTTCCTCGACACCGGGCGTAGGCACCAGTGTGCCGTCTGTCCTTGCTTTACTGCGGTCGAATGCTGTCTTCCACTGATCCAGCGCGCCAGCAAGGTCAGGCATCGAAGCAATCAGCTGTCCAATGACACCCTCACCGTCGTCAAATTGCCTGAGCAGACTGACGGTGTATTCAATCTGCTCAAAGCCTTCGAGAACCTTGAGAAAGTCCTGGGCTTTGCAGCGACCGGCATGGACACGCGAGATGAGTCGTTCAAGATCAGGCAGCTTGCTAAGCGAGGAACTGAAGTTGTCCATGATTGTAGAATCGGCATTCAACGCGTCGACGGCATCGAGGCGAGCATTGATCTTCATGGCATCCGCTAGGGGGTGACACACCCACTGCCGCAGTAACCGCTTGCCGAATGGAGTGATGCAACGATTCAACATGGCAAATAGCGTGCCCTCGGCCGAGCCATCAAAGGTGTTGGCAAATATCTCGAGGTTGATCAGGCTCTGACCATCGAGAACCAAGCTTGTGGCTTTTCGGATGGGATCGTACCATCGAAAGTTGCCTAATGTCACGAGTTCGCGCTCAATCTTGAGAGTGCGCAGGTATTGTAGAAGTGCACCAAAAGCTGACATCACCAACTCTTGTTCTCGTGCTTCGCGGAGTACCGGTGGCCAAGCTGTGATGTTGTCTTCTGTTGGTGATTCGAAATAGTTGTTAACTTCGATCTCGCGCGTTGTTATGTCTGCAGGCCAAAACTCTTTGTTCGGCTTCAGCCAATTCCAGAGGGTCATCGGCGAAGTGTTGTTCTTGAGAATCCGCAAGGCTTTGGCGGAGATGCAAGATTTTTCGATGAGTAGTTCACCCGGCCGCATTTGTGCAATGAGTGTTTCAAATTTGGTCAAGTCGACATCATCCGTGAACTCGCACAGTTGGAAATGAGCGGTTGCTGTATCGACGAAGGCGATTCCAAATGCGGGGAGATTGTCACGTTCGACTTCTTTCACTGCCATACAATAGGTCGACATCTCGTCTTGAAGCATGCCGGTGTCCACAAGGGTACCAGACGTAAGGACAGAAGCCAATTCTCGCCGGATAACTTTGTCCGCTTTTTTGGCTACCTTCTTATCGCTGTCGCGCTCACGCATCTCTTTGGCCAGGGCTGATTCCATTTGATCGACACGGGCAACTTTGAAGCCTTTGGCAACGAATTGACTGGCCCACATATCTAGTGAGGCTTCGGGAACACCGACCATTCTCATGTTGACCCGGTCAGTTAGCTTGAGGTCAAAGAGCTGGTGGCCTACTGATGCATCTTTCTCGTAGAGCTCATAGAACTTGCCCTTTTTGAAGAACACGATTGAGTCCCAGAACTTGCACTTGATCTCCCAGTATTGTTTTTCGAACGGCGAGAAGTTGTTCCAGGCCTGAGGCGGGATATATAATGTACGTGGGTCGTAGTCAGGGTGATCGGCCGGATTTCTGTCAGCATCTTGCATATTCGCTAGCCAAGGATAGCGCTTCTCTGGCTCGGAAGCAGATGGCCTCTCCTTCAGCTTAGGCTTCTTCTTTGTGTCCTGTGTGGCCGGGCGAGCCTTCGGTTGCATTGGATTCTCGGGGTCGTACACCCACTGCTGGGCCGTTGAGGTGCCAGTCATGGCAGTATCTGCTTCGTTTGTCTCGTCCTTGTAAACATGGACTGGTGGAGGTGAAGATACAGGTGTGGCCTTTGTGCTCGGCTTGGACGAAATTGGTCGCTTGCGCTTCTTCGTAAAGACTTCATCTTCAGAATCATCCGGGGCGATGAAATCGTCAAGATCTGTCGATCATGTCAGAAATGCGTTAAAAACCGTCTTTCATGGAAGCATATAGCTCTCAGGCATACCATCTTCAACCATAGCTTGCTGTGTCGCAGCGTCTAAGCCGAACTCGTCGTCTGAGTCGTCGTCAACGCTCACCCTTCGCCGTTTTGTTGCCCTTGCTCTCGAGCTGTTTGCGATTGGTCCAAGAACATCGTCCTCGTCCTCGTCCTCGTCAGACTCGGCATAATTGACTGGTTTTCTACCCTGTGCACCGAGTCAACTCCTAACCACCGCGGCATGGCCGGCTTGCGTACCTTGCGTGATGGGCTGCTAAGAGCAACACCTGCGACCTCTGATGCAATTTGAACAGTCTCAGCTCCTGGTGTATAGATGCGTGGCAGCAGACTATTTTCCTTGTTCGTTCCAGCTATGGTGGTATCTTCATCGCCCGGCCGTATCGGACTCGATGGCTCGGGTGCATCGCTGCTAGGGACTGGCGTGAGGGATGGAGGCGGGCGAGAAAAGGAACTTTTCGATAATGTGGGCGTGGGTGTCTGCTTCACAGATGTAGGGTGAGACGGGGCCGGACTTGGTGAATTCGTTGACTTCTTTTGAAAGAAGCCGAGGATGGACTTCTGGTTCTTTGCCGATTGTGAGCCCGATGGCAGCTGCTTTTTTTGTGAAGGGCGAGGTGTGGACATTTCGTTTCCTTCAACTCCACGGACCATATTCGTAGCCTCAAAGCAAAGAGTTGTGACTGAGTGTGCTGAGGCGAGTGATCCGGGACACTGCACAAGTCGCGCTTTCCAAAGCGGCCGAGGCAAGCGCGACGCGTTCGTGTGTTAATTGTGGGCCCTTTGCACTTTCAAGACCAGCCACGTTTTAAAGCTGCTTGCAACATTGTATTCGTATACATTATACGTTAAGGCAGTTGATATTACACTGCAGTATGTGCCTGCTTGCTGGAAGCACAATGCGCAATTTTCTTCATTCGTTCTTCGATTTGTATACTTTCACACCGAGCAGCTTGTCAACAGCCCAGCTATGACCTCCTGTCCAGATCGGCCCTCCTCTCCATAGCGGCAGGATCTCGTCTGAATTGCGTCTTCGCCCTGCGACTGGTGCTTCCCACTCTCCTTGTTGGAAACGCTCGACATCATCTCTACTGACCGTGTGTGTACGCGTGTTTGCAGCCATGGAGAAGAAACCAACCAAATGGCCTTGATCGATCTTGTGCTTCACAAACCCCGGGTAACGCTCCTGATCCAACAATCGAAGTAGCTCGGAGCATGCGAACTCCTTCTTGGCTGTTGGCAGCGTGACGTTGCTGAGCTGGCTGCGGTGCGAGGATTGTGGAATGTCGATTATATCGACTCCTGTGATGCTGAACGGCGTGTACAGCAGCTTGAGACCCAGACTTAGGATTACTGAGACTGGAAGGTCAAGTCCGAGCGCACATGCGGCTTTCAATGCGGAAACGAAGGTGAGTCTTGGTGGGTTTGTGGGTGTCGAGAAGAACAACAGATGTTTTTGGAACGCCGTGTAGCTTTGTCGAGACATGATGTGCAGTTTTGTGTAATACTTGAGGGTCAGTAAAGCCTTTCGGGAGTCAAAGTTGATTGCCAACGAGCCGGAAACGGGTACTCCGCGAAGCACGAGAACAAGAGTTGGTGATGTCATACATGCATCAGACAGTAGTGGTTGCATCCATAGAGGCAAACACTGTCGACTTCAGACATCGCAGTACAGTAATCAGAGAGGTACAGGAACATTGCCAAAATCAACAGCCCTTTACTAGATTCTTCTAAGGTAGCTACGATGTGCCGATGGGTTCAATTATTACCTAGTAGCATTGGCTCGACGTACTCACTTCGCAAAGCTCCAGTCAATACGTCTGCATGCACAGACTGCCTATATCGCATTGCATAGAGAGCGGGTATCGACCGGCCCGGCCATTGCAATTAATGGGCAGCACGCATGCTGTAACGGGGAAGCACTACCGTAGTGCAGCCGAGTTGATGGTCGATGACAAAGAGATGTAGCACTCAGAGAAAATGGCCGAACGCTCCGCTTTGAAACTACAGCAATGCAGTACCTGTGATTGCGCCCCACGGGGCAGCGCCGTCCAAAGGGGTTTCGCGACCGATACTGCACATGCACTCGTCCATGCAGACGCATCAACATCGCTACATTTTGTCGGCTACTGCAGGGGCGTTTATATACCATCCATGGCTGGAGCCGAGCCTTTGTCGCATGACCCAACCAAGAGCTGCACCTGCTCGGTTCGGACACCGCACTCTATCCTTCGGCCGTGTGGCTGAAAACATACCTCACGTCCGCCTGCTGCACATCGCAATCTGGGTTTACAGGTAATATGACTAGCATTATCTCCTTATGGGGTAAAAATCGATAACATGATCTTGGGTTGCTGTTTCTTGCTTTGAGTATTAAAGGCACAGGTACTTTGGTCCCGTCTTCGCCGACTGACAGGCGCCACAACCGATTGAAGTCACAAATTTTGTGTAATCCATCGACATGCGGTCGGTTGTTCTTCTCTCATTTTCGTCACTTGCCGTGGGTGCCGTCTTAGATACGCGGGACCCAGTACCGCGAGGATATGTCGCAAATCCTTATTATCCGGGTAAGCCCAAGTCGCTCCACACGCATACGTGACGGAATGTTATCTGATTCAAAGCAGCGCCTCATGGAGGATGGGTGTCAGACTGGAGTGAAAGCTATCGCAAGGCCGCACTTCTTGTTAGCAATATGACCCTCGCTGAGAAGACCAACGTCACGTCAGGCACCGGGATATTCATGGGCCGATGCGTTGGCAATACGGGCAGCGCGCTGAGAGTTGGAATCCCTCAGCTCTGCCTACAAGACGGGCCTCTTGGAGTCCGGTGAGTTAACGTAGTCACCGTCGTATGTGCATTCCCTGAGTCGTGTGTGCAGCAATACCGACCACAACACCGCCTTTCCGCCAGGGGTAAGCCATGTACTGACTCACTCGAGACTCTACGGCGCTGATGGTTGCTCGATATAGATCACCGTGGGCGCGACTTGGGACAAAGACTTGATGCGTCGCCGTGGTATTGCGATCGGAGAGGAGTTCCGTGGCAAAGGCGTGAACATTCACCTAGGCCCAAGCGTGGGTGCTCTGGGACGAAAGCCTCGCGGTGGAAGAAGTAAGCGGATATCTCACTATTTGGACTAACCTCTGACGTGGTGCTTCAGATTGGGAAGGCTTTGGCTCAGATCCTGTCCTTCAAGCGTTCGGAGGAGCACTTACCATCGAGGGAGTGCAAAGCGTTGGAGTTATTGCAACTATCAAGCACCTGGTCGCTAATGAGCAAGAGATGTACAGAATGTACAGTCTTGCCAAACCTGGTATCTCTTCAAACTTGGACGACAGAACGATGCACGAGTTGTATCTCTGGCCTTTCGCGGAAGGTGTTCGCAGTGGAGTTGGGTCTGTCATGATTGCTTACAACGCTGTGAGTCAACACTACAAACACGTTGTCTGTCTACCTAACACCTACAGGTCAATGGCTCGGCCTCCGCGCAGAACAGTTATTTGATCAACGGACTTCTCAAAGACGAGCTTGGCTTCCAAGGTTTTGTCATGACCGATTGGTTAGCCCAAATCTCAGGTGTATCGTCAGCACTGGCGGGACTCGACATGTCCATGCCCGGTGATCGAAACGAGATACCGCTACTTGGAAACTCCTACTGGATGTATGACTACAGCCGCGCTATTCTGAACGGATCTGTCCCAGTGGATCGCCTGAATGATGCTGTCACACGGATACTGGCCGCATATTTTCAGATGGGCCAGGACCAAAACTACCCGCGGCCTAATTTTGACACAAACACTCAAGATGCCGAGGGACCGCTGTATCCTGGAGCACTACTTTCTCCAAGAGGAGTGGTAAATGAGTTCGTGAATGTACAAGGAACTCATGCAGAAATTGCAAGGGAGGTTGCGAGAGATGCTATTACCTTGCTGAAGAACCAAGACAATATCTTGCCGCTTCCTCGCAGTGCAAATCTGAAGGTCTTCGGTACAGATGCAGAGAAGAATCCAGATGGAATCAACTCTTGTGCTGATCAGGGGTGTAACAAGGGCACGCTTGGCATGGCGAGTATACATTCCCTCTGTACATGGCATGGAAGTCCTAATATGGTGTTTAGGGCTGGGGTAGCGGGTCCGCCCGATACCCGTATATGGACTCCCCCATCGATGGCTTCAAGTCCCGAGGATCGAATTACCAATTTTTCAACAGTGACTCGTTCCCCTCTAACACGAACCCAAGTTCAAACGATACTGCTGTTGTCTTTGTTACAGCTGACTCTGGAGAGAACTACATCACAGTGGAAGGCAACCCTGGAGATCGTACATCGGCAAATCTAAACCTTTGGCACAACGGTGACAAGCTGATTCAGGACGTTGCTGCTGCATACTCGAATGTTGTGGTGGTGGTGCACACGGTTGGTCCAATAGTCATGGAAGCATGGCACGATCTGCCTGCCGTCAAAGCTGTGCTCTTCGCTCATCTTCCCGGACAAGAAGCTGGCAAGTCTCTGACGGACGTACTGTTTGGTGACGTATCACCATCGGGGCATCTTCCGTATACGCTCCCAAAGACCGAGGACGACTACCCTGCTTCGGTAAACCTAGTTGGATACCAGCTCGGTCAGCCGCAAGACACGCATACAGAAGGTCTTTATATTGATTATAGGCACTTCAACAAAGAAAGCATCAAACCGAGGTACGCTTTCGGGCACGGATTGAGTTATACATCATTCTCTTTTTCGGACGCTTCCATCAATGTGGTCACACCACTGACATCCGAGCCACCAACGCGACCTGCCAAGGGCGCGACCCCCAAATACTCAACGGCAATTCCACCCGCATCCGAGGCTTACTGGCCGGCAAACTTTAATCGCATCTGGCGGTACCTCTACTCATGGCTGGAGAAGCAGGATGCGGACGCTGCTGCAAGCGCAGCTAATTCTTCGACGAAGTACCCGTACCCTGTGGGCTACTCTAATGTACAGAAGTCGGGACCTGCCTCGGGTGGCGCACAGGTAAGAATGCTGACGCATTTGTACACGTGCTGCAGACGCTGACCTTGCTACCTGTATCTAGGGAGGGAACCCTGCTCTTTTTGATGTGGCGTATGATATATCGGTCACAGTGACCAATACCGGGGCAAAGGCCGGAAAAGCGGTTGCTCAACTTTATGTTCAATTTCCGCAAGGCGTTCCTTTTGATACGCCAGTCATTCAACTCCGCGATTTCGAAAAGACCGACACAATCCAGCCAGGTGCCAGTCGAACACTTAGTCTGCGACTGACAAGAAAGGACTTGAGTGTGTGGGATGTGGTCTCCCAAAACTGGATTATACCCGCAGTTACTGGAGATTACGGCGTTTGGTTGGGTGATAGCTCAGACAATCTGCACTTAAGGTGCAGTACGGCACAAACGACCTGTGTCGAAGGCCAATCGAGTCCGGTTTGACCTTTAGGAGACCAGCATTATCTAGCATGTCTAGCAACTCTTCTAATCATATGCTAGGCTAAGTCTTGTCGCACAACCTCACAATGTAGTCCTCGCACACTTCCTCGATTTTATCAGCCTCAGAATCTGCTCCGTAATCGTGACACTACGCGAATGAGAGCAGAAAACACATTGGAGACTTCATAACAGCTTGTCGATGTTTAGAGTATGTGATTCGGCAGATGGGGATTCGCGCAACCTCGAAAACCTAACCAAAACGAACACTACAATGAGGTCCAAACGAATCGTGGGCACCCAACAACCAGAAACTACGCAAATTGCCACAGCCGAGCACTAACTGTGCGTCAACTCGACATTATAAAGGAGGATCGGATGCAAGGCAAGGAGTGCATGACGCATCGCCGGGATGCAATACTAATTGCATTCCACATACCCCCTAGGCTCCACCCAGTAACGGGACGCTCTACTTGCATTCCATTCCCAAACACGATCGCCACAGCAGAGCTCTGAGCGTATAAAATGTTGCGGCTCGCGGCCCTTCCAATCTCAAGAAGCCTATCCCATCGCTCGTTTTGGACGGAGATTAGCTGTTGTCGATTCAATATGAGTAACCACCACCACCGTCGAGGATTTACTAACCCCAGATTGATACTAACCGGCAATACTAGCAAATCTGAACAGACCGGCCAAACAGATGGTCTACTAACACCAGCATCATGTTATTCAGGAGAGCACAGAGCATTTGAGCACAGAGCCATTGTGTTATATACACTGCCTTGGAGCTGCTTACTGATATGCAAATAGGAACTAGATCCACCGACTAATGATCCCATAAACGGAGACTATGTCGCATGTTACAATTTGTTTGACTCGGAAGGGACCCAGATCGTCGACGTAGGGCCCGTGAACGTAGCGGTTCTGACCCAGGACAACTGTGCCGCGGCCTGCCAGGACCCACTAAATGGCGGACCGTATAGTTTCTTCGCCATTGAAAACGCCTCAGATTGCTACTGCACTGATTATTTCAACGGAAATCCGATATACGCTCCTGACGAATGCACTTCCGTCTGTGCTGGTACCAACGAGGAATGTGGTGGCTTAGGCCGTTTGAGTATATTTTCATCCCTCGCTGTAAGTTTCCTTCAGACCGGAGTCATGGGGACGAGAAGATTTCAAGTGGTGTTGGACCTGGCTGACCTTTGACACAGCTGCCGGAGACGATCACCACTACTGTTACTGGCCCTGTTGCAGGCACCTCTACTGTTCCGGCCGTTGGAGTAGTGCCAGGTACTGTTATTATAACAGAGGTTCCAGGCGCAACAGTTAGTACTACAGTTACCGGCCCTGTTGCAGGTACCTCTACGATCCCAGCCGATGGAACGGTGCCAGGCACTGTCGTTGTCACTGAGCTCCCAGGTGCAACAGTTAGCATCACGGTTGTTGGCCCTATCGCGGGTACTTCTACCATTCCAGCCAACGGAGTAGTGCCAGGTACTGTTATTATAACAGAGGTTCCAGGCGCAACAGTTAGTACTACAGTCACCGGTCCTGTTGCAGGCACTTCTACCATTCCAGCCAACGGAATAGTGCCAGGCACTGTTGTTGTCACTGAGGTTCCAGCTGAGACAGTCAGTATCACAGTTGCCGGCCCTATCGCGGGTACTTCTACTATTCCAGCCTCGGGGGCAGTGCCAGGCACTGTTATTGTCACCGAAGTTCCAGCTGGGACAGTCAGTATCACAGTTATTGGCCCTGTCGCGGGTACTTCTACTATTCCGGCCGTTGGAGTAGTGCCAGGTACTGTTATTATAACAGAGGTTCCAGGCGCAACAGTTAGTACTACAGTCACCGGTCCTGTTGCAGGCACCTCTACTATTCCGGCCTCAGGAGCATTGCCAGGCACTGTTATTGTTACCGAGGTTCCAACCTTGACAGATGGACAGGTTATCACAACCGTCGATGCGAGCGGAAACCCCACAACCTCCACAGTTGGCGATGCTACAACTGGACAGACTACAACTACATCTGGACAAGTTATCACGACAGTTGATGCTAACGGAAACACCACAACCTTCACGGTTGGCGATACTACAACTACCGCAAGCCCTACAGTTGTAACTACAGTCGATGCTAGCGGAAACCCGACAACTATTACCAATGGTGGCGAGACGACAACTGCTGAAGGAGTTGCAACTATTACCACTACGGATGCGAGCGGGAACCCTACAACCATCACTACCACGGATGCTAGTACGAACCCTGCAACTACAACCGTTCCTATTGGCGATGATCCAGATGCTACCGGGGCTGCTCCAGCTACTACTATCACCACTACTGATGCTAGTGGAAGACCGATAACTGTTACCTTCGATGGTGATACTGCTACTGCAGGACCTACGGTTATCACCACCACAGACGCCAGCGGGAACCCTACAACCATCACCACTGGCGGTGAGACGAATACTGCTTTGCCGACCCTTATTACTACCACAGACGCCAGCGGCAACCCTACGACTGTTACTGTTGGGCCTGAGACAAACACGGCACTGCCTACGCTTATCGTCACCACGGATGCCAGTGGGAACCCTACGACTATCACCAGTGGCGGTGAGACAAACACTGCATTGCCGACCCTCATCACCACCACAGATGCCAGCGGAAACCCGACAACTATCACAGGTGGGCCTGAGACAAACACGGCGCTGCCTACGCTCATCGTCACCACGGATGCCAGCGGCAACCCTACGACTATCACAGGTGGGCCTGAGACAAACACGGCGCTGCCTACGCTCATCGTCACCACGGATGCCAGCGGCAACCCTACGACTATCACAGTTGGGCCTGAGACAAACACGGCACTGCCCACGCTCATCGTCACCACAGACGCTAGTGGAAACCCTACAACCATCACACTTGGTGAGACCACAACGACGGATACTACGACAACTTCAGTGCCGACTACGACAACAACGACAACGTCTTCGACGACAACTTCCCCTACTAGTGCTATTCTGCCCACTGCCACTCGTCGCCCATTGCCCGGCTACCCTAACCGTCCGCCCTCGGAGGTCGGCGATGGTGTCGACTACCCGTACTTCTACAATGGTCCGTACGCGCCGCGACCGCGTCCCCAGCCGCCGAAGGGGGGCAGGCCTTATCCCACAAGGAAACCGACGTCGACCAGGCGGCCGTGGAAGCCCAGGCCGACCGCCAGGCCATGGGAAGGCGGCAACGGCTACCGCAGCGGCAACAGTTACAAGGCTGGAAATGGCTACAAGGCTGGAAGTGGTTACAAGGCTGGAAACGGTAACAAGGCTGGCAGTGGTTACTCCGCTGGCAAAGGTTACCCTACTGGCAATGGCTACCCGGTAGTCGCCCGCAACGAACGAAGATGGTTCGGTTTGTGGTAATTTGGTTTTTTTTTGGAGGATTGTAATGGATTGAAATTGCATGGAGACGACGGGATTCTGGCAGGCCATCGTTTGATGGTCGTGCTCACATTCGTTTGAAGGATATGTATGGGTGTTACAGCGTTCGATTCGATTCAACGGTCGAACAAGGAATGATTCGGCCTAGTACGTAGCAACGATACTTTGTTTTCTTGGATTGTTTGGTGTTTGGATTTTTGGTGTCTCACCCGTGACATCTTCACAGCTCGTCTTGTTCAAGGCCCAGCCTCTGCACTGTCTCCCACCACCTCCCCAGAACGCCTCTACTGTCAGCCATGAAACCCATCATACTCAGGGTCTCTTGATGGCACACAAAGTTGGGTATTTCTAGTCTCACTCTACGCATAAGGATGGCGAGAGTCAGTGTATCACGAGCCAAGACGGAAGAATGCTAGCATGATTCGTGGTTACAAAGGCTGTGATGTGAGCCTGTGGCGGTCGAGCAGTAAATGGTTGATGGAGATTGGCCACAGCAATCGGAGCGTGGATATGAGATCAGAGTATAACGAAAGCCTTTTGGCGAGAAGTTGCCGCAAGCTCAAGAAGGGAAAGTTTCCGTAGTGGTCGAACCCTGATGCGGGCGACTGGGAGATGAGCTGCGCTAGCCGTCCCTCTAGGAAGTACCGTGTCTGTGCACTCAATGCGCGGATTCAGTCAATGCGCCGAACCACCAAAACACCCCTATCCTCACACCTCCACAACAACACAACGCGATGGG